>BMAO01012809.1:0-368915 GCA_019973975.1 Trichonephila clavata
ACAACTTCGTCTCTTTCCGCATACATTACTGCCCTATCCTTCCTACTTCTTTTCGTAGCATCCGAAACTTCATCGTGTAAATGGGCTCATTGCTCAACAAACTAAAGTAGTACTTGTTATCCTTATCTTTATGGAGTGATATTTGTTCTAACAAGTTTTTTATATTTTATATCATTTGTATACCCTCAATTTATGAAAAAAAAATGTCGAAAGTGTGTTTGCGGAAGCTGTATACATGAAAGGATTTCCACTTTTATTTACATAAAATGTGCAAATAATAATGCATAATTTTTTTCCAAGTGAAGTAAATTTTTTTTATTCTTAATATTTACTAACTAGTATTTACTAAAATAACTTGTTTTATAACTGTAATTAATAATATAAAAAATATTAAAAACTAATTTCAAATAAATTTCTTTACACATTATTAATTCTTTCACAATGCAGTCATTTTGACTACTTTTGGGCAATATAGGTAAATTCAAAGTCTCAGTCTTTCTAGTGTTCAGAGTGCCACTTTATCTCATCTTGAAATAGATCCTCAAGAAAAAAAAAACTATTAAAAGATTTGTGTTCAGTGGTATAGTGACGGGTAAAATTATATTTTTTGAATACTCGTACACAGTAGCGCACACAAAATTTTTTCAAGGGGGGAGTCCATGGTCGAAAGTCCCCCAACTCGTATCATATCTTAAGAAAACACCAATTGATTTTTCTGATTTTGTTAACAAAAAACAGTAAAAAATAAATTATCGAATTAATAATTAGCATTAATTAATAAAATAAATTGTTCATTACAAGTACTTAATTAAATTTTACGTTATATATATTTATAGGATTATCATCAATCGAAAAAAACTCAAGGGCTTTGGGGGGGGGGGTCCCCTTGTGTGTGCCACTGCTCGTACAACATTTTCACAAAAAATCAAACAAATTGTTGATCCATGTTACTTTTTCAAAACGAAATAACGAAGATCCCAAATCGTCTTGAAATATGTTCTTGGCATATTTTTCGTTCGGAAAACATGATAGTTAATTAAAAATTAGTCTCACCCGTGAACTGGTCGCTACTCCACTGTTACTTGTTATCAATACTCGTTACAATAACAAACTGAAAAAAAGTTATCTCGCAGTTCGTACCAGCACGACATCGATTGCAAAATGGATACATGCGATTGCTTGATTGACAGAAATTCTCTCTAAAATTTTAATGCATTGTTCTTTAGTAATTGAATTTCTTAGTGCAATGGACAGTGACCGGGCCACATGCGGGCCGCAGGTTGAGTATACCTGGTATATTTAAACACAGGAGGGTGAAATAACCGATTGCGTCGCTCTTGTGCAGTGAACTTCAGACTATGTTCCAAGGAACCCTGGGGTTTCACGACTCACAATAAAAAAAAAAATCGAAAAGAAGCAAAAAATGTGTATGCAAAATAGATTCACACGTTCTCTATGAAGTTTGTATGCCTACAAGAATTGAAAGCTTATCTTTGTTTCTAAGAAACTGAGGGTTCTGCGTTTCCATGATAACTTTATTTTGTAATACTTTTTAAGCTTTTATTATAATATAAAAATATTTAAACATTTTATCTTTATATATGTAACAGAGGGTGGTGTCTAGGGGTATGTTGAATGAAAGAGAGACGTTAAAGTTTAAGGATATTTAATGACATCTACAGGTTGTTAAACCTGACTAGGCGCGCGCTGCTGGGGAAGAGTAAGTCTCGTTCTTCACCCGCTTACATCCGGGGGTTACAGAGATTGGCGCTGGTGTCGCCTGAGCGTATACAACATATATATATATATATATACTAGCTGGTACACACCCGTTCTTCGCACGGGTGAATTGAAAAATTGAACAATACAGATCGAAGGATATATAAAGAAGGTTTTAATGAGTTAATTTTGGGTGAATTGCAAATTTAAAAAAAAAATTGGCAGTTATAGAAACTGCCGATAGAAGTGAAAACTTAGAACTTTTAGTATTAAAATTTGAAATTTCATAATGTTTGAATTAAAATTATCCACATCAATCTGGTTTTCACATCTATTGACACTCCGAGCAACAACTAAATGCATGTTTATATAGGTTTTTATTATTCAAATATATTACGGACTGTACAAGATCATGACAAAATATAAATACAATTCAATTGAAATAATTAATATGCAATCATATTCTTTATGGATAGTATTTGTATTTACTTAAATTTCAATGTACTTGATTTTTAACATTATTTTAATTGTTTGCATCATTGTCATCATTAATTTCAACAATACTTAGACTTTTTGTACTTTCAATTATTTCATTTTGTTCTAAAAAAGATCCAATAGGCTTATGGTAACTAAAGTAAGAAAGGAAAATGTTTGATTCAAATTTATCTAAGTATCGCGTAAAAACCGCATCGATCGTCGTTTTATATTTTGTAGTACTGAGTTTTCGATCACTGGACATATTTAAATTAAGTATTTTATTTAGAAATTCAATTAATGGTAGATTTTTATCATCTGCAAAGTTTATATTGAAGTCTCCACTTAAAATCAACGGTACATTATCATATTTTTCGCCAAATCATTTTTCGAGTATTTCAGAACCTTCTTTTGTATAAATCATCAAATTTTCGAATAAAAATTGTTGTATCTGTCTCATAAATTTTCCAAGCGAAATATTAACGGCAACCATAAACATGTATTGCCCATTCTCGGAATCGCAACGAGCAATGCACAGTATATACACATGGAACTTTTCACTAAATCCATTCAACATCACTTATAAGATACACACCACTATACGTCAGCTGTATAGCTACAGATATACTGCTATAAGCATTTCGATGACGCGAACGCACGAGATTTCACCCATCCAAATGTGTCTAAGGCGAACAGCACACTGCGCGTGCGCCAGTCAGAGCATGTCGGTGACACGAACTCATAAGATTTCCCCTGCCAAAAAGTGCCCAACGCCGCTAAAGAAGTTTCCACTTCAAAAAAGAAGCTTTTTGCATACCTCAGCTGAACAGAAAAAACATATTTGATAAATTTTAAGTATGAGGTCTAATACATGATAAAAATGGTGCGTGGAATGCCACGCGATAGAATTGAAACTTCTTGGTACATTCGCTTCTCCAGGAGCAATACGAAGATATTTCTCTTCATCCCATAACAACGTCTGTTGCTGGGCTGTAAGACTCCCTTCAATAGTTATATTTTCACTGATTTCATCTTGAAGAACTTGAGACGCACTCTGTTTGAAATTGAAGAAACTATCATCGATTGTAACATCATACATTCTGTACAGTGGAGTAGCTACTAAGTATTGCAACCATGTTTTGATGTTCCTTTTAGTAACCAAACCCATCAGATAACTACTTCTGTGAATTTTCCTCCGTTTGATGCGAACATTGACACAGTAATCATCATCAACATTCCGTGGCAGTCGATTGACCATTGTATTGACGGATACTGGAACATTGATTATTTGCCCTAATACTCCAAACTGACCGTGTACATGTCTCAATCGCCTAATTTGGATGAAAGGTATTCGTGGAGAAATGAGTCTTTCTGATACCATATCCAAAGTAGGAAGATGTGGAATTTCTGGGTATACAAAACCATTATATTTTGATAAATTTGGTATACTTTTCCTATTTAAACTTTGTCGGCAACTGTAGCACGCTTTAACGTCTTCTAAATTAATTCCCGGTAAAATATTTTGTAAAATATTTTTATGCTCAGCAACAGGCGTTTTCAAATAATCTCTAAACCATAATCTATCACAAATCGAACACCCGTGACCGAAAGGATTAGCAACGAATCGCTTTTGGAAATCTTTGTGAACATTTTTATGGGAATCATAGTCTTTGTAACGTAAGATAGAATTTATTATAGATTCGCATGCATCAGTTCCAACACGTACTAGACTTGTTGAGGGCTCTGTACATGTTGACTGCACATGGTGGTTCACAAAGTCCGTATTAATCTGTGCTGGCATTAGATGAGTCTCAATAGCATTCCCATGATCAGTCATTAAACTCGGCATTAAGAGAATATTTTGCAATGTTTTTTTCCGTGCTCGATATTCTCTCATGTACTCTGATCGAGATTTGACAAAAGCGCTTGATGAATTTGCACTATTTTTCTGTTTTTTTTATCACTTTTTCGACTGGACTTTCTGCTAGTTTTTCTTTTCTTTTTCTTTCACGAAACTCTTTTCTTCTTTGTGCATTTGATTTAGGCATTCTGATTAAAATCAATAATAATTCAACGCAAATGAAAATTAAAAAAAAAAAAAATTAGCTGCCGAGAACATCACCATGTGGCCAACAGTTGAAATATTTTAAAAAGGCACGCTTTTGCTGCAAGAGCAATTTTGTCTACACTGTAACGCAAACATTGCAACACATATAACCGTTGACAAATGTCCCCTGGTCTGGTGAGAAAAGGGGGGAGGGAGTCGACCAATCGGAAAGCAATCATCCAACTTTTTCACGAACATGACGCAAGTCACAGTGTGTCCCCCCCCCCCCCCTATCGAGCAAAACGAATCGAAAACCTAACCACATGAAGAACGAATGTAGAAAAGTTGCACAGTTTCTTCCTTTCTACCAAAACGAATCCCCCCCCCACACACACACCAACTCCTGACCGCTGATACTATTTTGAGCAAAGGCACACCCCTCTCTTGTTTCACTCTGTTTACTCCCTCTCATAGGTTCACTAGCTAACTGAAGAAGCCTAGATGCCTCTAGGCTGGTTCTGAGGAAAATAATATATTCCAGACCGCGCTGTCTTTTCTTCCCGCTCGCTATTTCCTCACCATTGCAACGATTTGGAGGAGATGGCGGGGGAAATCACTACTTCCGTTCGTTTTCTCCCTGTTACGCAAAACTGGGCAAATTTTCCATTCACTCGTGAGCATAGAAGTTTAACTTCAAAAAGAACTTTTTTTGAATCCCGGATAAGGCATGGATGTTCGTAAATGTATAGTGCCCCTTCGCGGCATAGGGGTACTCTAAATAGCCGTCGAGCCGCATGTCCTCTCGTGAGGTTGGTAGGAGGGGAAGAGAGGTGGGAAGCCCCTGACCACTCCCAGGGTGTTCTCCCTCCAAATTGGAGTGGACCGAGCCAAATCGTACTGTCACCTGTATAGTGCTCAAAGCTGCGGCTAACGACAGGCGTACTATCTAGCCCGATGCCATGATGAATTTCGTGGGCCTCGATCTGACTACGTCAGACAGGTGGCATTAGCAACAACAACAACAACAACTTTTTTTTAGTTACAATGCCCGTAACTCTCTTGTGGGTCGATTTATGAAAACACCTTCCTAAGCTCAGCAAAAGTAACACATTGCTACAAATTTTGTGTAATGAACCTTTAAAATAGTGTAAGTAATTTATATCTGGATATGTAATACGTTAATATTACTTTCTGTTGTATTTATGTTAAAATTACAATATTCCCCAGCAACTCCGTTCCTTACATTATACTGGCGATTCAATAGAAACATAACGAAATATTGGGGATAGAGCCAAGTTGGCATCATTTTTGGCGATCACGATGGCAACTTGGCGATGAATTGAACGGTGCAGAAGTTGATATGCTGTAGTGCCACCTGGGGGGGGGAGCTACAACAAAATGGAGAGTACAAAAACCTTCTCCTAAAAATACATATACATGCCTATTTTCATAGTGATCGGTTGAACTATGTTGTTGGAGTGAAGCGAGGTCATATTTACAAACATCCATTTATATATTATATATATATATATATAACCTACTTAATTGGGAATATTTTATTGTTTACTATCCGGGGCTCCATGAGATAATTTTATACTCGTTAGTACAATATCTTGAAAAACTAAATAGTTTTCTAATGGAAAATCCACCCATTCATGGAAAAAACACTTAAAATAAAGGAGAGGGAACAATTTATCGACATATCAACAGCAACAACAACAACAACATTGATGTTAAAAATTTAAACCTAAGCAAGAACAGCTCCTATAAATTTTATGTTGCAAATTTAGGCAAAATGCATAGTATTTCTCTAAGCATTTTGATGCCATTCAGAACAAAAATTATAAGAGAAAAATGTTTCTCAATGTGAGTGGCTACAAAGACAATGTACGAGTATAGAGACAAATTAAACTCAGAATATCTAATGCTGTTGCAGTTAATCTCAATAGACATAGACTTTGACAGTTTGGGTAAAAAAAAAATGTAAGCACATATCCCAGTTATTAAATATAATGCATGGATCACAGATTAATATTATTAATGAATAAATTATATTAAAAGTAGATTTAAAACTTTTATTATTAAATGAAACCCTTTTTTTAATTGTCCTTTAAATTACCTATATAACATGTTGATCTACTTTAAATATTATTTTAAGATACATTCTTTTAAGTGTGTGTATGGTACGGGGTCCTACGAAAATATTTTCTAGTTTTAGGGGCTCCACGAAAGCACCTTCTAGTTCTAGGGCTTCAGTGAGTTGAAAAAGTTTGACTGCTCTAGTGTAATGCTTGTTAAACAAATCATGGAACTCTATGAAATAAGTTATGTTAATAACCCAGGTGAGCCAGAAGTTTGTTCAAATTTTTTAAAAACCTATAAAAAGGAAGAAATAATGATAAAGAAATGCAGTTTGCAAGATAAAGCTTACGGGGGGATTTCTTTTAGTGATAAACATTTTTATAGCATAAACTTCACTTATATTTAACGGAATCTTTGAACTCAATTTTTACCCACTTTAGAAGGTCAGATTCATTCGAAATTTTGCTCACTTGTTCAGGACCGATGACAATACAATAATTTGATAATTTTGTTCCATTGTCCTGATCAGGATTATGAATATTAACGATTTCCAATTTTCAGATCCCATCCCTCAACTACCGACTAATTTCAGATCCCATTTCCAGACTGGGCGACTAACTCCAGATTTGGCGACTAAAAGATTAAAATTTATAACTTAGTTCGATTAACTATGAAAGGGTGTTTTTTAGTTTTTTTTATATTATAATTTATTTTGTTTTAGTTAAAGTAACTGGTAAAAGGTGTGACTATCTAAAACACAATGAACAAGATAACAGTACGCTCGATTCATTTATTCTTGCAATAACAATTGTTCAATATGACTTCCAGAAAATTTTTCGGCTTGACTAAGGTGGCCCACAACGCCTGTTACAGCTGAATGCAACATATAGGAATGAATTGCAAAAACCTCACAAAAGATAGAATCTTTGAGTTCGGCCAATGTTGACGGGGATAAATGGTACACACGTGATTTCAAATAACCCCATAACCAGAAGTCGACCAGAGTGAGGTCGGTGGAACATTATAGCTATGCGGTCTTGAAACTGTGACCCATCACTCTGTCCTCATCAAAAGTAATTGTCGGGGATAGAACCCGGATCTATGGATCCGAAGCCAAGTAACATGGCCACTAGACAAAAGTGACACCTCTGTCTGGAGGTGTCCCTCCAAGTTATATAAATATATTAAACTCTCCCCCCCCCCGATGTTTTTCTAAATTGTTTTGGGATTCTTTTGAAAGTTTTTGAGCACGTTGGTTCCTTGATCTTTTAACATTGTTAACATATATGCGCAAAATATTCGGATTTTAATAAAGCCTGAATTTAAAACAATACGGGTTTTTTTCCCACATGGATTATTACTTTAATCTGTACTTTTCCATTTCACCGGCGCAAATCTCGCCAAGCAAGCTTTATTGGAGACAACACACATTATATACATATTAATGTTATTATTTTTTCATTTGTTTTTTGATGTAGTGTGAAAAAGACGATACTGTTAAGAAAAGACGGTGCTTACGCATTAGCGTCATCGCAGCAAAATTGACACCACGCGAATCGTATCTCGATATCAAAACAACAAACATTCGGGTATTTTATATGAATAAATACCAATCAGTCAGATTTTGGTGGAAAATGGCGCGATTCGCGTGACGCCAATTTGGCTGTGTGGTGACACTAATACATAAGTACTGAAAAGACCGCGACTTGTTTTTAAATGTTGTGGTAAAAGGTTATCAGCGGAGATATTTAATTTGGCGACTTTATCGCTTGAGCCGCAAAACGGAAAAGTACCCTTAATTTTTAAAATTTTATTATATATATTTAATAACTTATAAATTTATCAAAAATCAGATAATTTTAATCTGTTGCTTTGGTAAATTCTAAATATTTTTTATTCTGTTTAAAGAATTTTTTGATAATGGATAACAAATCTATAATTTTAGATATTTTTTAACTTTAATTCCAATTTTTATTTGAATTTTAATATATATATGCTTTTGTTTTAATCAATTGATGTTTAAATCAATTAAATTCAAAATTTAACCCACGTAGCTTTAAATCGTGGGGGCAGTTAAAACTTGTAATAAGAGATCAAACAAACCCCTTGCTTTGTTTTAAGAAACCTAGCGAGATAGCCAGCTGCAATAGATACTTTTATGTTTGAAATTAATTTTAAATTCTTTGAAAAAATATTTAGATACGGCTAAAAATATATTGCGTACGAGAATCAACCTACTTATATCAGTGCTGGTTTACCCACTGGACGCCAGGGGTGGGCACCTAAGGGCTCGGATAAGCTGGACTTAACCAGATTTTCTTGTTATAAATTTCGATCCGCCAGTCTCCGAGGAGGCCCGTAAATCTTCTGTGGCCAGGGCCCGAAATGAGCTTAAATCGGCACTGACTCGTATAGTTTTTTTCCAAACATTTCGAATAAGTAATATGCATCAAAGTAGAATTTATTGGTTAATGATTTTTTCACTGTAAATTAAGAGTTATCCATTGTTGAAAAATTAAATAAAATTTAAACTTCTACAATAAAAAATTTTTTGCTCTGGAATTACAGTAATTATTCAGGCATAAGGTCAAAGACTGCTTTTTGAACTGCCCCCACATTTGATGGCATTCAATAAATATCTCGGGAAGAGATCACGGAAACTTATTTCCCCAACTTCAATTCCACATTACATATGAGCAAAATAGTTCTTTTTCAG
The DNA here is from genome assembly GCA_019973975.1 of Trichonephila clavata. Taxonomy (NCBI): domain Eukaryota; kingdom Metazoa; phylum Arthropoda; class Arachnida; order Araneae; family Nephilidae; genus Trichonephila; species Trichonephila clavata. The sequence goes on from BMAO01012809.1 coordinate 9,039, forward strand.
CAACGAACCAATTGCATCTGTTTGAAAAAGAAAGAAAAAACCTTTAAAAGAGCTTAAAAATTTTCATTAATTTTCCTTATTTATTCAAGAGATAAAGAATTTCTAGTCTATTATATTGCAGCCCGACATCAACATTATCAAAGGAGCCTTGAGCCAAAACATAGATTCGATTCGTGACAAAGTGACGTCATTTCGATCCTGGAACAGGTGCAGACCAATGAACCTGAGTCAATACCACCTGAATCAATAGAGGGCGCTAGTAGTTTCCAGACGTTTTTGTTCAAAAGCTGAATGTTTTGAGTTTATAAGTGAGAAAAATATATAATGATATTTAGAATTTTTTTCTTTTTGTATCAATAATAAGAAGCGGTATAAGGTTTTTCTTTGGGGCCATAAAAATGGATGATTTATTTTTATTTTTCTGTTTTTGTAGATCATTTCGAAATATTTTTTTAAATAATTTTCGTTGGAATTTTGTTGTTGTGGAATGATCGATTAAATCTGTATAGGGGAAATTCGAATACGGTTAATATTATTTTCAATATTTATTTATCTACAGTTTATGTATATTGTTACTATTACCGATTTTAAAATTGAAAATTGAGCAAATGTATTAATTCACAGTATTGCTTTTTTTATTGCAAGTTTTGGTGGTAAAAAAAAAATTTGTGTTTTTCGAAGAAGCTTTTTATATACGAGGGCTGTTTTTTAAGTGAAGTCCGTATGTTTTTTAAAAAATAACAATATTTTGTTCCAAAAAACCTTTATTTTAGGATTGTACATACTTTTGCCTATTTTTCTACATAGTTGCCGAGTTTATTAATGCACTTGTCATATCTTAGAACTAAGTTTTGAAAATCCTCTTCACAGAAGTCTGCCGCTTGGTCGGACAGCCAAGAGTTCACGGCCGCTTTCACTTCTTCGTTGTCACTGAAGTGCTTCCCACCAAGACTGTGTTTGAGGTACCGGAAAAGATAGAAATCGTTAGAAGGAGCAGGGTACGGGGCTGTATGGCGCATGGTCCAAAACCTCACAGCCAAAATATTTGATTACGTTCTGAGTCGTTCGAGAAGTGAGAGGCCTTGCGTTATCGTGGAGGAGCAAAACACCTTTTGACAGTATGCCACGCCGTTTAGAAGTGAAATCGGCAATGAACTCTTGGCTGTCCGACCAGGCAGCAGACTTCTTTGAAAAGGATTTTCAAAAAAGTTCTAAGGTATGACAAGTGCATTAAAAAAACTCGACAACTATGTAGAAAAATAATCAAAAGTATGTACAATCCTAAAATAATGGGGTTTTTTTTCAAACAAAATATTGTTATTTAAAAAAAAAAAACTGACCTCATTAAAAAAACAGCCCTTGTATTATATTTTTTCTGTATTTCCAAAAACTGATTTACACTTACTGATTACTAATTTTTTTTTTAGTATTTTTAAGAACTAAGAATCAAAAAGCAAAATAAATTTATTGATACAATCAAGTAATAAAATAATTTTCCAAAATTAATGTATAATAAATTGCAACTGTTTTTCCTCACATTTTATTTTGAATATTTTCTACAAATTTCTTCCCTTTGTCTTGTGGCCACGGTAGCCGTGAGTGGTTATGGCATTGTCGAATTGTTAGTTAGAATCCTAGTACCAACGAAGACCCACCGTGTAGGTGGTCGCTGAAACATAGTGGTCATGGTCATGGTCACGGACTTGTGGCTGGCGTGAACCTAATACCGTAGAAGACCCTCCCCCCCCCGAATTGAGGGGCTGATGCACGTTAAGTTTGTCGTTGCTCAAAGTCCTCCCGTTGGTGTGGTAGGAAAGTTCGGAGAGGGGTGACAGCTCAAGTGTCGTCCTCACCATTTGATCATGGATCGAAATCACGAGGTCCGTCGCCAACAGCCCTCGTGCAACTTCAAAGTGCGACGTTAATAAACCCTCAGTCAGTCCCGCAGTGTAGAGGTGGTCCCGCAAACTAAAGTTGCCGAAGCTCAAAATTTTCCCGTGAGTGTGGCGTGCAAGTTGGAAGAGGAAAGGGATCGCTCCGGTGTCATCCTCTTCACTTGACTGAGTATCAAGTTTGTTAAATCCGTCACCAATAGGCTTCGTGTTGCTTTAAGTACGACGTAAATAAACGTCCACTTGCTCATTCAGCCGGTGGTGTTTCTGTCGAGTCGTGGGTTCGATTCCGGGTGCCGTTAAAGACTTACCGTGTATAAAGGCAGATGCACGAAATCAATATTTGTCCTTTCGTGCCGTGGTGTTAAAGTCTGGAGAGGGGGTGCAAGGTCAAGTGTGGTCTCTGTCACTTGACTATGGTACAAAAAAAAAAAGAGACAGACTTCGTGATTCTGAACTGTGATCAAGTGATGAGGTCACCACCTGAGCTGGCACCCTCCCTCCAAACTTTACATCACACCAACATAATGACTTTGAGCCATGGCAGTTTTAATGTGCATCAGTCACTCAACATGGTGGGTCTTCATTGTCACAAGTACTCGAACAAATGGATTCGACAATAACATGACCACTCTGGAACAGTGGTCACCAAACAGGGATATAGACAAACTCCATCACAGACGATTCTCCCAAGCAGACATTCTAAATCAGTCAACATTGTGGCGTTTGAGATAAATAAATGTAACGTGATATTGATAAATTTAAATATTTATTTTAATTACTTCTCAGATATTATTTACAGAATATACATTGAAATTATTAAACTTATTGTGGAGATTATTAGAGTTAAAATGGTGTTTATGAGGGAGGAGTTTTCGTCTGTTCTCAGCGAATCTCCCGTTCTCTCTCTCTCTGCCCTCTCTAGGCCTTCGGGATAATAGGGTCGGCGTCTTTATTCTCAAGTTACATCTGGTTCGTGGGCCCAGAGGAGTTCTTCGTGGTGTCAAAGGTTGCCGGGGCGATATCCAAGACAAGACCGTGCAATATTTTAAGGGTGCAGATGCCACTGCACGTGTGGTGAGCATATCCACAAAGTCAATTCACAGCTGTGTGGTGAGAAACGGAAACGTTACAACATCTAGAATCAGAACTCTGGATACTTGGTTGTGGTAAGACCACAACTGGTAGACTTAACTGTTACGATCATTCCACTATCAACAACCACCCCCGCACTCTATTTTATCCACTTAATCTCATTTATATATCACGTTTCGTTTGTAAAACGGTGGCAGTTAAGACTGGTAAAGACATTAAAGAAAACCTCAGGTTAGCTTTAAGAAGGAAACTTCGCAATATAACATGTAACACACTTTCCTGCGATAGTTTGGACGTGAATTTTAAATATGTCCGAAACTGATAACTGAAGTAGAAGTATTATTTTTTCTGTATAACGCGATTCCTTTCTTTTATATTATTCCGATTGTCATCTAACGACAGATACCCTAACTAGGTTAACATACTTTTAACTATAAATCGAGGCGTTCAAGGTTATAAACATTGTGTTTACGTCTGCGCTGAAGAACAAGTAGGCGTAAGAAATAGAAAATAAATATATGATTTGATAACAGAGAACACGGGCGTTTCTCTGGCATTCGTTGGAAAAGTTGCATCATTTTTATGTTCAGAATGGAGCATATTTTGAATTTTTGTTTTGTGTAAAGGAGTAAATCTTAGTGTTAGAAACACACCTGGCTACGATGAATTTTTATTAAAGAATGTTAAGTATCTCATTTTCACCTAAGAGACGTTGATGTTGTAATGCTTCTCTATTTCATACTACTGGTTCTTTCTTTTTGTTTAATGGGGTGTGGAGGAAGAGGGTAGGTTTTTAAATGGTTTTAAGGCAATGTCCACACACACATCCAGGGTTTGAATGGTGAAACTCTTACAAGAAAGATATTAAATTAAATACCGTAAAATCCGGCGTATAGCGCGCACCTATACTTCCAAGCTGCATTTTTTAACTTTTAGGTGTATTCGCCGTATAATACGCACCCCCTTTTTTAGAAGAAATCTAAAATGTCAGTAAGTGATGCTCTCTCTTACGTCTTGAAGTCATTTATTCGAGGTATTGTCGCAGACTTTTGAAAAAATGGTATACTTCTAGAACAGGGATGGCGAACCAATGGCACGGGACGCAATATTTTGGGCAAGCCTCTGATCAAAAAGATTTGCCATTTAGTTCAAAATAACAAAGTTCACAATGAAGTATTACGAACAAACGCGGGTGATCGGTCGTGGTGCCAGCTCAGGTGTTGTCCTTTCACTTGACCATGGTTCAAAATTATTAGGTCTGTCGCAATAGCCCTCACGTGTGATGTTAATAAACACCAACTATCGGACAGGAGGGAACGCAACTGAAATTACAAATAAAGAACAACATAAATATAAAATACCAACAAGTTATCAAAATTAAAATTTTCTGTTATTTAGATATTTCAATCATTATCAAAAATTTTATTTGAAAAATAAAAAGAGTAAACGTACACTGAAAAGCCATAACATGATGACCGCCTATTTAACATGAAATAGGGTCATATTTCGCCCTCAAAATCGCCAATGCCCGGTTAGTCAAGGTGTTGATAGGTAGTCTGAGATATCTGTCACTTCTATCCAATCTGTCGACCCTTTTCGTTGACAATTTGTGTCCGTTGTTTTCGTTTTCTGCCTTGCTTCCACTAATTCCATCAAAATTGACGAAGAACAATTTTGCCCCCTTTTGAAATGACAATATTTTTTGGATTTAGTCATTTGGTTTATCTTAACGTCATTGAACGTACTCACTGAAATTGATGATATATTTCACACTATCATATTTTTACACATTATATATGTCGGCGTTGGTGTAATTAGACAGAGTATCCATTCATTCCAGAACTTAATTGTAACCGCTTTATTTCAACCATTACACCCAGATTACGTACAAGACACTTTAAAGGGATGAAAATATCCCCTGGTGGTCAAAAAGAAGTTATAACAATTGTCCCTACTGTCCTGACAAACAACTTTCTCCTAATCATACTTTTAATTGTCCTTCTATATTGGCTAAATTCCACAACATAGACCTAAGCCCTACGAACTATCAACTAATTTATTTGCCAAAGGTCGTCAACTTTAGGGTTTTTTTGGATATCTTCGGTGCCATTTGATTTCTCTGCACTACTTAGACAAGAAGACAACAAACAAAAACAACGTGATTCGTGAGACCAAGCGATTTTCTTCCATTCTTCTGATTACTTATGTTCAGGTGTTGTCCTTTTCACTTGATCATGGTGCAGAACTATGAAATTCTCCGCCATCAACCTTCGTGTTATTTATGAGTGCGGCATTAACAAACAACCAATCTAATTATCGTAAAAATAAAAATAAAAAAGTTTCTTTTATTGAAAATTAATACTCCAAACTATTAATACTGTTAAATCTCATTTATTTCACAAATTAACATGCCAACTAGAGTCCAAGACTCGCCTAGTTATAAACAATTTTTTCATGGAATACTGTTAATTAAACAAAACAGAACGAGCACTTCCTTGTTGCCACAGCGTACAAAATAATATACTTTTTCAATATCGTTCAGTTCACGGTGACAAAAAATTAAACAATGATAAATAAATTCACGTAAGCAAAATAATAAATTTAAATAATTGTTTTGCTTTTAACATAATAAACTGAAATTTATAAAGTGGATCTCACACTAATAATCTGCTTGGAGTAGACCTTTAGCATCGTAAAGTAATTCAAAAATTAGATAATTCATTCAACAGCAATTTAACATATTATGTGAGTTTTAAGAATAGTTTATAGACTTTTTAAGGTTAAAATGAAGTATAGGGCACAAATTGCCCATTTTGATGATTTTGTTTGAAAAACTGGCGAATTTTTGGCAACTTTTATTTTGCCAAAATACCTTTAGAATTACTAAAAGTCTATAACGTCGTTAAGTCATCAAAATAAAGTTTACTTGAATGCTATCGTTATCGAACCAAAAAAAAAATCGCCAAATTGGCATGCATCCAATATTTTATTTCAAGTGACTTGTCAAATTTGAGTTTTAAATTCGATTTTATTCAGTTCCTACTATTAGCTCACTCTCTCTATATATTTATGAATATATATATATTTATCTTGTTCAAATTTTCATTCGTTAGTAAAATGCATTTAAAAGCACTCAATTGAGCTGAAATTTTTTATATACACTTATTTTGGATGACATACAGTAATTTAATTATAATTATTAAAAATTAATTGATTAAAACTAATTGTTCAAAGAATTACAAATACAGCCATGTTGGCATCCTTTTTGGTGAGTTAGTGACCATTTTGGTGTGTCAAAATTTGAAAAGGTTTTTCCTCACATTTTAAAGTGCTCATTTGAGCTGAAGTTTTCCATACACTATTGTTTTGGGTAACGATACGATAATTTATTAACTAATTAAAATTATTGACTAAAATTAATTGTTTAAAGAATTACATATACAGCCACGTTGGCTTCATTTTTAGCGGCTTGGGTCAAGACTTTAAAAGATTTTTTTCCCCTCACCTTTCAAAGCCGAACAGTTTAACTGAAATTTTATATACACGATTGTTTTGGATAGCAATGCGATACTTTAATGATAATTAATAAAAGTTAATTGCCATCGAATGTGTTGTGATTCTGTCATATGTATATACATACTTATATTAATTATAACTATTTAATAAAAAGTAACTAAAATAAATTTTTGTTGTTGATCTTTCGTAGGAATTGACTTAAATTTTTTTTTTATATTACTTGTTTATTTCTTCACACGCCAGGCTTAAATTGCAGATAAAGCCAAATTTTGCTCCCACACGAAAAATATGTAATTTTATTTATAAATACATCATAAAAGTTATTTATTAAATAGTGTTTAAACAATAGAATGATTATACTTGAAGTATTTCTGAACTTCCTGCTTCATACCTATCTCCACATGTCTCTGTGGGATGGCTCCTCCAAAGCCAACTTCGCCAAGTAGGAATGAATTGAGGGACAAACAATAACAAAAACAAAATGGAACTCTAGTGAGGAAGAAAAAATAAATAAATAAGAGCAGGGAGAGAGAAAGAAATGCCGCAGAAACATTCCTGCATGACGTCAGGCGTGTTCTCCCTTAGTATTTGTAGACGCCATATGCTCTGCCTCCTCCATCGCTTCTCTGTAACCCCCCACCCCATCCCCTTTGACTTTTTCTAAATCGGTGTGTGCTGCCTCACAGTTGGAGAGAATGCAACTGAAGTGGGAATAGAAAGGTCGATGATTCTCGGATTGTTCCAAATAGTTTCCGTATTTTGAAATTAAAAGTTAATATAGTTATTTTTAAGAGATGCAAAATGTTTTGCAAATTGGTCAGACAAATGGATGAAAACTATATACAGTACTGTTCAAATTAATTGGGACAAATGGAAAAAGTGTTTTTTACTAAAACCTTAACTTTTTATCATTACATACCTTAAATAGACTGAAAAATCTGTATATTAGTGCGAAGTATGTAATACTTTAGCAGAAAAGACCTTTTCAACCCCTCTTGGCATTGACTCCATCAGAGTAGTACACATGTTCTTGATTTCATCATCTTGGAAACACACTAGTGTAACCCTTTTTATCATTTGCTGTGTTGTCGTGCAATTCATCTTAGCGAAAAGATTCTTGAGAATATGCCATAAGTTCTCAATAGGATTTAAGTCTGGGGAATTTTCAAGCCAATCGAGCACTTTTATTTTCCGCGTAAAAGTATAGACCAATTTCGAATTGTGAGGAGGAGCCGTCACGTTGAAATGTTCCGTCAAAAGTTTCCATGAATATGGAACAATCTTGCTACATAACATTTCTATATACAGTCGACTCTATGACAGTCGGTAATTCAAAGTTGAAGGGACTAATGAAAAACTTTGAATTATCAAGAGTTCGAATCATCAAGGGGTAGAAAAAAACTTCCAAAATACACGAAAATAATTTTTTTCCCTAACGCATTCAAATTTGAAACTATGTAATAAAACAACAATTGTACATACGTATAAAATTATTTTAAAGTACTTTTAAAAAGTTCATATTATACAGTATAAATATTATTCAAAAGTTAAAGCCCTGTATTAAAAGAATACACTCAATGCAAAATCCTACACATTTCTCCTTAACAATAGCGAACCATCCTTTCTGAAGACATGTGTAGTAAGGTCACGTGTTAAAGGAAATATATGGACGGCTGACAACAGGTGAGGCTGGTCTATCATGCACTGAAAGAAGGAAAGCAATAAAAGTGTCTTTTCACCTGAGGAATCGAAAAACACAAAGAAGGGGTAGCAGATAGATGTTCATCAAAGGGGATACGTTTCAGGGAAGACGCGCAGAGACAATACAGCGCTAAACTTGTAAGCTCCAATCTGTTTGCTACAGGACTGTACATGATAGTGAGTGTTCGAATTGTCGAGAGTTTTACAAGATAACTTCGAATTAACGCGTGCTGTAGTCTGAACAGCCACAGATTTTACTTCGAAATATTGAGTGTACTAAAATGTATTGTTTTAGTTTGAATTATCAAGAGTTTTTCTAGGCGCCGAGCATATACTTCGTAATATCGAGAGTCGACTTATTTGACAGAATTCCTCATATATTTAAGGGGGAGGAACTAAGCTTCCAGGGCCATTTGTTGTGTAAAAAACCCCAAACATCTGTTTAGAAGGATGTCTTACAATCTGTTGGATATGATCTGGTAACAAAGTTTCAACTTCACTTGTCTAACTACGCTTGATTTGTATCCCTGCACAAATAAATGTTTCATCACTCAAAATCATCTTCTTCAAAACTTTATGTTAGAAAATGTGCAATAAGCCACATCTTTTTGGTAAATTTGAATATAATTTTAAATTTTCGTTCATGGCTTTTATAACTGCATAAAGTGTGTCGAGTAAAAAAATAATTTAAATATATGGCTTTGAATTCCATGTAGAGTGTTTTGAAATGCGATACAATTTTCATCAAATTTTACCTAAAATACCTCATTTTAATAAATTTAAATTGTTATATATAATTTCCTGATTGGTGTTTTTCATTAATCCTGAAGTGCCGCGGGCGTGTGTACACGTCCTTTTAAGGGATCACTTTTGTATTGTGTTGCTCTGTTTAAAACTAATCCCATGGCTTTGAAATACAATAAAATAACGTTGAGAGTGCTTCTAAAGAATTTACTTATTTCGGAGAAGTGTGGTGGGAAAAGAAATTGAAAGGGTATATTCCAGGGACGATGAAATTCATAGCTACGCAGTTTTTCTTGTATTTTCATTTGAGTGTGCTCATTTCTATTCTTCTTTTGCTGTCCTTTTCGCTTACCGTGTGCAATAGGATGTTTTTAAATTTTTGTACGAATGCACTAAATGTGATACTGGTTTGTGTGTTCAATCATGTTTCGGTATATATCACAGAAGGGTATATATCACTCAAGAACCAAAACATTATGATCACCCCTACATTTTGCAATGAACTCACCTGGATGACATGGAAGGCACGTGATCAGGTGGAAGTGGTATTTAACTGCTGCTGGAGAGTCTAAAGAATCATTCTTTCACTTACTTCTGTATGTGATAGGAAAGGCTGCGGATCTAAGCGACTTTGATAGAGGGCAGATTGTAATGGCTCGAAGGCTCGGAACAAGTATATCCGAAACTGCATGACTCGTGGGTTGTTCGCGATCTACAGTTGTTAGTACTTATGCAAAGTGGATGAATGATGGTGGAACCAGCAGTAGACGACATGGCGTTGGACGTCCACACGCTATAAAAAAAAAGGTCGTTGGAGACTGTCTCGCATGGTGAAGCAAAACTGGAGCCAGACAGTGGCTCAGTTGACAGCCCAATGCAATGCAGGGCCAAGTAGAATAGTATTGGAGCACACTGTTGGATATGGGGCTACGCAGCAAACGTCCCACTTGTGTGCCTTTGCTGACCAAGCATCATCCCAACTGCGCCTGCGCTGGGCCCGGGAACATCGCGACTGGTCCATGGATCAATGGGAGAGAGTTGCCTGGTCAGATTAATCATGGTTTGGGTCATTCATCACGCCGATGGCCATGTCAGGATACGCCGTCTTCGAGGCGAACAGTTGCTCCCTCCATGTACAATAGGTCATACACAGGCCGGTGGTGGTGGTATTATGCTTTGGGGGACGTTCTCTTGGGCATCTCTGGAACCCGTGGTTGTGGTAGAGCAGGCCATGAATGCTACAGGGTATCTGAACATCATTGCGGACCAGTCGCACCCTTACATGGCATCTGTTTTTCCAGCTAGAAATGGAATGTTCCAACAGGACAACGCCCCGTGTCACAAGGCTAAAATTGTGTCGGAGTGGTTCCAGGAACATGATGCTGAATTCCAGTTAATGTCCTACCCGCCTAACTCACCGGATCTCAATCCGATAGAACACATTTGGGATGTCATGGGAAGGCAGCTCAGAGTTCAAAGACCACCAATCTGTCTCCGGCCATCTACCAAGGACTTGCGGCATCCATGCCAAGGCGGGTTGAAGCTGTGTTGCGCGCCAAAGGTGGGCCAACTCGTTATTGACAGGTGGTCATAATGTTTTGGCTTTTGTGTATAAGTTATAATATATTTTTTATTATAATGTTGACTCTATAGAGATTATTTTTTACCATTTTATTATCTTATGCTTTCCTTTTCTTTTTTTAAAGTGAAAGTAAACAATGTTTAAAAGGGAGGGAAAATACGCCTTTTCCTTTCCCCCAATAAACTACGTAACAACAAGCGTCTGTGGGAAAAACGGTGGAACAGTGGGGAATTTCGTAATTTTTCCGGACTTTTGTCATACGCATCAACAAAATAACACACAATAGCACGCATCTTGCCCCCGACCGTTGGCAGGTGACGATGTTGATTCAAAACCACGTGGTCCGTCGCCAACAGCTTCGTGTTTCTTCTAGTTTGAAGATAATATAAAACAGCCTATCAATCATTTTCCAATTCATTGCTAATAAACGTCTCATTTTGAATTGAGGATGAACTTCGTAATTTTGAATCCCGTTCAAGTGACGAGGGTACCTACCTGAGCTGATATTCCGTCCTCGAAACAGCGCTTAAGCGAAGACTTGAGCCTGGAGAGATATTTATCGTGCGGTGAGCCCTTCTTTACAGTGGTTCTTTAGTGGCCCCGGACTCAAACTCATGACTCGACAGAAACAACACTAGATGCTAGTTCGCCATCATGACCACTGTGACGATTTGGGATAATTGATAAGAAATTAAATTATTGTACAATATTTATGTTCAGATACAAGTAATTCAAACTGGGGAATACTTCAATTCCACAGAACATGTTATTGGTGAAGGAGAAGGCAAACACAACGTCCCTTTTCGAGTGTTTCAAAACGAACTGTATTTAAACTCTCTTGGGGTGGGGGAGTGGTCCTTTCTTACACATCGAATTTCACTCCAGGTTCCAGCTCGAAGGTGGGATCCAGCTATTGGTTTTCTCACGTCCATCGTAGTCGGAGTGATGTAAGATGAAAGGACTTCGTAATATATTAGGAATGCACGTGTGGATGTGAAATGCGTAATGCTACATGATTGGGGAAGCCAATCTTGCAGCTGTGTGGCAGGAAAACGTTAATAAGTTTAATACAAACGTAACTGTTATATATTATAGCGAAATGAATATGCGGTTTGAATAATAAAATAGGTATTAGGCCTTAGACATGATGGTCTTGAAGAATATAAAATTTCCTATCTGTGTTATAATATAGTAACCGCGTTAGCCTAGTGGTCATGGTCATGAACTCGTAGTCGGGGTTGATGAGTTCGAGCCCCAGAGCTACTGAAAACTCGTTGAATAGAGGAGCTGATGCACGCTAAATCTGTCGGGGCTCAATGTCTTCCCTTTGGCGTGGTGTAGGTGGCCGCGGTAGCCTAGTGGTCATGGTCACGAAATCCATGGCGAAGTCCAGGCTCATAGTCGGAGTATCATGAGTTCTAGCCCCATAGCTACTGAAAACTCGTCGAAAAGAAAGGCTGATGCATGTTAAATCAGTCGAGGCTCAAAGTCTCTCCTTTGGCGTGGTGTGGGTGACCGCGGTAGCCTAGTGGTCAAGGTATCGAACTCGTGGTCGGCATGTCATGAGTTCGAGCCTTGTTCCGTTGAAGACTCACCATGTAGAGGGAGCCGATGCATGTTAAATATGTCGAGGCTCAAACGTTCTCCCGTTGGAGCAGAGGGGAAGTTAGAAAAGTGGTTTGCTTGCTCAGGTGTCGTCCTCGTCACTTGACGTGGCCGCGGTAGCCAAGTGGTCTAGGCATCGAATCGTGGCTAGCATGTCAGGAGTTCGATCCCAGTATCACTGAAGACCCGCCGGGTAGGGGAGCGATGCCCGTAAAATCTATTGGTGTGGTGTGGTAGTTAGGAGAGGGGTGCCAACTCAGGTGTCGTCCGCGTCACTTGATCATGGTTCAAAATTATGCGGACCGTTCCCAAAAGCCCTCGTGTAGCTGAATAGTGCGACTTTAATATTCACTCACTCACTCTTTCAATGAAGCTAATTTTTAAGACTAGTCCGGTTATTTAATTGCCACACCTCGTACATCCCTAATCTACAATCGCCGTACCAATTTAAGCTAATTATTATTATTTTTTAAAACGCCCTTCTGAAAGTCACCAAATATTAGTAGCTACATTTTATGTATTTCTTACTATTAAACATAAGGACATTCAGTGCGATAAGATTTCTCAAATTTCTTTAAAAACCTTGCTCTTATAACCGCATACTCTAATTATAATTCCGAGATTCATGTGTATATTCACCTGTTTTCTTGCATCTGATACTCCCACCTCACTGTTTTATTTCATTCTTATTAATTAACGGAAATCCTCTGTTAGAAAAATAAATTTAAGTTTTTCTCGAAACATTCTGAATGAGAAAAATTTCGGAGAAAAACCAAATAATCTTATTTTTACACTATTTGCACCTTCGCGAGATAATGTATAATCAAATGTGCTTGTTATTGATGATCCCAATAAATTTATTTGCTTTAAAACTGGATAGTTACCGTATTAGTTTAAAACATATTAGTAGATGAACGATATCTCTAGGCCTTCAAATTTAGGGGAAAACTTATTTTAGTTAATGGCTTCTTTTGAATCATTTTCTTTTAATAGTGTTCTTTTAGTACGTATTGTTCTTTAAATGCCAAATTGCAATAGAGATATTGTGGTTGTGAAAGTGATAAGATTAGTGAATTTATCGGAGACAAAATGTCTGTGGTTTTATCAGTGACTATTTTCAAACAATTATTTTTCTTACTGTAACGAGAAAAAAATTATCCAGATTTTTCTTTATCCTGTATTTACTTTTTGTGTGAGTTTTGAGTATTAAAAAAAGCCCCCAAAATTGTTTGGAGGACTGTAATAGCAAGAACAGGTATGGAAATATATTTTTGCTTATTTAATGGTGCATGAGGTCTAATAAGTACATACAAAATTCATTTTTTTTATATTGGTAATAGTCTTACAATAGATGGATTTTAATGTTCTTAGGAACTGAAACAAAAAAAATTGGATACATATATAATTCTACCGAACGCGTGTATTGTGTCGAAAAAAATTGCCTTGAATTGTTCATTAATTTAAAATTATTCCAGAGTTAATTGCTGATTATTCAGAGATATTTATAAAAATATTATAAGGAATTGAATATTTTTAAAAATACCATTAGCAATGTAAAAAACAGGGAAGAGGGGGGGGGGATAAAATGTTATAGTAAAAATAATTAAAAATCATGCACCATTTTTTTTTCTAACTCGATTTTGAAGGTCTAAAATACGTTTGTGATCCTTTCTTGCTTGGATGGTTGGTTTCAAATCTCAATTCTAGCAATAACGTAAAAATATATTTGAGTCACAAATCAATAATATTGAAAATGTCAGGTTATTAAAATTGCTTTTACTGTGCATAGTTTTTTTAAAAAAAAAATTCAGTGAACGAACAGGGGAAAAAATATAACCACTATGTGGCTTAACGTTGAAATTAGTGAATTGGGTACTTACGTATTATCGCAACCATGCCAACTTTCAAGATAACCCACGAAATTGGCAACCCTGATTTCACATGTGTCGCTGCAATACCTGGTCAATCGTAGATGCTGAATTGGCACTTATGTACTTCGTGTTATATTTTCCCGCCATTCTAAGCTTAGCCATTCGGGTATACGGCAAGCTCGAATACTAAAATACGAATCTGCGGCTTACCGATTTCTTAAATAATAAAATTTAATAGGAAAACTAATAATTTAATTTTCATAATAATTATTATTATATATAATACTAAGGCAATACTAATATGATATACAATTAATAATAATAAAATAAAAATATAAAATAATAAAAAATAGTTTTTACTTTTTCTACTATACTTCAAATAGTATTCTTTGACTGCGCGCTCCATATTCCCGTCACAGCGTATCCCGTTTTTAGAATTCATGAAATTGTATTCATTGTCGGTCAATAGGGTTGCAATAATACGCAAGTACCGTGAATTGATTTGAATGCACTGAAGTGCATTCGAAAAAGCAAAATAAATAAATAAAGCTTCTCTGGATATGCGTTTTTTCCCCACCGATATTTGAAAATATTTCTAAATATTTCTTAAAGATTCGAAAACTCATGAGTAAATGATTAAAATAGACATAAAACACTGTTTCCGTATATTGGAGGAAAAATGTAATTCGAGAGAGAAACCATCTTTTTTTGTTGTTGTTCTTACGGAAGCACGTGGCTGTGGTAGTAGAATATGGTCTCGAATTCATGACCAGCGTGTCGCGGGTTCGAGTCCTGGAGCCATTGAAGACCCGGCGAGTAGAGAGGGCCAATGCATGTTAAATCTGTCGAGGTTCAATGTCCTCCCATTGCTGTGGTGTGCTAGTTAGGAGAGGGAGTTGCAAGCCTAGGTGTCGTCCTCAGCACTTGAGTGAGGTTCTAAATTACGAAGTCCCTTGTCAATAGCCCTCGAGCAGCTTTATAGTACTACGTTAAAACAACTAACGCAAAATAGCCGCAAATAGGATCCTCAATTGAAGTGTTTATTGGAGAATTCGAAATATTACTGCTTTCACACTCCTATGTTAATCATTGGGGCTTGCTAAATACGCTTTTTTCTTTCTATGTCACTTTAATTGTGATTAATTAAGCAATTTAAAGTAAAAGACTAGTCACAAGGGCGTGATCCTTCCCAACTAATGTAAGCAATGAATATTAACTATGTAAATTATACTAATTTTATGCATGAAGACGTATTTCTACAACTAATGTAGAGACGGAGCGAGTATTTCTTATGGCTAACGTCTACCGGTCTTTTTTAATTAGTGAACGTGTTATGCTAATTCAATGCTTGCCTTCTTATATCTAGACCAGTGTATTGGTTTGTATACAATTAAGTGAATCCAAAAAAAACCCGTAAATAAAGGTTTCTGTAGAATTAAATTTACCCGCCGATTTTCGGAAAATGTTTTTGTGTCCATTTTATTGTTTCGTTTGGGAGTCTTTTTGAGATTTTTGTAAAATATTTAGAATTATTTTCAAATACAAGGGGGGGGGGGAGGAATTCACAGTAAAAGCCTTCGTTAATTTTTTTATCAGTTAGATCATAGGTTCTCAGCCTTTTTTGAACTGGCGCTCCCTTTCCTAGTAAATATTTCGATACCACCCCCTCTCACTCCATAGAAATAAGAGTGTACATAATACATAGTGAAAACAAGAGTTAAGTTTTAAAACATATCCTATTACTAATATAACATATTTTTTAATTTAATTTTTCGAAAGCCCCATTTTTTTTACTTGCGAATCTGAAATAGCTGTTGCCGCAAATATAATTAAATGTGTAATATTATATATTTCAGTCATAGGTAGAATACATTGTTGGAATTGAAACGCTACTGAATTTTTTTCTTCGTTTAAAAGAGCTGAATGAAAGTTTTTAGCTTACCTGTTATAAAGACAGGCAGGGGTTTTGATTTTACGAAGTAATTCATAATAAATTATTGCTTTCAATATAAATATAAATTGACAGTTTCAGCCTTTGAAGAATACTGTTTATTCCTGGTTAACATATTTATGTTTTTTGGATAATATACGTACTGAAATGCAGTGGACGAAACATTTTTCCTACTGTTCACAGACAAAAACAACACGTGCACTGCAGAAATTAAAGTGCACTATATCATTCAATTTAATGTAGGTCTGAATGTAATGTAATCTGTAAGTTTTTCATACTTTTCCCGAACTACCGTAATATGTGAATTTTTGTGCATGTGATATAAAAATGAGATTTAAATACATACAATGAACACAAGGTAAACAGTCTTGAAGTTGACTTTTGTTTGTACATAATCAGCGTGTTTTTTTAAGTCATTTTTAGACTATATTTGGTTAATCTGCCCAAACCCCTCCGTGCCACCTCAACGCCCCCTAATTTTCTTTGGGTCTTTTACTACTCTCTGAAATCCTCAAATGCTCACAAGGGGGCGTTATCACCCACGTTGAGAACCTATTAGTTAGATGAACTAAAATGGATTTCAATAGATAAATAGTCTGTATTCGCGAGAAGAGAAGTAAAAATTCTATTAGAATACCACTACGTTTCCACGGATACTAAATGCCCGATAGATGGAAATTTAAAATTAAATTTTACTTTTTCTTTTAAAAAATGTTTTCTCTCCAGGTATATACCATATGAATGCAAATATTCTTCATAAAATTTAAAACTATAAACTAAACTCAGTGGCACAACAGCCCATGAAGGCCAAGGCCTACTGTGCCCATCTCAGTATGCGTGGCCATTGGGCGCTGAGGTGCACGAGCAGATGTCCCGATCAGGTGGTGAGTGTCTGAAGCGAAATCCCCAGTGTTTAGTCCCCAAGCAAGCTTGGTACTCACTCATCGACCCACTGAAAGGATGAAAGGCTGAGTTGACCACGCCCAGCTCGAGGATAGAGCCACGGACCTGTGGTGTGAAAACGCAATACGCTATTACTTGACCACTAGGCCTCCATAAAATTTAAATCTATATTTAAATAATGAAGCCCAGTGGCTGAATGATAGTGCATCGCGCTTCCACACCACAGATACGAGGTTCAAACCCTGGGCTGTGAAAGGTTGACTCAAACTTTCATCCCTTCAGTGGGTCAATAAATGAGTACCAAGCTTTCTTGGGAACTTAAAACTGGGAGGGGGGGGGGAATTCGTTTCAGACTGACCACCTGATCGGAACATCTACTCATGCACTTTGGCGCCCAAGATCACGTATACTGATATGGGCACAGTAGGCCTTGGCCCTCATGGGCTGTTGCGCCCCTGAGTTAAGTTATAACTAAATAATATATTTTAAAACTAGATATACGGATGAGTATCGTAAAGTTCTGTTTCCGATTGCTCCAACAGACCTCATGGGAAGGAGGGGGGGGGGTTACATCCTGTTAAGCACGTAGAAGTAAGCGCCAAGTTGTAATCTCTATGATGAAAATTAAAAATCTGTTATTCTATGGAGTAAGGAAAGTTGATCCCCCAAACCTACTCTTGTGTAAGCCACTAATTGGTACTGAAAATAGTACATCTATATTCACTCACTTGCTAGGGCTTAGATTAATATGTTCCACTTTGAATTTTCTTCAAGACATCCAGATACTATACAAGATATTTATTTTTAGAAGTTATGTCTAAATTTCTCTTTAAAACATGGCAACGCTAAATCTCTGTACGATATTTTGTATATTACCATGGTAACCAGTCTGAAATTTTGAAAATATGGTACTTACGTATTATACCATTGACTAATTTCGCCAAACGAAAAGACATCGCCAAATGCTGCCGTCGTTATTATGACTGTGTTCGAATGTGAATGGTTTCTATTATTATTTATATATCGCAGAATTTGGTGATTTATTTTGATATGACGAAATTAATCGACGATATAACATACAAGTACGAAAAATATTTAGGAAATTAACGCTTAAATTCCTTAATTATTTTTCTAATGTTATCGTTTTTAATCACTATTCAATAAATAAATATTTAAGTATTTTTTCAATTCCTACTACTAGTTTACACAGTCTCTCTCTCTCTCTATTTATATATGTATTTACCTTTTCAAATTTTCAATCGTTAATAAAATGCATTTTAAAGCACTCAATTCAGCTGAAATTTTATATACAAGCTTATTTTGAATGACAATATAGTAATTTAATTATAATCAATAAAAATTAATTGATTACAACTAATTATTCAAAGAATTACAAATATAGCCACGTTGGCATCATTTTTGGCGACTTAGGTCAAAACTTGAAACAGTTTTTTTCCTCACATTTTAAAACGCCCATTTGAGCTGAAATTTTCTAAGCACTGTTGTTTTGGGTAACAATACGATAATTTAATTATAATTAATTAAAATTGACTGGAATTAATTATTTAAAGAATTACAGATACAGCCACGTTAGGTTCATTTTTAGCGACTTGGATCAAAACTTTAAAAGATTTTTTTTTTCTCACGCTTCAAAGCATTCAGTTTGAACAGAAATTTTATATATACGATTGTTTTGTATGACAATACGATACTTTAATGATAGTTAATAAAAATTAATTGCCACTTAATGTTGTGATTTTGTTATATGTATATACATATTTATATTATAATTGTAACTATTTTATAAAAAGTAACTAAAATAATTTTTTTTTGTGTGTATCTAAGTAGGAATTGACTTAAATTTTTTTTTATATTACTTGTTTATAAAACAAATGCATTGTAAGCCTATGAATTTCTTTTTTAAAAAAAGAAGGAATCTAAATTGTAGGAATTTTATATCCGCATGCTCAAAATGTATGTTCGTCCACGTCTTCCTATTATTTGCTAATCATTCTTCATATAATATGTTTTTAAAATAAAAGAATTGAAAGATTTCATTTAAGATAAAACTTGGATTTTTAAAAATCTTAAACAAGTTTTTTATTTAATTCCTATCATCTATTTCAGTTTAAGTAGTTCTACTTAACTGCAAAAATATACTTAAGCGTGCTTAACTTCCATTGATGAGTAGTTGTTTTCGGTAAACCATTATTTCATGTAAGGTAATATCCATTAAAACTCAATGCCATTTGATAGATAAAATCGTCAAGAGCGTGACTCTTCACGAAGGAGTATTTTCTCCATGTACTTACTTATATTGAATCTCTTCCTACATTTTTCTAGTGGGATAATTGAATTCGAATTAATAGAGTTTCTATCTGAAAAACTGTCCGAAATTATACCTTGTGTTTGATGGAAAATCAAAATACTAGTTTCTCTATCTTACACGAGATAACCGGAATCTTTTTATTGAGTGAATTATTTTATTCATAACATTCTAGTTATTTACCAGAAGCATGCCAAGTATTAATGTATCCGACTAGCCGAAAATCACGATTTTTTTTCTCCAAAAACTAAATTTTTTTTATGATTTTATTTTATTGACCATTTTATTAATTTATAAAAATATCAAGTTTTTTATTTTCCATTGACTAGAACAAAAACGACAATTGTTTTAGTAAAAGCAGATGCCATTACTTTAAGCAAGATGTCAAACTTTAAAATGCGTTTTATTCGAAATTTGTTTGTTTTTTTTAATGCTCAAACGTGGGCAGTTTTGATTTCTCAAAAGTTTTTAAAATAATTAACTGAAATTTTTTGTGTATGTTTCTGTATAATAGTAGAAGTGTTTTAACCTTCAGGTTTTTTAATCACTGTTTTATTACAAAATTTACAGTCCTTTATGTGAATATAATCACTGTTTTTTTTTAAAGCAATTTCATATAATAACTAAGATAAAATGCTCTAGTTTTTGTAAAAATTAAAATATCTCTTATCCTGAAGGTCATTACAAAAGGGAATAGAAAATTAATACATAAAAATTGAAAAATTGAGAATTTGTTCAAAATGTTTTTGTACAGAATGGGCCCCGTTTATGTAATTTTATTGTAAATTGTTGCCAATTTTGTTTCCCCCATTTTAGTAGAAATAATTTATTTTTCTCTTCTTAATTTGAGCCTTTTTTTCTTAAAATGTACTAAATCACCATTTTTTCTTTAAAAAAAGTTGTCGCAAGTAGTCGGATACCTTAAAGAAACAATAAATTTTTTTATTCTCAAGAGTAAATAACCTCCCCCCCCCCCAGATACCTAAACGTTTTAAAGGGGCCAGGAAAACTCCCATATATACTTGATAAGACTTTTAATCTTTTGCACTCCCTCACTGTCCAATGAAAAACATTCCAGAAAAATAAAGGTTAACTGTGCTGCTTTTAAGGCGTGAAATTCATTCGTTCTTTCATAAAATATAGCCAGTTATTTCATGAATAAATTATAGTTTAAAAAAACTAAAAAACACGCTTTTATACTAAATCGAAATAAAAAGTAAAAAAAATAATTCTTAATATAAGAATAAAATGATTAACGAGAAAATTAATGTCATTGCGGTGAAAGCGTGGGGTGCTTTGTACTACATTTTTACACTAATTCAGCTTTTCGAAACAGAAGTTAGAAATTATAACAATGATACATTTTTGAACACCCCACGCTTTTACCTCAATGACATTAATTTTCTCGTTAATCATTTTATTCTTATATTAAGAATTATTTTTTTTACTTTTCATTTCGATTTAGTATAAAAGCGTGTTTTTTAGTTTTTTTAAACTATAATTTATTTTTCATTTTTAGCTCAATCTACAATAAAAGCGTGTTTTTTAGTTTTTTTAAACTATAATTTATTTTTCATTTTTAGCTCAATCTACAATAAAAGCGTGTTTTTTAGTCTTTTTTAACTATCATTTATTCATTGTTTAATTTATCCTTGAGTTTGATACTTGAAGCTGGAATTACGTGGCTGTGGAATTAGTCTTGCCCTTCAATGGATATTAATTAATGGGTCTGAAGTGTATTTATTCTCTCCGTTGACGGGGCCTAGGATCAGTCTCGTATCGTGTTATATTAGATTCCGTCTGTATAAAACAAGTCAAACGAATAAAAGCGTGTTAAGAAGAAAAAGTTCGAATTAAAAAAATTTTAATGTACCATGTTTTTATAACGGACTAAAAATTATAAAATTCCTCCTTTTCGTTTTTTTCTTTCTATTTTCACATTTTCATGCATTGTCATCCACTTCTGAGCTATGGTCCAAATTTCAAGTCTCTAGCTCGTCGGAAAGTCACTAAGTTTAAAATCAATTACAAAATTCCACCCGGGCAGACATTAAAGAAAGCGAGTTGATAAAAACATGGTAATATTAAGTGTCAATCGTTTTTTCACCTTTTAAACGTATTGCTTTATAAAAGTAAAATCTTTTGCAGTTAGAACATAAATTATTTTTTTCCACATGCACGAGCCTTTTTTTTTATTTTCATTTTCAGAACAATGTTTATATTACGGTAAGAAATTGCTAACACACACCCACCCTCCACCTTCTCAGATACCGAACACTTTTTTTTGTTTTACTTCTATTAACCACCGCAAGTGTATTTTATACTCGCATATAATTAGTTTTAAATTCAAAACACTCGCCTTAGGGTTACACCTTATTCTTTCAGTTGCCAAATCTGGAAATGATGTATGAAATTAGTCGCCAAATCTGAAAATGGGATATAGAATTAGTCGCCAAATTTAAAAATGATATATGCAATAAGTCGCCAAATCTGGATGTGGTATATGGAATTGTCGTCAAATCTGATTATCCTTATTCCTGACGATCCTGAAAAGGACAATGAAACAAAGTTATGAAATTATTGTATTGTCATCGGTCCTTGACAAGTGTGCAAAATTTCGAGTTCATCCGATCTTTTAAAGTAGGTAAAAATCGAGTTCCAAGATTCCGTTACATGCAAGTGAAACTTATAAAAGCGTCTTAAAAAAAACCTCACCTCTAAAACTACTAAATCATTTAAAATGTATACAATTATTGAATTTTATAATATAAGTAGTTATTTTACAGATTAAAACAATTGTTTAACCGTTCAAGTATTAAGAACGGCACAAGAAAGCTGTTAGAACTGGTTCTAAAATAGTTTAAACATTTCCTAAACTAATGTAGTTGTCGAGTGAGCCCTGCAAATTACTTCATTACTTGTTAGCTAGAGGAATTACATAGCTATTGGCCAAAAGGCATGTTATTTATAAATTAATTTTTAAAATATTTAATTCGTGTTTATATCGTGCTAATCTTCACAGCCTTTCGCTAGAGAAAAATTCAAAACCGAAGCAATGTTCTTTGCTCTTCTGGGGATCGTCTCCTGGGTACGACTGTCCCCGCACCCCTTTTCGCTGGCCTCGCCCCCGATCAGATCACTCGAGTGGTTGTTCCACAGACTCCGTCTTTAAGAGGTCATCGCAGTTCCTTTCTCTTGGTCCTTTCAGGCTCAATTGAAATCAACTGCGCTGCCATACCTCGTATACCAGATGGAAGGTCTATCAATCAACCTGTTACAATGACACCCTCCAGGTTTGTCTTTATCACAACAGGCCGATTATAAATCGTTGTCTATAAGTCTTAAGTCTATATTGTCAATAAGTCTTAAGTCTATATTGTCAATAAGTCTTAAGTCTATATTGTCAATAAGTCTTAAGTCTATATTGTCAATAAGTCTTAAGTATATATTGTCAATAAGTCTTTTCTATAAATTGTTGTCTCTGAAAGTCATCTGAGTGTTGGAGAAGGAAGAGGAGTGGTATCAACAAAACGGTTTCCAGAAACGTTTCGACATCTGTTTTTCCCTTAGGTATGAGGGAAGAATACATGGTCTCTTTTGGAAGAATACAATGTCCAATCTAGGCATTCTGCTCTCTCCTGTACATGAAACTACTAGAATTGTCGGGAAGAGTTCGTCTAATGAGCCGACGCTACACTAAATAGCCTATTAATTTACATAAGAACTAGCCATAATATACCCTCCCAATTCATTTGGTATTTTTTGGTGTTTTTCGCTATATACTGTTTTTAAGTTATTGGTATCTGACATTATAAACTTTTGATTGCATGGAAAAAACATTCTTATATCCCTCACATATTCTTGTAATCAAGGGCAGGGCTTAAATTTTCTAAAATAGAAGTGTATTGATCTTTTACGTCTTGCAATGGTCTCGCCTTTGGGAGCCAATTTTCATAAAACCTGTGCTTATCGGATCTCTACTCAACAAAAGAAACACGATTGCCAAATTTGAAGTCTGTAGGTCTAATAGTTCCGGAGATTTCGTGATGTGTGGTTGATTGAGTCCCTTTTCTCATATATATAAATAGATAAAAGTTTCTAAAATGTTAATGTAATTTTTGCTGTCTATATTCTGCTTTTATTATTGCTTAACTTGTTTAGCAAGCTGTTCGTTATGTGAAATATATTTTTAGAGAAATTTTAATTACCATTTAATTTATAGAACTAGCTTTAATATCGTTGTATATTTTCCTCTTTAATGGTCTATAATTTGTAGAGTACTCCTACAGTTGAATTGCAGAATTAATAGGTAAAGTGTAAAAACCTGATTAAATAGTTTGTATTTTTTAGGTTGTCATTATTTCTTTAAATTTCCTATGGGGCTGTGGATTGGTATTTACCACTGCAGACCTAGTACATTCCCTGAATTGGGCTCACTTTTTAGTGCGGCACCATGTTGGTGGAATTCGTCGCAATGTGATTTTGAGATGCCCAGTTTTCTCCCCAGAGGGAGGCACCTGAGCTCTGACGATACGAAATGGAAATCGGAATTTCGTCTTGCCGAGAGCATCCAAGCCAAACAGGCACTCTAGGGATCGAAAACATGCCGCATAATCATTTGGCATGGACGCTGTTGATTCTCTGTATCTTGAAAATCCACTGACTTGGGCCGGGGTCGAACTCGCAACTTTGGACGTACATAGCCAGCAACAAACCAACTACGCTACCCAGCCGGTAAAAAAAGATGGTCAATATTCACGATAGAAAAATTATTCAGTTAAAGTCAATCTTTTCTTGTAATCGCTTCGTAAGTTTTTCTTAGGTTGTAAGTTGATTTTTATCAAGCCAGGTTCACATTCGTGTTCTGATTCAACTGCGCTTTCAAATTAAAGTGTGAGTATTTATACGTATTAACCAGTCAACCATTTCCGCCAAATCCAATATCGCCACCAAATGGCGTGATATGCAGGCAAAAATAAATAAACGTTCCCTGACATGCTCAAACGCTATAACCTTTATTATTTATCTTGTATTTTTCGTCAAAAATGACTTACATTTGAGCAGGGGCGTACCTACCGCCGTATTAGCCGTATCCATGATATGAGTGCCCTAATATATGTAAACAAAGAATAGTAATATGTTAAGAGGTGTCAAAAAGGGCGTCCGAAGGATTTTGATACAGGGCCTACTTGGGACTAGATACGCCAATGCGTCTGAGTCGTTTTTATAAAAAAAAAAAGAAAAACGCAGTGGAGTGTTTCCAAAGTCACGGGTCCGTTCAAGAAAGATTGTGTTAATATAAATAGAGAAAAAGTCACAATATGCCTATTTAAAAAAAATAAAAACACCATCGCCTCAATAATGTAGTAGTTAGACAATTTGTTTAAAAGTTTACTTTTTTTTCTTAATGGAAATGCAGTTCAAATTTAGTTTTTTAAGCAAAACAGTTTTGGGACAAATTCACAATTTTAGCAAATTTACTGGTCGTCGAGCTAATACAAGTTTATTAAGTACATATAGCAACATTTTTATCTCATGAAGATACAAAATACTCGATATTGAATTAACGATCCCCCATGTACAAATCATGTAAAATCCTCACGTACTCGTGGCCGGCGTATTATGAGTTCGAGCCGTCGGGCTGCAGAAGATCCACCGTATAGTGACGCTGATGCACATTCAATCTGACGTAGCTCAAAGTCCCTCCCGTTGGCGTGGTTTGGAAGTTCGGATAGTGGGGTGCCAGTTTAGGTGTTGTCTTAATCACTTGACTGTGATCCAGTTGCGAGGTCCGTCGCCAAGAGCACTTGTGTTGGTTTATCAATCTTTTAAGAAACAATTAAAAACATTTTCAAAATCGGAGAAAAAATGAAATTTTAGATAAACCTTCAATATTTCCTTCAGATGCACTTTTTACGCTCAAATTGACACAGCTAGTCAGGTTTTGAGAAGGATTATAGTATTTTTTCAAGTGTTAATATTACGTTCAAGAATTAAAACGACATGCAAGAATGGAACCTTAACGGGAAAAAACCTGTAAAAATATTGTATTTGGCTAAGTTGGATGTAAATGTGTTCTTCACAAAATAAATTTGAGTTGAGATAAAAACCACAGCAATTTCATTAATTCATAAAATATATACTTTTTTAAAAATAATTGTATTCTAAACACTTAAAGCATCCATTTTCCCTTCATCTTTCTAAAACATTTTTAATAGTAAGGCTAAATAAATATTTTAAAGCGCAATTATTCAAATTTCTCCTATTTATACGCAAATGTAACGCTAATGGCACTGCAATTTACTGTGATGCCTCTGAAGGGCACGTCGACCTACTTTTCAGCGCGAATTGACATATTCAAACACAACCGAATTACCATAATCACTGACCGCTCCCGCCAATATGATTGACAGCGATCAACAGGTCTCAAAAAAGGGCAGTCAATGTTCGTGGGTAGGCATTTTCCTTTGTAAATTACCGCCAAATTTCTGATATATGCTTTCAAAACTTGCCATAATTGATTATGCGCTGTGAAAGATTAGCTTGGATGGAATGAATAATTTTGGCTTTGAAATTATAACACTGGACTAGTATTTAAGGGAAAATGAAGTTGTAACTGGTTCTTATTCTATTTTTTTTTTTTTTATATCTTTTCGACGATAGCATTCTTTTCAATTAGGCACTACTATTCGGGAATATATCTCAAGTTGCACGACCCTTTTCAAGTGGTAATCTCAAATGAGGTCCTAAGATTTTGACAATAAGTATATTTTTTTCAATTAGGAACGGGGCTATATTTCGGGTATATATCTCAAGTTGCAAGACTCTGTTCAAGTCCTAATCTCAAATGAGGTTCAAAGGTTTTGACAATAGTATTTTTTTTTCAATTAGGAACTGGTATATTTCAGGAATATATCTCAAATTGCATTTCTCTGTTCATCTCAAATGAGGTCCTAACGTTTTGACGGTAGTATTCTTTTCATTAGGAACTGCTATATTTCGGGAATGTATCTCAAGTTGCACGACTCTGTTCAAGTCCTTATCTCAAATGAGGTCCTAAGGTTTTGACGACAATATTTTCTTCAATTAGGAACTGCTATATTTCGGTTATATATTTCAAGTTGCACGACTGAGGTCCTAAGGTTTTGACAATAGTATTTTTTTTTCAATTAGGAACTGCTATATTTCGGGAATATATCTCAAGTTGCACGACTGTGTTCAAGTCTTAATCTCAAATGAGGTCCTAAGGTTTTGACGATAGTATTTTTTTCAATTAGGAAGTGCTATATTTCGATTATATATTTCAAGTTGCGCGTTTAAGTCGAGACCAAAATTGCGTATTTATGTATGCAAATGGAAAAATGTGTTAATAAGCATCAAAATGTCATGCATTGAGATTAAATGCCATTTTTTGAAAGAGTTTGTTTTCGAAAATCGTGTTCATAAAACTATTACAACTGAAAAGGTTAATCTGCAGATACGTTAATAATAGACACATTAATCGGCCAAAAACCACAACCGGGAGCTACCATGCATTGTTCGATAAAACCACAGCGACTTCTTTTCCTTTTGGAATACTGTACCTCATTTGCTTACACAAACAAAAGGCACCCACACATTCTAAAACCTTATCTCCTTAAAGGGACTCTTAAAAACGTTCCATTTACACCATCATGACCCTTTGTGTGTCTGGGACAGAGCTTCTTCTTTTCCCGATCACGTTCTGTTCTTCCTCACGCGAGGAACGATCACCACGGGCTCGGAACACCCCCAATCATTCCACTTAATTATCTTCCAGAGAGATGCGCGCATTCCGTCATGAAAGGCGACCAAACTTATCCTTGCAAAAACGAACAAAATGGTTACGCTCCACCGGGCCCCAAGTTCGTTCACTTCCGCCAAGGCCCCAGGGCCCGAAGCTGAAGATGCGTTTTGTTATTTTTTGATATTTTTTGCTTCTTCTTTTCTTTCCCTTCTTGTGTGAGTGATGGTGGAAGTTATTTGCTACAGTTTTACATCGTCAGCTCTGTGTTGGGAGTAAGTTTTGTTCCTTTAGAACTATTAAGAATTCTGTGCGAGCGCGCCCGGTCTTTTGACGTGTTGATAAAACAGAGTGATGTGGTTCTTTTTCTTCGCCGGTTAAAGTTACTGCGGGTGTGTATGTGAGCGTAGAATTGGATACCCCTCGAATTATATCATCGAAGTTTGACATTTCGAAGCACTTGTGTAATGGAGACACAGAAGCATGCGAAAGAAGTTAAACCCAATTAAAAAAATGGTGGTGAAATTGTGATTATTTCTTAACTTCGTCAAGGATTATCTCGCTGCAAAAAAAAAAAAAAATCCATATTTATCAAAAGATTTTTGTGAAAGAATACTGGATTGGTGTACTTCTAACGCGCTGAAAGATCGAAAAAAATCTTCAACGTAAATAAGGCAGAATAGTAAGTGTATAACAACCTATTTTAAGGTCAGACTAAAAATATGCTGTTGGAAAATATGCTATGATGTCATAATTCAAATCAGAATAGTATGTTATTAGTGTGCTAACCAATTTGTAAGCAGATGTAGCTGATGCATGGATATGTAGAGTCCTATCACGGTAAAAAAGTATTCAAATGATATACTGACTAATGAATCGAGAATTAGGAATTATTCTGACAATGGTTTAATGCAATACGCATTTCAGTTTAATCTAGTTTTGTTTTTTAATGTTAAATCAAAAGTGGCCAATTTTTAGAGCGCTAAGAAATCAAAAGAATACATTTTGACACTTTCGTGAAAATGGTTAAATGATTCAAAAGGATTAATTTTTGTTATTTTTTAAAAATTTTTTACGAAGGAGTGAAATATTATCTATAGACCACTGATTCTCGAATACTTCCAAAGAACAACAGCAAAACTGCAAGAAATGATTCTAGATTTAAACTGAATAATTGTTAATGCCATCAGACTATAAACAGCACATTAGTTTTTCGCAATCGGATATTTTAATTTTGTGTTAAAATTATTTGGATTGCTTCGAACCTTTTTCGCAAAAATTCAATAATTTCAAGGTAAGTTTGATATTTGAAATACTTTATTTCGTGTTTTCCTATTTGAAATTGTTTGTGCTCTTAAATTCATAGACATCTTTTAGAAATCCACTGCTCTTGCAAAAATGCATTGAATTTCAAACGAATTTTTTGGTAGTACCTTGAACATCTGTACATTGCTTATAGTGCATGATTTGGTGACATTTTATGGAGTGCCAAAAACCACTTAACAGTTTTATATTAATATAATTTTTATTGTTTTTATGTAAGGATATATATATTTGTTTATACCGTATTTACTCGAATCTAAGCCGCACCCCAAATTCTCAACAAGTCTTTGTGAAAAATAAAAAAATAGTGTTAAGTACGTTAGAACCTGTAATTGCTCTAATTGCCCCATACAATGCATTTTTAATTCGATTTTAAGCCGCACCCGATTTTCAGTAGCTTTAATATTGGAAAAAAGTGCTGCTTATATTTGCGTAAATACGGTATACATGAAGCTTTCATTGCTTACAAAATTTTTTAATATACGTATGGAATATATCTTTTAGATGAACACAGCAGTCGAGTTTGCACAAATATGGTTTTCTCAAACATTTTGCTTTATAAGTAGTTATATCTCTTTCTGCATTTACCAGATTTCTTTCTAAAAGTTGCTTTTGAGACGAGCAATGGTTTTCGACTTATTAATAAAAGCACACCCCCCTCCGATATCTCTCCCCCAGAGAAAAAAATAGGACTTGTCGTCTTAAGATATCTTACTACGTTCAGAACCGTGTCTTTGAAAAAGCTTATATATAATTTTTTGATATTTAGCGTCAATTGAATTAGAATATACATATAAAATTGTTTTAAGAATATTATTACAATGAAAAAAAGTATTTAAATGTAACTTTTAGACAAAAGACGAAGAAAAACTGGCATATATATTCTAAACAGTTTCCTTTTATGGTAAAGGCTTATGTAACATAATTAGTTTCCCTATATATAGTTAAGACTTTTCTTCACAGCCTGAACTAAGATTTTTGAAATATTCAAAGAGAGAGAATTACCATCAATAGAAATCATAATGGGAGTTTTTTGTTAAAATTTCTCTACTCTCAGATATATTACAGTATGGATAAATCCACTTCTAAATTATGTATTTAAAAAATCGTAATTCACTCACTCTTCAGAAGTCATCGCTATATATAAACAAAATATTAGTATAGAAGCCTTTTTAATAGGAGAATGTTTTGAAAATATATCATTCTTTCTTTATTTTTTTGCCAAAAAAATTAGATTTGAATATTTGTTTGTAATAATATTCTTTAAACCATGCTTGTCTAAAGTGCGGTCCAAAATCTTTTAAAATGCGACCAAAACGCAAATTATTAAAATATTTCAATTTACACTTTTTTATTTAAAAAAAATTAAATGTATGCACAAACTATGCAAAATATGCTGCATAATTTTCGATTTGATTGAAGAGTTTGAAAGAAGATTTCAAGATTTTCGAAAAAAAAACGAAGAGTATTTCAATATATTTTCTACCCCGTTTTCTCTGGAAATAAATAAATTACTTTCAAATCTTCAAATGGAAATGCAAAGTGACATTCAACTGAAAGAAAAATTTGGGAATGTTTAAAGTACTGGAGTTTTATAAAGATTACCTACACCGCGCGATAAATATCCTTCTTTTCACACTCATGCTTTATTAATGTCTTCAGCTTTTGGCAGTACTTATATCTGTAAACAGTTATTTTCCAAGAATGAAGCATACAAAAAACAAAAATAGGACCAAGATCACTGACAAACATCTTGAAAATGCATTAAGAATTGTAACTTCGTCTATTGAACCCGATATCGATTTGCTTGTGTGTTCAATACAAACGCAAATTCATTCATCTGATTAATTTTACCCCCCCCCCCTCTTTATGAAATCCAAACTAAATGAAAACGAAACTTTTACAAATTTAAAATAAATGTGTGTGTGCCTATTCATGTCTAATTCAGATTTTAAAAAATTATAATAAAAATAAGTTAATTTATTTTAATAAAACTACGTAGAATTCACACACACGTACATACTACATACTAACTACATATATATTTTAATTTGTTAAAAAAAATATTGTATATGCGTCCCAGAAAAAAAATTATTTTTGCAATGTGGCCCACACGCGGTCATAGTTTACACACCTATGCTTTAAACACTTTTATGTGTATATTCTAATTCAAGTGACTTTAAACTTCAACAAAATAATTTCTTTACACGATTTTGCTAAATCATCGTAGCTATCGCGTACTCGGATACACTAAAATGAAAACGACTCGTGTACTTTCAATGTGAGAACAAGATTATCATATCTTTATTTGCTTACAAACATTGACTTATTTTTTCCCACACTATGCTTAGTTGTGCTTTTTTTCCTTCCATAATTAAAATTCTAAACCTGTATTCTCAGATTCTCAAACGAAACCAGGAAGAAGAAAAAAAAAACAGTTTTCTCAAACATTATTCACATTTCAATTTGTAAAAGCGACTTTCGTCCCACCCTATATAGCTATAGATATTTTCTCAAATGAATAAAAAGTTTTTATTTCCGGATCTATAATCCGTAAAAAATATTCTCTTCTGTGGGATTTTAGAAGTGCGCGTGGGAGGATGTCAAATTTTGAAAACTTTACTTGAAATATTATGCTTAAGATTGTGCAGACATTTTTCTAATGAATCTTTGATAATTGTTTGAACCTTTTTGAAGTTTCAACACTTTTACTATGTAGTTTACTTTGTTAACTCTTTTTGATAAATTAATATTTTTTATGCTTAGTTATATATCGATTGGCGTTTTTTGGTACGTTTTTGTCGTGTTATTCATTTTAACCAATCGTTACTGTATGAGGGGAAAAAATCTACTTAATAATATTTTATGTTGCATACTTTGACTATTGCATTGTTAATTATCTTAGTTAAAATTTTTAAATTATTTTTTACGATAAAAGGTTAACTAGCTGAATAATTAAAAGTAATCCAGTTCATATTTTTGTTGATTTTGCTTATATTTTCTGTAGAAATTTATTTTTGAGCTTTATACATTTCAAACTTAGCGAGTAAATATATTTTAATGCGAGACATAGAACAGTAATAATTAGAGAAATTTCCTTGAATAGATTAACTATGCTATTAATTTTAACTGAAATAGTTACCTTAAAAGAAGCTAACATTAAAAATGATGCCATTTTTTTTTATCTGCTATCATTATTCTTGAATTTAGTTTTATAAAAAGAAAATAGATTCAAAAATAATACCTATAAAAAAAATTTACGATATATTTTCTTTTAAGATATTCAGTTATGTTTCTTATTTTGCTGTTTAATCAGAATAATAATTGTGGAGTTATGTATTGTACAGTTTTAAGTTCGTATAAAATAGAAGAAAATAAATTAACTAATAAACTCTACTTTTATTATGTTGAATATCTGATATTTCTAGCAATTTTTTTGATTATTATAATTTTTAATAAGCAATTATCATTTTCTTATCAGTTTAAGTGATTAATAATTTTATTTAAGAAAATCCGTTATAAATCCTTTTTATTTTTAAAAACGTTTGATGTAAAATTTCCTAAGGCACTTATTAACACATTTTAATAAAAAATTTTTTCTTCATTTTTCCATCCCAATGAATTTTGTCTTAAATTGTCTTGAACACGAAGAAACATCGGGGAAATATTTCCTGAAAGAGTTAATTGATGTATAAATTAAATAAAAATTAATTTTAAATTATAAGCTGTGAGTTTTAAATTAAATAACCAATTAAAAATTATAATTTAAAAAGAAATTATCGAAAATGTATCTGAATTTTAAATGAAGTAATTAAATTTTTTAAAATAAACAATTTGAATTTTAAATTGAGCAATTTCAAGTTGAAGTCATTTAAAATTGAAATTAAACTAAATATTTTGTAATTAAATGAATTTAATTTTAAAATAAGTAATTACTTTAAAATATAGAATAATTAATTTAAATTTAATAAAAAATCATTTTAGATTAAATAATGTTTTACATTTCATTTTCAAAAGACTAATTTTACTAGTTTTCCTTATTTGACATTCACATGTATTTAATAGTCTATTTCACGTGTTTATACTTATTTCTATTGAAATATTAGAAACTATTGCTGATAATTTAACTTGAAAAAAAATGTTTATAAGTTTCTAAATTTGACAAAAATTATTTTGTGTGAATCAATGCAGTATCTTAAGATTTCCAACGAAGAATTGTATCAACTAAGCCATGGGAATTTGAACAGTTACACTCGAATGCGAAAATATGCAATTAATATAATTAATTTCACATGTGAAGCACTTTTTATGAAAGTTACTTAAAGAAAAGAGGCATGTTTCTAGAGTGTATTAAAATTTAATGTAAAATGTGTTGCAAGTTTATACAACCTAGGTCAGGGATGCCGAACCTTTTTGAGACGTGGGTCAAATTTTGCTCATATTTTTTTTAATACTACTACGCGGATTACTTATGCCCATTTGCACCAGAGTTAAGTTTAAAAAATTTTAACTGAGCATTTTTAAAACTAAGCATATTTAAAATTAAATTGGCTTAACGAGTAAAAATTGGCTCTATGGAAGTCTCTTTCTACAAACATAACTAACTGAACGTAATCTTATAAAAGTGCATTTTATCCGAAGAGAGTTCTTTAAAAATGGTTATTTGCTTTGGTTTGTCGATTTTTTTTCAACAAACAAAATGTAAAATTATACACTTTATTTGATATTTTCTCAATACTTTTGCTTTATTTCAAATGCTGCATACTTTCAAATACATTTGTTGTCATTTGTGTACTTCTGGAACTGTAATGATCAAACTGAAGGTTATAGACAGCATTTAAATTGCTTTTGTGTCAATGCAGGGCTTGAAAAAATACAAATAAAATGTAAATAATCTACACAAATTAGAAAATCTAAATAAATCTGTGTAAGCAAACAAGTGGTTGCATTGTAATCGTGGGTCAGTTAAAAAGCTTGCGTGGGTCATAGGTTCGCCGTCGCAGTTCTAGGCTGTTGACCAATAATTTAAAGTACCTTCATGTGGCTTTCAACAAAATTGATTTATTTACACAAGTACGAATTTAATTTTAATTTACATTTAAAATAAACATTCTAATAAAAATGCGTTCTTAAGGTGTATGCCAGAGGGGATAAATCTTTTTGTGATAAGAGAACACATTTTAATTGGTCAGCAATAAAGGACGTTGTAAGACAAAAGCTACACCACCGAATAAGTTTAACAATAACAGCTGTATGACACTGCCATCACCGTGCAAGTTTGATTAACGTCAAGTCATAATCCTCTATTTGCGGACATTAATAGTGAGAAAATAGTTTTTGGGTGGAAATCAAGCAGTGGCGGACGCATATCTCTCTCATGGGGAGTTTTACAGTATAAAAAACACGTTGACAAAAGCGCACAGGGATGATCTCGGGGAGGGAGGGACATTAGCCCCTCCCTCCCCGTGTACGCCACCAGTGCCATACAGCCTACTTTCATGAGAAGGGTCGGATTTTTAAACAAGTAATATAAAAAAAAATTAAGTCAGTTCCTCTAAGTGGATGAATAGAAAGTATTTTATTAACGATTGAAAATTTGAACAAGATATATATATATATATATAGGGAGAGAGTAGGAATTGAAAAAAGAGCATGGATTTGTCTGCATTGTTGTAACAATGCACACCCGGTTTGGTTAGTTTGGCTGAAAAACCGGTTTTCGACACCAACTTTTATCATTGTTTTAACAGTTACATTGTTAACAGTTGCATTGCCTAAGTTGGCGTCGAAAACCAGTAATTAATGCATTAATATTTGAAAAAACTGTATCAACATCAAGTGTCATCCACTACAAGTTTTAAAAAATTTATTTGAACTTGATTGGATGAATAGAAAGTATTTTTTATTAATGATTGAAAATTTGAACAAGATTTATAAATATATATATATAGGAAGAGAGTGAGCTATAATATAGTAAGAATTGGAAAAAGATCGACGAAAACATCGAGACGTAAGCTGTATGGTAAAAATTGAAAAAAAAAACCCGTAGGTTTATTGGAGGAATTTGAAGCCCCGAACACCATCCTTGTGTTCGCCACTTATATCAGGGAACATGTCCGGATATAGGTGGTAATCAATCTTTTGAAATAAACAGTTGGTTGTGATTACTTGTAACCACTGACATTAACATTTATACCGTTCTTCACTTCATTCTATACATTTTCAAATTGTCGTTTTCTATGTTTGTGAATATTAATTAAAACAAGATTTAGCTTTGGTGAAGGCCGCACGCTCCATACATCTGATTTTTACAATTATAGTCAGCAAAATTATTAAATTCTAAGAGGAAGCCAAATCTTAGAAAAAGATTCGAATGAGTTCTAATTTTTTTAAAGGTTTAAGAATCTCTGGTCTAAGATGTTGCGCATTCCATTCAAACCCCGTAAGAGTACAGCGCTTCGTCCTTCCGTTTCCCCGCTCCTTTTAAGACCTGGCCGATGGACCAATAAGAAGAAGCTTTCAGATGTTGCCATTCCCGACCTGTTAATCTTCCGCGCCTGATTTGCAAAATTAACTAAAATGCTCGCGGCTTTCCCCAATGCCACGCAAAGAGGCATTTTTTTTTCTTCCGTAAAAAAAAACCTTGAACCTTGAAGAAGAGTTTTTACGCTTGAAAACGTCTTTTGTGTGCGGTATATCAAAGAAAACGCAACACCATATTTCGAAAGCTTGTAACTCTAGTTGCCGGGTTTTGTATTCCGCGTGCGCTTTCTTATCTGTCATAAAGTTCACAAGGAAACTATCTTTACGACACCAGAGTTTTTGTTTCTGACAATACCGATAGAAAAAATTCCAACTTGGCTTACGTAATTGAAATCACGCAGAGATGAATTTGGGAAACTTACGAAATTCTCTGGTAGTTTATCTTCAGGTGCTGTTGATAGTAACTTATTATTTCTGAAATAACAGATATATCTTAGAGATTTAGATTAAATGTATCTGTGACAGTGTGTAGCTCAAAATCTAAAAAAACATATGATGAAATTTTATGCGGATATATATATATAGACGAATAATCAATAATCAAAACTGAACAAATTGAAATTGCAAGATAACCAGACAATAGATTTTAGAAAGGATGTATGAAAAATTAAAAAATAATAGAGTTAAATATAAAAATATGGATGCTACAATATAATGAACATTGCTGACTTTGGACAGCTTTTATATATAAAATCATTTATATAAAAGTGGGGTTGTAAACATGTTTTGTGGACAGCCAACCTTCCCTCTTTCTGTTAATAATACTGAGCCAAAACCAATTGAAATTAATGGATAGAATATCTAATATCTAAATCCATTACAATGAAAATGTAACTTACCTAAAAATTGCGTTCAGAAATGCAGAGCCCGCGTTAAATCTGAGTACAATGAACAAGTTATTGGCAGATTCTGGACCCAAATGCAGCTTCAAAGCATGAGAATGGCTCAAAAGTAGCACTTAGAAAAAGTATGAAAGGAATTGAAATAAATAAAAAATTTAAGAAAGTGTATACATACGATTACTTTAGGGACACAAGAATTATATATGAATTTAAAAAAAAAAAGAAATTAAGGGAATAAGTAATTTTATCTAATATTAGAATATAGAGGTAACTATCTATATCTAGGAAAAAATGATAAATTTATAATAATAAACTATTAAGCTTCTATGGAATTTTAATCCTTACTATTAAGAATTTCTTTATTCACATAACTGCAAAAAATTAATTGGGTATTTTTTAATTAAGCAATATTTAGTAAAATGTTCATGGTTTTTTATTTTTTCTGATTTTTTGAAACTAGAAATGTATTGCGTTGCATGCAATTAACAATATTTCTGAATATAGAAATCTGTACATTGCTCTCCCAATGAGGTACTTTTATACTATTGAATTTCAACTACTATACTATATATATAGAGAGACATAACTACTTACTATATATAGAGAGAGAGACAATTATTTTATCAACTTCTGTACAGCTTCTATGCTTCCAAACTATCAAAAAATAGAAGCTGTAGCCAAATGACTATGATAGTGAACTCTTGATCATACCATGTAGAGGGACTATGCATGGTTAAATCTATAGGGGTTCAAAATCCCCATGTTGGCTTAGTGTAGGGGTGGGTATAAAGTCGATCGCGATTGAATGGTGAGCCACCAAGACATTTTGGGGTGACCACCTGAAGATTAGCAGTAAGCAGTAGCGCACACAAGAGGGGAAGGGCGGAGTCTGAACCCTCATAGACCTTGAATTTTTTCGATTGATAATCCTATATATATCATACGTAAAATTTAATTAAGTATTTGTAATTAACAATTTATTTTATAAATTAATGCTAATTATTAATTTAATAATATTTTTTACTGTTTTTTGTTTCCAAAATCAAAAGAATACGTTTGGAGACTTATTGGGGTATGATAAAGGAATGGGGAGACTTTCGAACTTGAACCCTCCCTCCCCTTGAAAAATTATACTAGCAATAAGTTATTATGCACCAAAATATTCAAGCTTGGCTGACAGTATGCAGACTAAATTTTCTACTGACTATATGTACGAGAACTAACTTTAGATGAAATTGTTCTATTTTTTACTGTATTTTGAATTGTTTGTTAATAAATGCACGTTTGATATTATATTTGGGACTATTATTATTATGTTTATATCTTGCGTTTTGCTTTAAACTTGGTCTTAAAGTGTAATATTTTTTTTCTTGTAGTTATGTATGCAAGTATATATATTCCGTATTTATTATTAAGTTATTATAAATATTGTGGACCTTTTTCTTACCTCGCAACACCTACGCCATTGGGCGGACCGCAACCCCTTAAAAAAAATTAGAAATAACCCGTACCCTGGAAAAGTTTTTTCACCCCTGACTTGGTGTGTAAGTTTGAAGAGTACAGCGAGAGCTCAGATGTCCTCTTTGTCACTTTACCGAGGTTCAAAACTACGAGGTCCGTCAAGAATAGCTTTCACGTGACATAAAAGTGCAACGTTTGTGAACTCCTACTCACACTAGTACCCAACGGAATGACCCAGCGATCTTTCTCAATTTTTGCTCCTTTTCATTCCAATCCCCCATCCCCTACTCGACTTTTGTTTAAATCCCAAATACACATTTTTTGGTAGGTACTAGTTTGATATCACGGGGCAAACACGCCAAGTGGTTGTTTATGTTCGCCAAGATGGGTGATAACATTACAATATGGTTGGCTACCTTGATATTTTTATTGATCTGGCAATGTGGTTGCCATGGGGATAAAGTACATTAGAATTCATTTTTATTAATTATTAAAAGCTTTTATTTAACTTACAATGTATATATGAAAGAATGTAATTTGTTCGGGTGGAATCTTGCAACTCAATTTTGAAGCTGATATCTTCATCACATTGAGCTGAAATTTTGTATACACGTTTAGTTTAGATGACAATGCATGTTTTGACCATTTATATTCTGATATTGCAATTTATTAAAAAGATATTAATTAAAAACTTTAAACTAGTTTTGCGCGCCAACTTCGATATGTTTGCATTGTTGTAATAATGTTATTTTAACAATGACAAAAGTTGGCGTCGAAAATTGGTTTTCAGCCAAACTGGAATTTCATAACGTTGCGCTATTGACTGTATTAATTAACTTTATCTAAAAAATAATTACATTTCTGAAACGTAAAAATAATCTAATTTCTACAACGTATGCAATTTTTTTTACAAATTTCTATCTATTTTCTTGAATTTAAATTCAAAACAAAAAAAGTAGAGCTATTTTTCAAGTAGATTGGTGTATTGTATACCTTTCTCAACTCTGCCAATTTAAACTGAGATGGAGTATTGTAGAAATTCTTTAAAAACATTTATCTAACTTTAATCTATGAAACCCAGACAAAAAATAATTACAGAATCGGAAGGATCATTTTTTTTTTATATATATCTTACCCATCAAAAAGGAATCCGCTAGGAAAACAATAAGAGAAAAATATTATCCAGAAATGCAATGTATTTTCAATTAAAAAAATAATTTTATATTAAAATGAATGAATTTTTTAAAGAAATTTTCTAATTTTAAGCCTACAAGTAATTTAAATATACCTCATTTTATCACCAGTAATCTAAACACACACTACGACATGTGTCCTTAAATTTAATTACAAATAGAATCTGTTAATTTTATTTGAGTTTTTTTTGTTTGAAATATTACGGCAATTTTGTTTATCTAGATGAGTTAGGTACATTGTAAAACCAGCTCAAGGTTATTGATATCCATAAACTGTGCCAAAAGAGAATAATTTGCAAAACGCCCTGAAATATTTTAAAAATAAGGAGGGGGAAAAAATCGAATCTGAGAAGAAAAATTTCGTTAAATAGGAAATGCACTTCGCTATTTGGAGTTATTTTACGAAGAAAAGAGTAATATGTGCTTGGTTCCAGGAAAAAGTTCTTAAAATAGAGAAATTCCCAAAAAAGAGGTTAGTTACATGGAGGTTTGACTGTATACAAATAATGCGATGGTTAATTATTTTTTCAAAATCAAGTTTCTAAAGATGACCTGAGCAATTAAAAAAATAGATTCTTGCGTAGAAGATATCCAATGTCCAGCAAAATATTATCATTAGTTGATAAAACTTTCTTTTTTGATTACAACATGCGTTTTGAATTTTAAGCATTTTATTGATTAATACAAATATTTAAATGCCTTTTGAAGTTTTTTAATAAATAACTAGATTTTTCTTCTAATATGTTAGAGAAATAGATCTCTTACCTTCAAAATAATTCAAATAAATAACATATTCTATAAGATTTTTCAAAAAATAGTCAAAATTTTAATTAAACATTTAATAACTTCGTCATTTATTAAGATAGTTTCACGAAACCTTTTTTTCGTGTGTAGAACAATATTACCCAAGATCTGCACGAAGATTGACAAAATTACGGATTTAAAAAAATTGTGTTTTTCGTGTAATACCCTTTTTGCGAGAATTGATTCAGCTAAATCAGGGATGGTGAACCAGCGTTGAATGAGTTGAACAGGCTGAGAAACCTGTCCAGCGATAACTAAAATGTAAAAAATAAATTAAAAGTAAAAAAACTTTTTTAAGAACAAGCTTTTATTTAAACGTTCTAAAAAGAATAAAATAAACTTTTCCTTTAAAATTTTTTTTACTATCAACTTATAACGTCATTACACAATTTATATGATATAAAAGCTTGGCGCGAGATTTACCTGTGTAGATAAAAAATTAAAATAAATAACTTTACCTCAATGATTTTAATTTTAAAAAATTCAAACTAAGTAAATACGAGTACTTAAATCTCGTGACAAGCTTTTATATCATATAAATTGTGTAATGACGTTATAAGTTGATAGTAAAAAAAGTTTTAAAGGAAAAGTTTTTTTTTTTTTGTTCTTTTTAGAAAGTTTAAATAAAAGCTTTTTCTTAAAAAAGTTTTTTTACTTTTAATTTATTATTAAAAGCTTTTATTTAACTTACAAAGTATGTATGTATGTATGTAATTTGTTTGGGTGGAATCTTGCAACTCAATTTTGAAGCTGATATCTTCATCACATTGAGCTGAAATTTTGTATACACGTTTAGTTTAGATGACAATGCATGTTTTGACCATTTATATTCTGATATTGCAATTTATTAAAAAGATATTAATTAAAAACTTTAAACTAGTTTTGCGCACCAACTTCGATATGTTTGCATTGTTGTAATAATGTTATTTTAACAATGACAAAAGTTGGCGTCGAAAATTGGTTTTCAGCCAAACTGGAATTTCATAACGTTGCGCTATTGACTGTATTAATTAACTTTATCTAAAAAATAATTACATTTCTGCAACGTAAAAATAATCTAATTTCTACAACGTATGCAATTTTTTTACAAATTTCTATCTAGTTTCTTGGATTTAAATTCAAAACAAAACGAAAAGTAGAGCTATTTTTCAAGTAGATTGGGTACATTGTGTACCTTTCTCAACGCTGCCAAGTTAAACTGAGATGGAGCATTGTAGAAATTCTTTAAAAAATTTATCTAACTTCAATCTGAGACTCAGACAAAAAATAATGACAGAATCGGAAAGATCATTTATTTCTTCCCGATACGGTATGTTTTTTACAAAATAATATTTGTATTTTTTACGATTTTTTAAAAATAAGTTTAAATCGATGCGTTTTTATGGAAATAATGTCTTAATCGTTGCGCATGAATTTTTTTTGATTAAATGAATCGACATTCTGTACTAAAACAGCTCATGCTTTGCTCTTTTAGAATCAGTCATTTAAAAAATAAAATGCCAAAAACTTTTTTTTAACGAGTTTTCAAAAAATACTCAAAATTTGATGTTAAACATTTAATAACTTCATCATTTATGAAGAAAATCTCATAAGACTTTTTTTTCCCGTGTGTTGGACAATATTATCCAAGATCTGTACGAAGATTGAAAAAATTGCTTAAAAAAATACGGATTTAAGAAAAAAAAATTGTGTTTTTCGTCTAGTACCCTTTTTGCGAGAATTCATTTAGCTAGACTGTACTAAAATAAACGGCAAACACCTAGCAACAATGATGTGTTGAATGAGATGATCAGACTGAGAAACCTGTCCAGTGATAACTAAAAAGTAAAAAATAAATTGAAAGTAAAAAAACTTTTTAAAAAACAATCCTTTATTTAAACGCGCTAAAAAGAATAAAATAAATTTTTCTTTAAAGCTTTTTTACTATCAACTTATAACGTCATTACACAATTTATATGATATAAAAGCTTGTAGCGAGGTTTACCTCTGCAGATACACTAGTAAATTAAATAACTTGATCTGATTGATTTTAATTTTTAAAAATTTCAAACTAAGTAAATAAGAGTACTTTAATCTCGCGACGAGCTTTTATATCATATAAATTGTGTAATGACGTTATAAGTTGATAGTAAAAAAAATTTTAAAGAAAAATTTATT
The DNA here is from genome assembly GCA_019973975.1 of Trichonephila clavata. NCBI lineage: Eukaryota > Metazoa > Arthropoda > Arachnida > Araneae > Nephilidae > Trichonephila > Trichonephila clavata. The sequence continues at coordinate 50,310 of BMAO01012809.1, forward strand.
TTATTCTTTTTAGCGCGTTTAAATAAAAGCTTGTTTTTAAAAAAGTTTTTTTACTTTTAATTTATTATTTTCGTTTCAGACGATTTTGAATCGATTTCTTTAAAAATTTAACCATTTTCATTGCATTTGAATTATTTTATAAAGATAAAAAAACACAATTCTTATTATGTGTTAAAAATTAGTTATTTATGATAATTTGTTTATTATATTTATTTATAAATATTACATATTGTTATTTATTTATAATTATATTATGAGTATGTATAACTTTTATTATATTACAATATGATGATTCAATTAAATTCTTATTACCATTATTATTTATTACGATTAATATGTTTATTTTTATATATAATAATAATTATTAAATCATACTACAAGAATATTACATATAATTACCATTAAATTATAAGATTTATTATATATACTGCATAATATTATTAGTAGTACATGTACCTTTTTATTATATTATATTGATATTCCTTATTTATTTATTGATTGATCTTGGTTATTCCCAATCTCTTTCTATATTCATTTGAAATATATTTCAATATTTTTCAAAACAATTCCTTAAAATTAACTTCCTAACGATTTGAAACCGCTAGGCCGCCATCTTGGATTCCATTCCAGCGACACCAAGCGGTGCTTGGCGTGATTCCTCTATCGCGCCAAGCAGCGCTTGGCACCTTGCCCCGTGATATCAAACTAGTTCCTTTTTGGTATATCCGTACATGTTTTACGACTGGTCAAATGAGATCTCTGATTTGAAAACTACATCAAATGGTGACCGAGTAGTTATGATCCCAAACCCTTGGGTAGAGTTGTCGATTCGTGGGTTCGAGATCTGGTGTCGCTGAAGACCCACCGTGTAGAGCAGAGGTTCCCAAACTTTTTTGTCTCATAGACCCCTTGCTATGTTTTTCGGTTTGGGGTAGACCCCTGCTTAATTAATAATGAATTTTTGCAAATTTATTAACTTAAATGTCTGTTTGACTGCTGGTATTACTACTACTCCTACTTTAAAAGAATTAAATTTTTTTCTAACTGTAATGAAGTATAGTGTTTAAAATTTAAAAAGCACATGCTAATTAATTAAATTAAAGGTAGGTTAATTAATAAATAAAACTTTTAAATGAACTAACTAAACGTCAAACAAATGATTTTGATGAGAGGGGTGAATCTCTAGCACTACAATATCAAATTTTCAACATTTGGTATCAATCTTGCTTGGTCTAACCTTAAATTTCCTTTGTTAGTGCCTAGTTTTTTTCCCTTTTCTTTTTGAAATTGGCAACCACCCTAAATCTTCTTCACACTAGGAAAAGCAATGAAAAACTTCCTCACGATATTCAATAACTAGGGACAAATAACAAGTTTGACTTTTTAAAGCCAAAATTACTGGCATCCATTTCTAAATTTTAAGATTTTCGTTAGTGCGTATTACGATCAGTTCCTACTGTAAGGTGGCATTTTTTTTCAATATGACCACATGAATTCATTGCCTATTGTGGTATTGCCATTGTCAAAGCTTTCTCAAACCTGGTTTCAAAATCTGAATAAAAAGCATTTAAATGTTGAACGTAAGTTAAAACGATCTGACAGATTGCGACAAATTTAGAAAATTCCGGACCTCCAATATTATACTTCTTTAGCTTAAATCGGGAAAGAAAAGCTGAAATAGTTCTTGCTTTAATGAAATTTATGCTGTCTCCTTGTAAATGCAAATTAACCTCATTAAATTTAGTAAATAAATCTGTTAAATAGGTGAAATTAATTTCCACTTGATAAAATTTTTTTCTTGAAAACTTAAGTCACGATCTAGTTAAATGAGAGTACTACTGTCATAGACCCCCACTTACACCTCATGGACCCCCAAATTAATTTTTGGCTGACGTAGACCCCTTGGGGTCTATATAGACCACTTTGGGAATCACTGGTGTAGAGGGTTTATGCGTGTTAAATCTATCGAGGCTCAAATTCCTCAGTTTGGCGTAGTATGGTAGTTAATAGTAGAATGCGCTGCCAAATCAGTATCATCATCAGTGGTGTAACGTACACCCCCGTTTTGCGGGAAGGGGTGGCAGGATTCTAGGGGACCCAAAGGTTATGGTTTTGCAATCCTCTGTAAGATCCACCTAAAGCCCCAAAACCTGAACTTGCAGGGGGCCTAATATTTTCCGTTACGCCTCTGATTGTCTTCGTAACTTAGCCAAGGCTCAAATTTTTGAGGCTCTTCGCCAACAGTCCTCGTGCGACGTTGATAAAAAACAAATAATTAGTGTTAAGTGATTAAATCGTAGACATTCCCGATACAAAATCACATTAGTAATATTGAATGACAATGCATTACTTAAAGAACCTCGTCATTTCTCTCTCTCCTTTTCCAGTCTAATATTAACTGACTATTATCAATCCAGCATCTTACAGGAAAAAGAAAGTCCAGTTGACAGGCATGTATAAACCACAAAGAATTCCATTGTCTTAATGCGTTGATTATACATTTCCTTGCAAGAACTTCATTCTTCTTAACCATTGTATTTCAATTAATATCCTGTTTTGACTCTCTAACTACATGTTTTCATGAACAGCTATCACTGTTATTTGTCGAAATAATTGCTTCTTCATCTCTTGAAATGTTAAATCCGACCGCAAACAATGGCCGAAGGATGGATTAGGACTGCCCAACAGATTGGTCATTCGCAAGTATGATTGATATCGGTCGAATGTTTCCACTTGGATTAGATGGATTGGCTTGAAAGGGGAATGCGAGTGTGGGTTGCAGTTATAGAATCGGGATATTATGTTCTTTGGGAAATTGAAAGTTTGGAGAACACAGCCTTCAATGGTTATGGAATAATTTCAACCTTGAAATAAAAGTTTATTTTTAGCTGGGTTTAAATTATTTAAGAGGTGTCGCGTCAATTCATTAAAATTTCTTTGCTTATTCCTGGCGGATAGATTTTGAGTGTATTAGTTAGCACTGAAAACTATTAAACCCGTTCTGTGTGTAAGGTATATGTAAGAAAATAATATGGAAAATGGAATGGAAAGCGATTATTTGACTTAGAAAGGTAATGTTAATTGCTTCTATTATTTTTTTCGGAAATTGTGTTTGCGGGTAATTAGTATGTTTACAAACATATAACTTAATATCTTCAACTCAAATTTTATTATCAGTTACAACAGTGAGCAGCTCCTTTTAGATCAGGGATGGGCATTGTTTTGGCTCGAGAGCCATTATGGAAGTGAAGAATACTGGAGAAGCCACTCTTTTTTAATGTGTGATAACATTCATTATAGTTAAGGTATGTGACTACCCAGAATTCGTCGTTTTGGTGAAAATTTTCGAAATTTCTTTTGTTTTTATTTCATAGCCCATACATTTAAGATTCCAAAAACACTCTATTTTTGTTTCTACGATATTTAGAAGCAAAGTTATAGCATAATTAGTAAACCAGAGATGGAATTTTCAAAACCGGAATCCTTACACAAAAATTTTAAGGCATTGAATTGAAATTTTCAGAATGGTTTTGTTTAGTTCTATCTTTGTAATGAATCAAAATCTAATCTCTGTTTATATATTTATGTACTTTATTGCTTTTTTATGAACAAAATTCATTAATTTTTTAAAAAATCGTATTTTTGCATAAAATTTGGTATATTTAAAAAACTTTTAAAAGTATTACAAATTTTTCAATTCCTAATACATATAAAGATGTTATTTATGTACTGTATAAATATTATTTGAATATATTCATTATAATTTTGTGTAAAAGATTGTAACTGCAGTTTTTCATCAGAGTTTCACAAAAAACGATAATTGTTATAGTCTATAAAACTCTCCAGAAAACAGCAAAAAGGTAAAAAAAAAAGTCCAAATTAGTTAAATATGAAGCTAAAGAGATCTTGACCTATAAGTATGATGAGTTTCAAAATATACATAACTAGTAGAAAATTTTTCACATTGTATTCAAATCTTTAAATGCATTTTCTGAGAAACTATGTTTTTCGGTTTTTTGCTTCCCGGTAATGTTCACTATAGAATTTCTTTTTCAGATATTGAATTGAAATTTTCAGAAAACGTTTTATTTAGTGTTATCTGTATTATAGATTATAATCTAATTTATACGTTCTCAACCTTTTTTGAACTGGATCTCCCTTTTCTAGCAAATATTTCGATACTGCCCCCATTTCTAATAAATATTTCGATACCGAGCCCTTTTCTAGTGAATATTTCGATACCGCCCCTTCCCACTCTAGAGAAATAAGAGTGTACGTCATACATGATGAAAACAAGATTTAAATTTTAAAAAATATCCTATTACTAATATAATATATTTTTTAATTTAATTTTTTTCTAAAGCCTCAATTTTTTTACTTCTGATTCTGAAATAAATATTGCCACAAATATATTTAAATGTGTAATATTATATATTTTAGTCATAATAGTATAGTGTTGGAATTGAAACGCTACTGAATTTTTTCTTCATTTAAAAGAGTGGAATAAATGTTTTAGCTTTCCCTGTTATAAAGTCAGGCAAAGGTTTTGACGATACAAAGTAATTCATAATAAACTATTACTTTCAAAATAAATATAAATAAACAGTTTCAGTCTTTGAGAATCACACGTTAATTCCTGGTTAAAATATTTAATTATGTTTCTGTATAATATATGTAATGAAATGCAGTGGACAAAACATTTTTCCTACTGCTCACAGACAAAGACAACACGGGCACTACAGAAATTAAAATTTACTATATAATTCACTTTAATGTAGGTCTGAATGTAATGTAATCTTTAAGTTTTTCATGCACTTCCCGAACTATCGAAATATGGGAATTTTCGTACATGAGATATGTAAATGATTTAAATACATACAATCAACATAAGGTAAATAGTATTAAAGTTTACTTTTGTTAGTACATAATCAGCGCGTTTCTGTAGTCTTTTTTTAGACTATATTTGGTTAATCTTCCCAAGCCCCTCCATGCCATCTCAACGCCCCCTAATTTCCTCTGGGTCTTTTACTACCCTCCTGAAAGCTTCAAACGCCTACAAGGGGACGTTATCGCTCACGTTGAGAACCTATGATCTAATTTCTGTGTATATATTTATGTATTTCATTGCACTTTAAATGAGAAAATAGCATTAGTTTTTTGTAAAAAATTGAGTTCTTGCATACAAATAGACATATTTTAAAAAATTTCAAAAGTATTGCATATTTTATAGCTCTAAACACAGATAATAATGTTATTTATTTACTGTATAAATATTATTGGAATATATTGATTAAAATTTTCAATATAAGGTTTACCGTAATTGCAATTTTTCACTAAAATTTCACTCAAAATTCCCACTTTATTCAAAATTACTTTTAATTTTGTGGAAACTGTATTTGAATGCCTAGTTTTATGTTCCATTTCAAATAAAAAAAAGTGTTTATTTAGTTGAAAATTTATATATTTTAAAAAAAGTGCCCGAAAGTAGTCTCATACCTCTTTGAATCTCAGGAAAGATATAAATTATACCATATAAATCAGTAAATATTAAATAAAATCGAGGCAGTGTTATGTAATTTACTTATTGTGCTAGTTTCATATCATCTATAGTGGCATGTACATTAAATTTAAGAATCAGCTTGATGAGACAAATGTACCCTATCCAACTTTTCTACACTTTTTTCTTAAAATTCATTAGTGAGATTGCTTGTTTTGAATTTCTTCTCACAGCCTGCTAATAATTGTCAGCCATCTTGCATCTCTATTTACTCTTCTCGATCTTCATGCAAGAAAAATTTTGCTCTCAAATATAAATGTAACCCAAAATATATGTACAGTAGAACGTCGTTTATCCGAATGAATTGGGACCGGACACCGTTGTGATACGCGATTGTTCGGATAACCGAAAGCCGAATGCGATCCATGCAGTATGTGATACTGGACACTATACAAATATTGAAAATCCTCCCATACGGGAGACGTGCTTGAAGGAAAAGCCAAATAGCGGCAAAATGTCGCAATTTTACCTTGATTGTGGAAAATTATAACTTATTTTTCGCCGTACCATTGTACACCTTCGTTTTTTCACTGCAAGGTCTCTAATTCTCTTCAGCAGCAGCAGTAGTTGAGTAGAACAGCCCTCTGATTGTTGTTCGTACCACTCCACAGCTGTCTCTAACGCAAAAAACGCATCAGTATTTTCTACTTTCGTTGTTGTCCTCATCTTCATCCGTTTCATCGTCGACAGGGTCGGATTCTTCTTGCACGGAAGTCACAATCTCGTCATTATTTAGCATTTGAAATCCAGTCTTCTGCATCGCATGCCATCCAGGTTTCTACATCAACAAAAGAGCACCTCCTCACTTGGAAACAAACTGACCTAATATTCAGCGCAGATGTTTACCAAATCACACAACTGAAATGTCCCAAATATCCCTCACCTTGAGATTTCCCGTCACTTTTGGCCTCACGCGAAACAACTCTTGAGCATAGCACTGTTCGAAAACGTATCCGGTTCGGATATTTGACGCTCCGTATAATAAACGTTCGGATAAACGACGTTCTACTGTAGAGAAAAACATTTTCTATCCATTTGGTTCTCTGGTTGGCTGTCCGGGCCACTATTTGTCCATCCTGGTTTTTAAAGGTTTAAAGACCCTGTATAATTTTGGTCTTCATCTTTGAGGAATTGGATCTTACACCTTCTGTAATTCATGTAAATAGATGAGTCAAGAAAATTCTTATTTAATTTCATTTTAGATGTTTTCTTTAGTTTTAGCAGAACTTAAAGAATTAAATTTAAATACTAAACGTAGAAATTGCATAAATCTGTTGATAATGAGAAGAATTTTAAATTTATTTACTAATTAAATATACATTTTTCATGCAGTAATTTCACTAGAGAAAGTCCTTTTTGGAATATGTTAATATTTTAAAGATATCCGAACGCATTGGAATAGCAGGTTTGGAACAAAAATCACATTTTTATTTGATGTCATTTTTAAATCTACTTTTTTCATATTTATAAAATAGTTTGTTTTTCTTTCTACATATAACATATTTTTTAAAGAGATTGATATTTTTTTTAAATGACAATGATAAGAATTAAAGGTTTAAATACCTGAAGTTAATTAAATATTTTTTAACTGTCAGAAATGTATTGAAATATTATTTTCAGATATCTATCAGTTTTTTTCAGTTCCTTCTATTAGCTCAATTTCTCTCTATATATATTTATCTTATTCAAATTTTCAATCGTTAATAAAATACTTTCTATTCATCCACTCACAAGTTCAAATATTTTTTTAAAACTTGTTCTGGATGACACTTGATGTTAATACAGTTTTTTCAAATGTTAATTCATTAACTACCCATTAATTAATTAAATTAATTGCCTTTTTTCGGCGCCAACTTAGATTTGTAACAATGTAACTGTTAAAACAATGACAAAAGTAGGAGTCGAAAACCAGTTTTTCAGCCAAACTAGCTAAACCGGATGTGCATTGTTACAACAATGCAGAGAAATCATGCTCTTTTTTCAATTTCTACTATTAGTTCTCTCTCTGTATGTATATATCTTGTTCAAATTTTCATTCGTGATAAAAAAAACTTTCTATTCATCCATTCAAAGTAGGAATAAACTTAATTTTTTTTTAATATTACTTGTTTTACAGTCGTTTGATGAACAACAAAAATTGCAAAACGTAACTTGTATTCGTTACATTGTTTAAAATACAAATCACAGCTGTCCCAACAGTAAAGTAAGCAAAATAATGAAAAACTTTTTCTCTTCTTTCTGCTTCTCTGTATCAAAATGGAGCACCTCTGCGACAAAAAACAAAAGATTGACAGAATAATAGATAAACGCATTGATTGTGCTCTGTGTCAATGAATGTAGTATTACCTAAAAAGTAAGCGCTTTTTAAAACTGCTCATACACAAGAAAAACTGATTTGAGCCACATTGAAGAAAAATTTCCAAATTCTTGTTGTTACAATATGCAATAATAATTTTTTAAAAAAAATCTAAGCCTTATTTGATATTACTCTCTTCTAAAATGTGCTCTATATATCCGCCACTAATTAAAATACAATAATTAATTATAAATAATGCTTTCTTATAGCAAAGATGTCTTATCCATACAATTCTCTTACTTGGAACAAGAAATGTTTGATTTGTCTTTGAATTTTTTGTTTATTAAATAATTTTTTAGAATTAAATTACAGGAGAATAATAAACTAGTTAAAAAGAATAGCTGAAAAAAAATACCGGATAAACAAAACCAATTTTTGTAAAAATCAAATTTTATTTTTTGATTATTTAGGAAACATCATTGAGATCCAAGATTTTTTAACTTTACGATAATCAATAATTTTCGAAATCCAAACCAGGTAACCTTTTCGTTTTTCCATAAACTAATTTAATCTTTATCATTTTATTTAAATACTCCATTTCAACTGGGTATATTCAGACAGAAAAGGAAAATCAGATTGAGAGTTTTTTCTCAATGGCAGAAGTAACAGTTGTGAAAAAAAAATAAATGAAAATAGCTACAGTTTAAAATGAAAATAGCCAGTTTATGATTTATTCGGTTGGTGTGTGCTAAAAAAATGATCGTTGGATGAAATTACTAATTAAATATTTTAATTTTTAAATGCAGAACATCTTTTCATTATCTAATTTGGAACTTTTAACTTGGTTTTTATACATTCTTATACTTTCATTTTTTATTGTTTGTGTTTACTAGTGTAAATACAATAAGCTATCTTGTCCTTTGAATCCAAACAAATATAGATCATCAACCGAACAAAAAAAAATTATTTAAAGTTCAGTTTCATTTCCAAATGCTTTCTTTACATTTGATCTAACAATTATTCTTTCCGCCATACTTGAAATCGTTCAAAATCGTCTGTTGCCACTGATAATTTTGAACAAATTAAAATATTTAGAATTCATTATAATATTATGACACATTACTTTCCATCATTAATTCTGATTAATTAAATAACACATAATTATAATTTTATTATTTATAAAATACAAATATTTTTTAAGTATTGCATAAAAATATTTAGAATATTTTAATTAGTGGATTACGACATCATATTACTTTAGAATACTCTAAATTTTGACAAAAAATAATACAACAATATTAAATTAAATTTTAAAAGGACTTTATAAATTTTATTATAAATAAATCTCATAAACGGAATAATTTCCCCCTTTTTTTAATAGCTTCAGTGACTTTTTATTTAATCTCGAACCGCTTCCAGATGCTTGCTGTAACATCACGAACTAAAGATTAAAAAGAAAATCAATCCGTTTTTTCCTTGTAATCGGTTAAACGCACTATACAATGATTCACTTTCGAGTAACAATAGTTAATCCTCTTAAATCAACGACTATCTGTAACTGAAAACTAAAAAAAAAAAAAATCACTGATAAACAATCTTATTAAATTTCAATAACACAGCGCCATTAAATGTTTTTAAAACTTAAATCTATTCAGTGAAAGTTTAGGCCTAATGCACACAAAAATACTGTTACTTAAATGATTCGAACTTTATTATATTTTTAATGTTCGAAACGTAGCTGTGGATTTTAGAGAAGATTCGACAGGTGTTTATCCAAAAGGGTCATAATGTCATTTGCATATTTTGTCCACAAAATGCTCGTTTGCGTTGTTACTTTTCCTGGTTGAGTCATTCGCGGATTTGTCATTGCTGTCGCCACCTGTCAGCGAGAAAATCTTTTTGTTTCCGAAGTGAATGCCTTCTGTTTTATTCCCAGAAGCTTCACTTGTTTAATGTTATGAATTTTAGAGGCTATGCTTGGATAAACAAAATAATTTATAAAGGCACGGGACTCATAAAGAAACAAATTTATAAAACACGTTTTTGATTGGAAAGAAATTCTATTTGCAATTATCTATTATCAGCAACAAAATTAAATCTTACTCTAGCAGTTATTAAATGTATTTTTAACACCATTTTATAAGCTTCACTTGTATGTAACGGAATCTTTGAACTCAATTTTTACCCACTTTAAAAGGTCATATTAATTCGAAATTTTGCTCACTTGTCCAGGACCGATACAAACAGTTAAATCTCTCCAGCAATGGCATCCAAAAATTTAAAATAGCTGTCGATTTAGCATTAGAGTTAGCTTCTAGATTTTTTCGTAATTCCATATATGTTGCTTTACATGATTCTGATGATTGTTTTACAAGCTCAATTTCAATATAATCAACTTCCTTCTACCCAAACATTGACAAATTTGTAATGTCTAGTGCCACAGGGAATTGTACTGCGTACTATAGGTTGCTGAGGTGTGATACAGACCTACAAGAAGCTTTAAATTCTCAGGTCGTGGAGAGGAACTGTTCGAAAAAGATGCATTAAACAATCGTCGACTTCTTCATTGGGAATATTATCCAAAATGACGTCATCATTTTCCAGCAATCGACGGTTTAAAATCGAAAACAATTAAAGCAAAACGCAGCTACAAAATGTAAAAAATAAGTTATAGTTTTAAAAAAAAACTAAAAAAACACGCTTTCATAGTGAATCGAATTAAAAAGTAAAAAATAATTCTTAATATAAGAATAAAATAATTACCGAGAAAATGAATGTCATTGCCGTAAAAGGGTGGGGTGATCTGCTATAATTTCTTCCTAGTTCTATTCCAAAATGCAGATTTGGTGTAAAAATGTAGTTCAAAGCACCCACACGCTTTTACCATAATACATTAATTTCCCCGTTTATCATTTTATTCTTATATTACGAATTATTTTTTACTTTTTAATTCGATTCACTATAAAAGCGTGTTTTTTAGTTTCTTAAACTATCATTTATTGTTTGTTGTATTTGTATTAACCCTGAGCGTTTTCGCCTTAGGGTTGTAACCTAATTTTTTTTAATCGCTAACTCTGGAATTAGTCGCCAAATCTGGAAATGAGAAATGGTTAATCCTGATCTGGACAATGGAACACAATTGTTAAATTTATGTATTGTCATCGGTCCTTGACAAGTGTGCAAAATTTCGACTTAATCTGACCTTTTGTAAAAATCAAGTTCAAAGATTCCATTACAAGCAGGTAAAGCTAATAAAAGCGCGAAAAAAGAAATCCGTTATGTAACAATGGAATGATTTCGATACTAATTGGAATCAAAATGTAATCATTGCTTCTTTTTGCAAAATTCTTAAGGAATTAAATACTTGATGAAGGTTATATATATAAAAAAACCTCATTGTGTTTATTTATTCTATGATGTGATTTGGTACTTTTTCTTGATTTTGTTCATAAATTAAATCTTGCATATTTATACCATCTCCATGGTTAAATATTGCAAGAACGAAAGTTTTCTTATAGGTTAGTGAAAAAAATTTATAAAAGATAGAAAAATACGATGAAATGTATTCTTAATAAACACGACCTGAAATACTCTTCCTACTCAAGTCATAAAGGTGGCGGAATGAAAACATTTCCGCCATTTTTTTTCCTTCTTTTCTTTCGAGAAATGTTGAATGACAAAAAAAGAATACATTATTCATTTGAATTGCCATGAAAAAAAAAACAGACTTAAGTACACAATTTTTATATGTTTTATGGTTTAGTAAATTGCTTAGGATAATATATCTATTGAGTGCTAACGTAAATTTAAATATACATTTCTTTTTCTTTTTTAATTCTCTTTTGTCCTTTGCTGTCTTAGTCATTTCTTTATCAGGTGTGCTCCCCCCCCCCTCTTTTTTTTTAAAAAAAAATCTTATCTCATCAAAAAAATTTTAAGTATAGAAAAATTTTAATTGTCAAATAATTTTTGCGACAAAAAAAAACAAAAAAAATCCTCATTTCATAAGTTCCAAAACTCATGTAAGAAATTCAGCTTGTAAATTTTTTAAAAAAATCTTATTTTACAAATACAGTAATTGTTGAAGCCAAAAAAGAAATTGTAAATTAGTACAAAAGGAGGGTCAAGTGATAGTCATTGTTTCAAAATGGTATTTATTTAATTAAATTTCAACACTTTACTTGTTTTGATTCTAACAAAGTTTAGTTTAATTATACAACTTATATTAATGGTTTAATATAAGTATCATTAGAATATAGAAAAAATTATTATTATTTTACTTTTTGAAATCTCTGCAATAATAATTATTTATTAAAAATAAATTTTGTGAATTTTGATAAAAAAATTTAAATGCTTGAACTTTTCTGAAAAATCTGCTTACAATTTTTTTCTGTATGCAGTTATAAGCATTTTATTCTGCATTAATTTTGAACACTTTTGTATTTATCTAAAAATGAAGAGCTAAATAAATTTATATATGCAAAACTAATAAAAAAGTATACATAAAAAAAACTTTAAAAAATGCAATTTCTTATTTTTTTTATTTTGCACAATTTTTAAGCATTACATTAAATGTATGGAAAAGCCAAACATACATATACTCTGCTGTACTTTTTCTAAATAATCCAGAAATTTGTTTTTAATTTTGTAATATTAAATTTAATTAAATAGTTTGAGCAGTAGCGCACACAAAAATTTTTCAAGGAAGGGGGGGGGGGGTTGTCCATGGTCGGAAGTCCCCCAACTCGTATTTATACCTCAAGACAACACCAATTGATTCTTCTGATTTTGTTGATTTTGTTAGCAAAAACAGTAAAAAATAAATTCAATTAATAATTAGCATTTATTAATAAGTACTTAATAAAATTTTATGTTATATATATGTATACGATTATCATCAATCGAAAAAGACTCAAGAGCTTTGGGGGGGGGGTCCGGACCACTAGGACCCCCCCCCCCTTGTGTGCGCCACTAAGTTTGAGTTATTTTCTGGGATTAGCTTTACTCAAAGACAAAAGTTTAAACACTTTCTAATCGCAGGAAACGCCGAATTTGTCGTATATTATTTATAAAATGCAAGTTCAAACTGAAATTTTGATAAATTCAAGAATTTTTATCCATAACATTCTTCATATGATCGGCTTCCTTTTCCGTTATAGTTATTTACGGTGTAAACCCGATTTTTGAAATTTTAAATATTCATAAAAAGAAATTTCATTGGAATCACATAAACTAATTCCAAGTGTAAATACTGACAACAGTATCAACTTTTGGTTTCTTGTTTGTTTGTTTTTTACCATCATCTGTGAATTCATTTTTTTTATTGTGTTCCTAATAACTCATGTAAATAAAGTAAATGTATATGCAATAACACAAAACAAACTTTTGCTTAAGGTTGAAATCCACCCACATCTTAGTTAAAATGCTGTTTAACTTGCTACTTAAGGTGAATACTTAACCACTAATAATAAATAAGCGATCATTAACTAAGGAATTTTTTTTTAATTATTTGACTTTTTCGGTACTGAATGGTTCTGTACACACTCGTTCCACAGTTTCTTACTACACCAGGTCACTGAGTAACAATCAGGATGTAGTTCATAAGTTTAGCATGTTAAAATGTCGCCTTTCATTCACTTCTAGGGTCAATTAAACGGTGCATGCAGCTATTGTTGAGCCAAGAACTTCTTCACGTGTAACGCAAATCTTTTCGTCTGCCTTTCCGCGGGTGAAGTGAACTGAAGTACGTAGATGAAAGAGAACCAGTGTTCCTGTCGAATCTCTTGTTACAATGTAGTGGAACTGTTCGCGTGGTTACAACAATGGGACTAAAATAAATTATTATAAAATGTAGTCATTTGAAGGGGGGGGGGGAGTTGGAAAGAAATGTTTATTACGTGTGAAAATAAGAATAGTGATTTTTTTTATTTATACATAAAATAGGTTTCGTAATTTTGTTCTACGCTTTGTAAAAATCGGTACACAAAAATAGGCTTAATAAATTTTCCAAAGGTGTTCAAAAATGTATGGAATATGAATTATTTATGGAATTCTCTTGTATTCAAGGATATGTTTTTTTATAAAAAACAGTTCTGCTTCGACTTCAAATTCTCTTGAATTTATAACTGTATTTAAATTAATTCATGAAAGAAAAACAAGCTAGTGAAACTTTTTCTGTACTTTGCATAAACTTAATGTACATTTTCTTAGTCCTTCTATCACAATTTATCTGAAAAATTCATTTTTTTTTTGTCTGCATAGAGGAAATATTTCTCACGATTTGTAATAAAAGAATTCAAGTAAGATGCATAAAACTACAAAGATGTTTTGCTGCAGGCATAGTGGTGGCATAAATTGCGTCGAAGTTTTCAGATTTATTGTTGCATTTGCTAATGGGTTAAGTTTATGACGATCACCTGATAAATATAAGCACATGATAAATATAATCACGTGATAAATACAATCACGTGTTCTCCATTGAATTCAAAACTGGCATTAGACTAGCTGTTCTACTAGTAAAATTTAGATAAAACTTCAGATTTGAGAGTTGTGGGTAAAGATGTTCAAAAGTATTAAGATACTTCAAAATGCTTTTGAAAATTAAAGAAATATTCCTATATTATACGTGTACTTTAAATCAAGTTCATTTTTTTACCCAAATACATTATTATTGTTGACGAATATGTATTTTTTTAATAAGAAAATTTCTGCAAAAAGCAAAAGTTGGCAACAGCGGAGAACATTAGCTGATAAGCTGGAAATACGTGTTGCATTTATCATGTAACTATGACGTCACAGGAATTTATGAAACTGATTGGCTGGAAACACTTGGTTGTAGCTATCACGTAACTATGACATCACACGAATTTATGAACTGATTGGCCGGAAACACTTGGTTGTAACTAACACGTGACTATGACGTCACTTGAACATAGTTCATTTGTTGCATTCAAATGAAAATTTTCTTAGATTTCATTAAGCATGGACTTAAAAAGTTGCAAACTTACAATAATTTATTTTTCTTTAAACACCAATGATTTTTATGTTTTTCAAAATAATTTAAAAAAAAAAAAAATCAAAGTAGCATTATGCAAATTTTAGTTTTCAAAGCTAAAGCATTTTCGAAAATGCTTTGACATTAATAAATACACTTAGTAATACTTTTATTAAATAAATACTTTTTTAAATTTATAACAAAAAAGTTTTTTGTACAGGCAGTTTCGAATGATTCACGAGATTCAGTTCTTTGGAGTTAAGGGTGATGGAAGATGCACCTAAATGTGATTTCTTAAAAATTGATGCAAGATTTTTTTAATTTAACGTTGAAATATACATCGAAGTAAAGTCGGGTATACTTTGCGGCCTGGTTCTCAAACGAAATGGGATTGAATTACATTTTTTACTCTATCTAAGATATCTATTTTTTTAAAAGACTTTATTTGGGACGTGTAAGGTAAACAACTGATTTTGCCAAACTTTTAAAATTAACGTTGAAAAACGTCTATTTCCAATATTTTTCAAAAAAGTGTTTCATCTATATATTTATCGATTCAATAACACAATATTCATAAACAGGAATGATCAGTTGAAACTTTTTTTATTGAAAGAAGTGGGAAAAGGATATCACACAGTTAGTAAATTCCAAACACATTTTTAACTGAATAATTAATAAGTTTTGTTATAATTCCTTCTTCTTTAATTCCATGGGACAGATAGACGCTTATATCCAATATATTTTTATATAATTTCCAATGATTCAGTCCATCTTTTAGGCATTTTAGTTTATTTCATAGACAACACGGAAGCCATGCATACAGGACAAAGAACATAACATAACTCTGACTTTACAAGCTAAACATAGTATACCTCTAAGATCACTTGCAGTGCCATCTATTCATTTAACATTTAATTTACAACAAGTTTTCTTCAGTGTTGTAACGGAGAATATTAGGGCTCCTACAAAGAGTCAGATATTGGGCCCTAAGCCGGATCTTACAAAGGATTGCAAAACCATAGCATCAGGCTTTGAGGCCCCCTAGAATCATGGCTCTCCCCGCGAAGAGAGGGTTATGGGGGTGCACATTAAGCCACTGGTTTCCCCCTTTTTCAACCCCAAAAAGGTTTCCATTCTTCAAAACATAACTCTAATGCATATTACGTCGCGGGGCATCACAGTTTATTTTTGTTGCCAAGAATTTTTTTTTGGAAATCGTTAGATTAATCCTTAAATTTTATTCTTATAAGCTGGATTGTCGATATTTTAAAACAGACCATCCTTGTGGAGGACGGATACTCCTGTCTGTGACACAGGGCCACAGTAGACCAGTCATCAAGGTCACGGACTCGCGGCTGGCGTGTCTGGACCTCAGGCCTAGTGCTGCTGAAGACCCGCCGTGTAGAGAGGGCTTATGCCGTTAAATCTTTCGAGGCTCAAACGTCCTTCTGTTGGTGTGGTGGGGTAATTAGAAGTAGGGGGAACCAGGTTAGGTGTCTTCTTCATCACTTGACCAAGGTTTAAAATTACGGGTCCGTCACCAATAGCCTTCGTGTAGCTTTATAGTTGTTGTTGCCGTGTACTTCCCGAAAGGAATGAAAGTTGCCAGAGACAGGTTGGACTTCTACACGATAGATGACGACACCACCTATTTCCGCATCTATAATTTTGGCATGGAACTGGAGGGAAGGGAAATATTCTCCAGCCACTGCATCCAGGGTTTCTGCTGCGACCGCCGACTGATTTAACGAGAATGTGTGTACTTGGAGGGTATTTGGTGGTATCGGGCATAGAACCTAGGCCTGTTTCGGTCTGGAGTCCGATACTCTAACCACTAGGCTTCTCATTTCCCCAAAAGTGCGACGTTAAATGTAACTCTCACACCCCTGTTTCGCAAAAGTGAAGGAACTTCACAATAATATAATAGCAATTAATACCCAAATGGAATTGATAGTATTGTTTCAATGCATTGAAGTATGTCTTACTTGCTTCTAAAACCGACACATGCATAACTTAAGAGGTTTAAAAAAAGAACAGAAACTTAAATTTCATAAATTTCTCGAAAATTCGATGTCAAAATAAATTTGTTTACAAAACGTCTTTGAAATTGTGTTTTTACATGAGTCACTCGGGCATTGCCAAACCTTTTATCCGTTCCGCGAACATCCTTCCCCCGGCATTTCCTCTTCCGATTTCAAGCAGATATCAAATTTCTTCATAAAAGGAAATATGTTCAAGGGCATCCTTACTTATATTGTAAAACTGAAATTGAATTCAATGTGAAAGTAAAACTTATTGGTTTTAAAATCTTGTCCGTTAAGGAAAAACGTGCATTTATCTTCTCTCTTTAAGCAAGGCTATACAGCAGCGATTCCCAAAGTGGTCTATATAGACACCCAGGGGTCTATGACGACCTGCAAGGGGTCCACGTCAGCAACAAAACAATTTAGGGGTCCATGAGGAATAAATGGGGGGTCTAGAATAGTGGTTCGCATTAAACCAGATCGTGACCAATTTTAAAAGAAAATTTAATCAAGTTTAAACCAGATTTTAACTTTTTAACAGATTTATATACAAAATTTAATGAGTTTAATTTGCAGTTACAAGGTGACAGTATAAGTGTTATTAAAACAAGTACCCATCACATTACAGTGTTATAACTGTTATTTATTCCAAGTTATGGAACATCTTGAGAAAATTTTTCATTGCTTTTCCTAATCAGGAGTTTCAGCATGGTTAGCTGATCTAAAAAAAAAAAAAAAAAAAAAAAAAAAGAGCAGAGAGAGAAACAAAAAGACTGGACACTACTAACCAAGGAGATTTAGTAGACACCTGACAAGATTGATGCCAAATGTTAAAAATTTGTTATTGAAGCCCCAGATTCATCCCTCCCATTCAAAGTATTTGTTTGCTGCTCAGTTATTTTGTATATTAATTAAATTTTTATTTAATTAATTAATGTGTTAAATTTTAATCGCTTTACTTTACTACAGTTAGAAATTTAAATTTTTTTAAAGTTCTATAACAGCTGTCAAAAAGACATTAAGTTGATAAATTTGCGAAAACTCAATATTTGGTAAGCCAACCCCCCCCCCCCCAAATAATGGCAAGGGGATTATGAGACAAAAATGTTTGGGAACCCCTGCTATACAGAATACTGTAGAATTTAACTTATTATACAGTCGACCCTCTATTTAACGAAGTTTCCAAATCCCGTAAAAAAGTTCGTTATGTAGAAAATTCGTTATATCGTGGTTTCATCTTTCAATATACTTTAAAAATAACATAAAACAAGTTTTAATTGATAAACATTATATATTAAAAATAGTATAAGCCCCCCCCCTTTTTTTGTAAATTACTATCAATTTATTTTACCATGTTTTTATTAACTCGCTTTCTCTGTCCGAGTGGAATTTTGTAATTGATTTTAAACTAACTACCCGATGAGCTAGAGACTTGAAATTTGAACCATAGCTCAGAAGTGGATGACAGTGTTTGAAAATGTAAAAAAAAAGAAGTTCTAGTCTCGAACCCGGGTCCCCGAAGAGGCTTGTATGTCTGTTCGGGTGGAATTTTGTAGTTGATTTTAAAGTACTTTCCCGATGAGCTAGAGACTTGAAATTTGGACTATAGCTCAGAAGTGGATGACAATGCATGAAAATGGTTATAAAAACATGTACATAAAAAAATTTTATTAAAAAAATTATTATATCTTGCCCATGATAAAAAAGAGAGAAAGAAAAACTGCAAGGAAAGCAATAAAAAGAAAAGAAAAGAAACGAGTCTTACAGTAGTCGCATACGATGTGTAACATCTGAAATGTTATCGTGGTAAATTCGCAATAGCAACTTAAATCCTGAAAAAAATGAATCGAGATGATTGGAAATAATTTTCTATGGAATAATTATATCTTTAACGAAAATTTTATTTAATTAACGCAAGGAGTAATGCAATTTTTTATCAAAAATAATTATGCCTGTTCAATTTGGGGAAGAGCGGTAATGATAATTTATGATAACTAAAATATGACATATATACTTGTGTTTTCAAAGTATTTAAAAACCGTTGAAAAATAGCGTCAATAACAGTACCACTGTTAGTTGTCGAAACATTTCAATTTGTGTTCATTTCGAGCTTGAGTTCCTCATTCAAAAAAGCTATGAGTGGCTCGGCTTCTAGGAAACTGTAAAATCACCACTCAAAATCATGGGAGGAGAGTGATAGTTTTTTTTTTAGAAGAGCTGAACCTCCTTCGGTATATGGTAAAAGTAAAAAATGCAGGATATCTTTAATTTTTTGAACCGTTTGATTCGGAGAAATGTATACGACCACCAAAATCACACTGTTTGTCCATTTTCAAATAAGCGTTTTGCCGCACACATGTCCCCAATATCTTGACTAACAATACCCAGTCCACTTGTTTGGCGATAAGTAATATCCATATGTCGAGCCACAACATGTGAGTTGTTCTGTTTACAATAGATCACAACAACAGCTGCTCTGTGGCCTGGTCGTTTAAATTGTAAGCAGCAATCGAAGTCAGGTATCGAAGCACGTTCGTCATTGTCTAACAACGTCTCTGCCTAAAGGACTTAGCTTAAAGTGGGAAAACAAAAACAAAGATCCCACGACCTAGACCGCAGGGGGTGGGGGAGGGAGGCGGAACCCCTCCCGAATGAAGGAGAAAAAGCAGAACTTCACTGAATAGTGCGCACTTCCCCAACTTCCTGTTACGCATTCCCGTCCCTTTTTACGAAATCACTCCCACAAATCTCCAGCATTCGAGAGGAAAGATGTTACACATCAAAAATGTCGAGAAATATACTGTACTTTCTACGTTAAGAAAATAGTTTTATATTAAAATTAATGAATTTTAAGGACCCATTTCCTAATTTAAAGCATACAAATAATTTTAAACATAGCATTATTTTAGGATTAGAAATTCTAAACATATATTACCACACGAGTCCCCTTAAATTTAATTACTCATAAATTTTTTAAATTTTGTTTGAGTTTTTTGTTTGAAAAATTGCTTTGTTTCATA
Organism: Trichonephila clavata; assembly: GCA_019973975.1. Classification (NCBI taxonomy): domain Eukaryota; kingdom Metazoa; phylum Arthropoda; class Arachnida; order Araneae; family Nephilidae; genus Trichonephila; species Trichonephila clavata. Next base: position 70,201 of record BMAO01012809.1, read on the forward strand.
ATACGCCTCACATCTTTGGAACACACTGAAAACCCCGTCACAAGAGAAAAAGTTCGTTACATAGAAAATGCACTTCGGTTTGGGGAAGTTATTTTACGAAGAAAGTCGTGAAATGTTTTTGGTTTCAGGAAAAAGTTCACTATATAGAAAAATTCGCAATATAGGGGTTCGTAATATGGAGGTTCGACAGTAGTTTTTGAGTTGTATAATATTTTAGCTATTATATTATGAAAAAGTAATTATTTATTTTATATTATACTAGCTGGTATACCCGTTCTTTGCACGGGTGAATTGAAAAATTAAACAATACAGATTGAAGAATAAAGAAGTTTTTAATGAGTTAATTTTACGTGAATTGCAAATTAAACAAAAAAGCTTTTTGTACATCTCAACTGAAGAAAAAAAAAACCATATTTGTTAAATTTTATGTCTGTAGATCTAATAGCTAAAAAAAGGGATTTTTTAAGATTTATAACGCCTCGTAACTCTCCTGTAGGTCGATTTTTGAAAGCACCTTCCTAAGCTGATGTCTTCTCAGCAAAAGTAATACATTGTTACAAATTTAGTGTAATGTACGCTTAAAGTAGTGTAAATAATTTATATCTACATGTGTAATACGTTAATATTACTTTCTGTTGTATTTATTTTATGTTTAAATGGTAATATTCGCAATAAACGCCGTTCCTTACATTATAATGGCGATTTAATGGAAACATACCGAAATGTTGTCGATAGAGCCAAGTTGGCATCATTTTTGACGACCCTGTTGGCAACTTGGCGATTGATTGAACGGTGTAGAAATTGGCATGATGTAGCGCTACCTGGTAGGGAGCTGCAACAAAGAGGGTAGCACAGAAACCTTTTCAACAAAAAAATACGGTTAGAGGCTTTGAATTTGGCGATTTTTTATATAGATATTATGGTGAAATAACGAATTCATTCTAGATTCCGAACATCTATCGCTAAGTGAAGTAGCTTGGAGATCTATTTTGGTGCCCAAAAGTAATTGAGATCGCCAAAGGCTCCCTATGCTACACTTGAACGAAAAATACATATGCATGCCAATTTTCATTGTGATCAGTTAAACGGTGTTGGAGTGAAGTGAGGTCATGTATACCAACATCCATTTTTATATATGTAGATAGTGTATGTTTAATAAGCCATACGTTGATACGGGAATATTAATTTCTTTGTGGGATGATATATATTTGTATATCAATTGTTTTTTGTATAACTTTGATCGCTGGCGTATGGGGATGGCATTAGCTATATGTGTCACCGACTGAACTCACGGTGCGATGTAAATTCAAATCAAATCGAATCTTTGCAGCGATCATGTTAAATTTTTTGGTTCCAAATGAGATTTATTAACCAAGCAAACAACGGATTTCATTTGTTTTAAAACGGTTTAGAACAGTGGTTTTTAAACTGTGGTCCGTAGTCCCCAGGGGATTCCTAGCACCTTTCTAGGGGGTCTGTGAAGGTGTCATTTACAGACTCCGAAAGCGTAGTGGAAAAAATTGAAAGATGTGCCATTCCCTTGACTAAATCACTTAAGTGACCAAATGAACGGAGTGAGTGAATATTAACGTCCCACTGTTTAGCTACATGAGGGCTTTTGGGGACGGTCCGCGTAATTTTGGAACATGGTCAAATCCCCCCAATGAACGGAAAAAAGAAAGAAAAATGTGCTAAAAAGTCTGTACAACAGATGCAGTCTTAGCAGTAGCTCACAGAAGAATTTTTCAAGGGGGGTGGGGTCCAGGGTCGAGAGTCCACTATTCTCGTATTATGCTTCAATACGACGCTCAAAAAATGCTTCTGATTTTATCAATTTTCGGGAACAAAAAAAAGTAAAAAATCAATTGTTGAATGAATAATTAGCATTCATTAATAAAATTATTTAGTAATATAGCAAACACATAATTAAATTGTACTATATACATAGGATTATAATCAATCGAGAAAAAAATCAAGTGCTCTGGAGAGGGGGTTTGGACTCCAACCCCCCCCCCCCCCTTGTGTGCGCGCCTGACCTGAGTCTTAGGAGAATTATTGAAGAACCTAGCCAAGTGTTGGGAGTCAGGGAGGAGAGTTCAAAATCTAGGACGGTCCACGATGTCCGTCTGATACATAAGGGGGGGGGGCAATGATAGAAAATTTAAGAGCCGCTAGCTTTATTCAGTAGAGAAAAATATAGTATGCTATAAAACGCGAAAAAGACAAAAAAAATATATACTTCGAAAAAGGTTTTGATGCTAATTCCATGAATAATGCAAGTTCTCAAATAATTTTTTTTAAATTTGTAGTGGACGACACTTGATGTTAATACAGTTTTTTCAACTATTCATTAATTACTGGTTAATTAGTTAAATTTATTACCGTTTTTTAGCCAAACTTGCCAAACCAGGGGGTGCATTGATACAACAATGCACACAAATCATGCTCTTTTTTCAATTCCTTTTATTAGTTCCCTCTCTCCCTATATATATATATATATATATCATGTTCAAATTTTCAATCATTAATAAAATACTTTCTATTCATCCATTCAAAGTAGGATTCGACTTATTTTTTTATATTACTTGGTTTTAATTGTTTAATTTAAATATGAAAACAAAGAAGCATGTTTTGTTAATTTTATACATATATTTTATGACGGATTCCATTTTTTGGCGTATAAAAGTTTAAAAGTTATTTTCTACATAAAATCACCCAAATATATTTTGCATGTGAAAAAAAAAGCATTTAAAAAATTATATATTAAAGTCTTTTTGATATGAAAAAAATAGAACCCTCTGCAGAGTGATTAAAAATAGACAATTGCTCCAAAACCGGGACAGATAGAACCTCTAAATGAGCAGCATCTATCCCGAAGGCCATAATTCTTGTAACTGGTACAAAGCATTAGATCTTTGATTGAACGATACGATTTTTAAAACTTGGAATTAGGAATTGTACTTGGATAATGGAACAAATTTTAAAATCCCTAATTCACCCGAGCATTAAAGCGAAAATTCGATTACTCTTATGCCTCTTGGCATAACTCACCCTTTCAACAACCCTCTTCAGAGTGTGTGTTTTTTCATCGCTACACTTATCCCACACAAAGGAAATCCCTTCTACCAGAACGCGGAGTATGTAAAACCTTTGACATCGTAATCTTTGCCAGAAATCAGAGCATGCAGCTTGTAAAAAAAAAAGGTTTTGTCAACCTCAACGCAGGACGGATACCAAGCATCCCAACAGGACATGACACGATCGATGCCGAGAAGCGATATAAGCATGCTTGGCTCTCAATGTCCTGTTCACCTAGGGAATGTGGAAGCATAACGGCTTCCTTTTCAAAAAACAACAACAAAACAAAAAAAGATTCTTTTGTGCGACACGTGCTTTGAGACTTCGTTTTTTTCCCGAGCCATGGATGACTGACATGGTGTCACAGGCACAAACGTTTGACACAGTTTAGGTATATTTCCACCCCCTCTCCTCCCCGTCTTTGGACATATTTTGGAAATTCTTTGCGTAGATTTCAGATTTGGAAATTGAAAATCTTTTTGGTGAATCATTTGATCTGGGTGATACTTCGGAGGTTGGTGAATGGTAACCAAGAAATTTAGGTGATAGGTCTTTGGATTTACAGATGGTATTTTGTGTGTGTTGTTGTGCCTATTTCGAAATTAATGGACATAAATAGCGAAAGGCACAGAATTTTGCAAGAGAATATCTGATTGATAAAGTTGACTAGTCTTCAAATCAATGTGATGTTTACAACTAAAGCAATAGATTGAAAGTTCATTGCCTTACTACTTTAAGTACCAGCACAGTTTAAGATTGCATGATTCTTAAGTAGAATAAGTAAAAATCGAGCAACTTTGGACTTGAACAACTTTTAGATTTGGTCCTCTTATTCAGTAAAACTTGGCGATCAAAATGTGTGGTGGTATATCTCTCAGTTACGCCAAAGGCTTGTCAAGGTGCGACTATTACTACGGTAACCTTAGATATCTTCTCAGGTATCTTGTTCGAGTTCTGGCTCATTTTTTAAGAAAAGTTCGAAAAAATAATGGAAGACATCGCCGATGAAATTCTTAATCTTCTTACACATGAACAGAAGAAGAAAGTGTATTAAATTCACCAATTGAGAGACTCTAAGTGGAATATTAATGAAGTAACTATAATGCATAATTTATTCGATTTGTATTATCCGTGAACTCAAAACAGTATGAACTGAAAGGAAATGAAGACATTGTCAAATTAAAGATAGTTATGATTTTCGTTAAAATAAACTGTGTCGGTACTTTCTAAAGCGGACTGCCACCAATAGTTTGAAAAATGTTGTTTGGAATTCGTAGAAGGCGACGCAAAAAGTATTGTGTTGCGGTGGAAGTGGAAATAAATTGCCGGCTAAATAGGCGAAGAGCACTGCGCTTATACGTAAGTACACATTTTTCACATTGTTGATAATCTTACCGAATTCCTAATCTGATGTATAATTAATATTTATCTTATTAGAATTTTATTATATTAAGGCCAACAATATGAGATGCGTTGCTGAGGGGAAAATGGGCCTGAAGAAAAACTTTTGAAGAGACGGTAAAGGCCTCTTTGGGTTGCGTTAATATTGATGATATTTGATCGATTTTGTATATTTTATGTAAGCCAAAATTTTTTAATTTCGTACATTTTTGTAGGAGGAATATAAAATTTTCAACCTTCTAGAAAATTATCTGTTGATAACAGATAGGAGATAACCAAATCTAATGTCAAATAAGGTCTAAAATTTTCCCAATCTCTCCTAAGATTTTAGAAGCATTTTAGTATATTATTCCATTAAATATATAAAGTTAATTCCCAACTGCTGACTTTTTTTCATCGATTTGTGATTATATTTTTGCGACTATATCCTAAAGATTCTTGGTCGTAAAGTTTTAAACCTTTTTTTTTAATCTTGGTTTGTTTGTTTTTTTCCTAAAATTTAAGAAAAACTATGAAATTAATCAGAATTATCTTTACTTGTTCACTACTTTTTTGTATGCGTGTTTTTATTACAGTTATGTAAAATGATGATCTTTATTCTCAATCAATATTGTCCTCCCGTCGGGGTGGTGTGGTAATTAGGTGAGGGGTTGCCAGCTCAGATGTCGTCCGCATCACTTGACCATGGTTCAAAATTACGCGGTCCGTCGCCTAAAGCCCTCGTGTAGCTGAGCAGTGCGACGTTAATATTCACTCTCTCACTCACTCAATCAATATTGACATTACGGTTGCGAATAAAAAAATACTGGAAGGAGAGTTATTTTTTTTCCAGATAAAATAAAATTGATTGCAAATTTATTCAGTTTCACAACGAATTATAAAATGTCTATGTTAACTTTTTTTTCTAAATAATAAATTTTCTAAATAACTTTTCAATCATCTTCTGTACGGTAATTAAAAATCTTTTTCTTGTAAGAGTGAAAAAATTCTTTCTTATATTTTTTCTGAGTTATTAAACACCTTTTGATTTTTTATTATTTGGCAATAAAGTTTCTATATTTGTGACTTAGTGTTGATTTCATAGAAATCATTTGTTATTGAGCAATATGATATTTCAGCAATAATGAATAATTACTGAAAAAGGATAATTTTCTTGGGCATTACTAATAGAAAATTTGATTAATTTAGCATTTTTATTTTGTAATCGCAGATAGAAATTTTTAGGATATAATTATGGAGGGAAAAAAAGATTATCGCCAATCATTAATTGTTCGCCTGAGATTAATCGCCAACTATTTAAGATTTGGTGACCAAATGATACCATTCTGAAGACAATTGATACAATTTGTCTTATTGCGATTCTTTCTTTAAATTCGATATTCTTTTAAACAATTTGTATGATTTGTTATAATATCAGCTATTTCATTTATGTATATAAAATTTAAAGCGTACTCTAATAAATAAATGTCTAACTATTGTAAATCAAAGCTTAAGAATTGCTTAACTCTTATGCCACTTTTTTTGCGTTTCTAAAGGTATGTGACTACCTTCGGAGCATTTTTTTTTAAATATATAATTTTTCAACTAAGTAAACATTTTTTTATTTGAAATGGGGCATAAAACCAGGAATCCAAATACAATTTCAACAAAATTAAAAATAATTTTGGGTGTATTGGAAATTTTGAGTGACATTTTTTTAATGAAAAATTGTAGTTACAGTAAACTTTGTATTTAAAATTCTAATTAATATATTCGAAAAAAATATTTATACAGTACATAAATAATATCATTATCTGTGATTCAAGCTATAAGATTTGTAATACTTTTGAAAGTTTTTGAAATCTGTCAATTTTTATGCAAGAACTCAATTTTTTACAAAATACTAATGCTTTTTCTCACAAAAAGTGCAATAAAATATATAAATATATACACAGAGATTAGATTATAGTCTGTAATAAATATAAAACATTTTCTAAAAATTTAATTCAATATCTCAAAATAAATTTTGTAGTTAACTTTGCCATGAAGCAAAAAATTGAAAAACATAGTTTCTCAGAAAATTCATTTAAAGATTTTAATACAATTATGAAAAATTTTCTTCTAATTGTATTTTTTAAACTCACCATATTTATATCTAAAGCTCTCTTTAGCTTCATGTTTAACTAGTTCTGACTTTTTTTTTACCCTTTTGCTATTTCCTGGAGAGTTTTATAGACTATAACAACTGTCGTTTTTGGTGAAATTTTGATGAAAAGTTGAAGTTACGATCTTTTACAGAAAATTCTAATAAATGTATTCAAATAATATTAATACAGTGCATAAATAGCATCTTAATATGTGTTAGAAATTTACGATTTGTATTTGTAAAAGTTTTTAAAATATGCAAAATTTTATGCCAAAACTCGATTTTTTAAAAAAAATTAATGATTTTTTAAAAAAAATTTATGATTATTTTTTAAAAAAAAAAGGCAATAAAGTACATAAATATATACACAGATTAGATTTTAATTCATAACACAGACAGAACTAAATAAAACATGTTCTGCAAATTTCAATTCAATATCTTAAAAACATTTTGTGTAGGGATCTGCTTCCGGTTTTGTAAACTCCCTTTCCGGTTTACTAATTATACAGTAACTTTGCTTCTAAATATCGTAGAAACAAAAATAGAGTGTTTTTGGAATCTTAAAAGTATGGACTAAAAATAAAAACGATAAAAGAAATTTCGAAAATTTTTACCCAAACGGCGAATTTTGGGTAGTCAACATACTGGATTTACAGAAATAAAATAATTCTAATTTTCAAATTGAACAACATCAAATGAATCACTTGGACAGTCAACATTAAGTTTTAAGGTAGTCTATTTTTCCTTCTGCAAGACTAGAAGATTTAATAACAATTCCTTTTCGTCTTTTTAAAATTTTCTGCACGTTAAGAAAAGCTGTTTAAGAGTAATTTTCCACTTGAATTATTTTAAAACTTTAATGTAAAAACATGGAGTTTTGTATCGTGTTCAAAAAATTTTTTTTTATCAACGCTCGTAAAATGTTATTTTTTAATGTTGGCAACGTCCTGATAACGAGTGTTGGTAGTAAAAATGAATCAGTATTCAAAAAACTCCTTTTTTTTTTCGTTCTTTAAAAGGGCAGCATTATTTTAAGATGTGCTTGAATTCCTATATCTTCGGATTCAATCGAGCTTGTATAGTGTTACTTTGGCATGAAAATGAACTTTTAAAAAGTTTTAAATGGGGAACATTAAATTTAATAGCTGCTTTCAACGCATTTTTAGAAGCTTTATTAAAAGAATAGGTGGAATATTTTTACGAATTTTGTATAAAATTGTATTTAGATGTGTAATGCATTCATATCACTCTGTTATATTTATTTTAAGTTAAAATTGTAATATTCGCAGACAACGCCGTTTCTTACGTTATAATGGTGATTCAATGGCTTGGCGAAATCTTGGCGATAGAGTCAAGTCAAATCATTTTTGTTAACCAAGTTGGCGACTTGGCGACCATGTTGAGGACCATTTTTGGCGAGTTCGGGACTCTTTGAATTCTTCTGGAAATTTGTGGAGAAATACACTAATTTCAAGACCTATGACGTAAGCGGATCTTTCTCGAATGATCCGTGAAGCCTATAAATACAGAGATGCTCACGGAAAGTCAGTCTTGTTTCAACCAGTGATTAGTTAATATTGTTTTGACTAGCGGCTAGTAGACTTGCCTTGTTGAAGCGATTACTTTGGCTGTTGAATAGAACCTGGGTTGATGGTGAACTATCTTTTACATACATGTATTTTAGACACTGATAATTGTGCCTGAGTGCTGTTGAAGGTGAGAAGATCTTCTGAGATTTATTCTGTTAATATTTCTGTTGAATCCTGTATTTCACAAAGATTGGTTTTCTCGACAATAAATTCTCATTGCTTTTAACGAAATGTCTTGTTCTTTGAGACTGATTTGCATAAAATCCTCGAACCCCGATAGGCATAACAATATAATTAGTTGATTCTACTATTCCATTCGTTGAAATGTTGACGGAAACAATGCTCTTAAAAAAATTAATTTTTGTAAGTTTTGAGGGCTAAAACAATGTTAAGATTCCCCCTACCAGCGCCATAGCTGTACATTGTACTACCAAGATGCTACCATACCCTTTGGACATTATTCCAAATTTCTTGAGAGATACTTGGAAGAAGTTTTCTAACTCTGGACATGTAGCAAACATGGCTCATATCCCACAAACACACGTGGCCGTGGTACCCAAGTGGGCAAGGTAACGGACTGGTAGCAGGCGTGTCATGAGTTCCAGCCCAGTACCACTGACGACCACCGTGTAGGAGAGCGATGCACGTTAAATCTGTCGATCTAAAACGTCCTCCCGTTGGTGTGGTGTGGTAGTTAGGAGAGGGGGGACAGCTCAGATGTCGTCCTCGCCCCTTGACCGTAGTTCAAAATTATGAGGTTCGTTGCCAAAAGCCCTCGTGTAGCTGAACAGTGCGACGTTAATATTCACACACTCATTCACTCACCTACAAACACACACTTCTCAGGGAAGTTTTAGCCAGTGGAGTATTTTGAAAGAAAGGTTATTTTGATCACCCCGTTTCTTAAAAAAACTGGCAATAATTTGTCATTTTCATAAAATATTTAATAAGCTATTTTCAGTATTCAGAGAGTTGAAACAGCACGAGTATTCCAGAAGATATAAACATTTGTTAAAAGAAGTAATATAAATTTTTTTTGTCAATTCCTACTTTGAATGGATGGATAGAAAGTATTTTATTAACGATTGAAAATTTGAACAGTATATATATATATAGGGAGAGAGTGAACTAATATTGTAAGAATTGAAAAAAGAGCATGATTTGTTCTGCATTGTTGTAACAATGCACACCCGATTTGGCTAGTTTGGCTGAAAAACTGATTTTTGACGCCAATTTTGTCATTGTTTTAACAGTTGCATTGTTCCAACAATGGAGACAAATTTAAGTTGGTGTCGAAAACCGGCAATTAATTTAATTAATTAACCAGTAATTAATGAATTAATATTTGAAAAAACTGTATTAATATCAAGTGTCATCCACCGCAAGTTAAAAAAAATTTATTTGAACTTGATTGGATGAATTGAAAGTATTTTATTAACGATGGAAATTTTGAACGTGATATATAAATAAATATAAATATATAGGGAGGAGAGAGTGTGCCAATAGTAGGAATTGAAAAAACTTCGATTTCTTTTTCAGACGTTATTTGCTTATAATATTCAGAACTCGCAACTAAACTACAAAAATTTACTGCATAATGGGTTAAATTCACGATGATCACGTGATAAAGACAATCACGTGTTCTCCATTACATTCAAAACTGACATTAAACTTGTACTTGTTGTTCTACGCGTAAAATTTAGATAAAATTTCGAATTTTATAATTGGGTGAGATGTTCAATAACTAAGAATAAAAAATTTCGTCAAAAAGTTTTAAAGATTTAAAAGAAATTTCTTATTCTGTATGAGTACTTTTAAATGAAATGTGTTTTACTTACTCATGTGCGTTACTATTGTTAACAAATATGTATTTTTTAAAAGAAAGTTTCTGTGCAAGAAGCAAGAGTTGGCAACAGCGAAGCCCTTGAGTTGATTGGCTGAAAATACATGATTGTAATTATCACGTGATTATGACGTCACATGAATTTATGAACTGATTGACTGTAAACACGTGGTTGTAGTTCTTTTGTAATTGGTTGCAGTTTTTTTTTTTCCTTTTAAATATAATTTTTGAATATTTAAAAAAAACTGCAACAATATAAAATTAAATTTTTTATTAAAACAGTGTCGTGTTTCGACCCTTAGGGTTCATCAACCACCTGCTATAGGTGTTCCCCTGCCTAGCGTGGGTAGAGAAACTGCTCAACTCTCAACCGAGGGAAGTCTTAACTAACTTTTTTCTTTTTTGCTATTATATATTCTAACGTAGTCTTGTAAGTTGTAACGTAAAAGTGCTAATATTAACACTGTTTCGGTGAAATCATAATATTTATCAGGCTTTAACTTTATTTCATCGAGGAACTTGATTCAAAATGTATAATATGAACTTTTTTTTCACGATGACTTACTTGCCAAACTGACTCATTTTTCTCAAAGTCGATGTAATCATCTTAAGGTATCCTACTACTTGCGAAAACTTTTTTTTAAAAAAATTGGAGATATGGGGATTGTTTTTAGATTTGCTCAGTACATTTTAAGAAAAATATTCTAAAATTAAAAAGAGAAAAAGAAATTATTACTAAAATGGGTAAAAATTGACAAAAAATAACATAAACGCGGCCTATTCTGTGTTAAAAGTTTATGAACAAATTTTCATTTCTGATGTGCTGCTAAGTTATTCATTTTTGAAATAGCCTACAGGATAAGAGAGATATTTTAATTTCTACTAAAACTAGAGCACTTTATCTTAATTATTATATGAAATTGCTTAAAAAAACAGTGATTATATTCATATAAGGGACAGTAAATTTTGTAATAAAACAGTGATTGATAAATCTGAAGGTTAAAACTCTTCTACTATTATACAGAACATAGTCAAAAAATTTCAGCTAATGATTTTCCAAACTTTTTGAGTCATCGATGTTCCCGTTTGAGCATTTAAAAAAACACCACATTTCGAATAAAACGCGTTTTCAAGTATGGCACCTTGCTTAAAGTAATGGTATCTGATTTTACTAAAATTCTTGTAGTTTTTGTTCTAGTGAACGGAAAAAGATAAACTTGGTATTTTTGATAAGCTAATAAGATGGCCTATGAAATAAAGTCATAAAAAATTTGTCCATTTTTGGCAAAATTTACAATTTTAGGGTAATCGGATACCTTAAGTTTGTAGTAAAAGGCACTGAAAAATCCCATTCTCATTTTAAAAGAAGTTTTCAAAAAAGAAAGAGAGCGAAACTTAAAAATGATAAGAACTATTTTGTTTGACATTTCTTTCGTCTCAGTTCTGCGGTTTTTTGCCAGATCAAGTGTAAGAAGTTCGAGTGAAAATAAGTCATACAAAAAAATATTTTTCCCAGAAGCTGGATGTTGAACTTTGGTTTCATTCACGAGTAAATTACACTCAAAACGAGAAGAAAAATATTGAAAACTCAGAATAAAATAAGAATTTGTATGGAAAAGTAAATTCTTCTCTTAAATGCAAAGTAGAAACTGAAATGTGTGTAAATGCAATCCAACTTTTTTTGTTAGGAATTAAATATTTAAAATTTCTCTTCTTAAACAATAGAAAAGTAACTATCAATAGTTAACAATATTCTAAGATTTAGACAAATCAAGAATTGATATTGGAAATTTTTTTAATGCAAGTTCTTGTTAAAATTTAAAACTTTGTGAAAGAGTTATTGCAAAAACTTTTTGATGGGGATTCTTCGTTGCAATCTTGAAATCAATCTGTTAAATCGAGATCAATGTTTGAAAATTATTATCTTTTTTTTTTTTTAAAATTAAAACTGGTATATTTTTTTCGAACTTATTGCGAATAGTTTCGAATTCGTTACGAATATTAACTGAAGAAGAATTTTATGTACAAAAAATGAGAATGGGGTAACGAATTTTGGAAGTTTATACTGAGACAAATTCTCTTTAAGTTTTATTTTTATATTAGTACTCGGAGGACACATTCCCTGTCCACACCAGACGACCCCCATTGTACAAATTATACAACCGTTCATATTCATTGTTTAAAATGTAAAATTGTAAATTAACATGTATTATGTAGTTCTATTTCTTTTCAATATATTGCAAAAGCAGGGAAAAAATAAACTTCATGTCTTAATCTCCGCATTTTAATTTGTTCTTAAAGTTAGTGTCTCTTCAGAAACAATGCTTCAAATCACCTTTTCTTCTATGTTGCACTGGATTGTTATTTCGTCTATGCTTCTGCACCTTGACGGAGTCCATGAGTAAATATTGCTTCCTTCGATGCTACACATAACCGACTTTTTCAAAACTCTACCCCTGTGATTTATTAATAATGTGGGTCAGTCTTACATTATTAATACCCTGGGAATGACTGGGATAACCTGGGATTAATACCCTGGAATGTAATAATCCCAATCTTACATGCAACTTTTACGTTTAGTACGTTTCGTACGTTTTAGTACGAATGGCATATCAAAGTCCCCTCCAGTGTGATTCTTAGTACACATACAATTTTGCCTTTGTTATCTCCTGTTAAAATTTCCCACTGCAGCATATTCTTCTGAATATTTTTCACTGTCAATCTTGTGCCATTACACAATTCATCTGTTGAATGTAAATATCTTTTTACCATTTTTATTTTAATTCGCCTAAATGCTTAGGAAATTCTAGGATAATCACACAAATAAATACTAGACCTTATAATAGAAAAATTAAATTTGCATTGTTAAGAGTATTACAAGTAAATTACAAATCAAGGATATTCAAGTTAATTTCAAATCAAGGGGATTACAAATTACAAGTATATTACAAGTTATTTGCAAATTAAGGGTATGATAAGTGACTTGCAAATTAAGGGTATGGCAAGTTATTTGCAACATAAGGTTATGGCAAGTTATTTGCAACATAAGGTTATGGCAAGTTATTTGCAACATAAGGTTATGGCAAGTTATTTGCAACATAAGGTTATGGCAAGTTATTTGCAACATAAGGTTATGACAAGTTATTTGCAACATAAGGTTATGGCAAGTTATTTGCAACATAAGGTTATGGCAAGTAATTTAATAGTTGGCAAACTATAAGGTTATGGCAAGTTATTTGCAATATAAGGTTATGGCAAGTTATTTGCAATATAAGGTTATGGCAAGTTATTTGCAATATAAGGTTATGGCAAGTTATTTGCAATATAAGGGTATGGCAAGTTATTTGCAATATAAGGGTATGGCAAGTTATTTGCAATATAAGGGTATGGCAAGTTATTTGCAATATAAGGGTATGGCAAGTTATTTGCAATATAAGGGTATGGCAAGTTATTTGCAATATAAGGGTATGGCAAGTTATTTGCAATATAAGGGTATGGCAAGTTATTTAAATTATTAAGAATTTTTAAATCTATTCTTTATGATGTAGTCTCGTCATTCATTGGATATCGCTTAAAACTTTATTATCTGTGAGGAATATGACTAAATAATATTTGATCAAACGTACATGTGTTAATAAAATTTTTCACAATTTTCAACACACTTTACGCAAAGTATTTTAAACCTAACAGGATCATAAGGTTGCTAAAAGTAAATATTATTACTTTAGCAACTGTACTAAACTAAAACTATACAGTTACTACAACTAATTTTCTGTTTATTTTAGTTGGTTTAGACGTAAAAATAAATAAAATTCATAAGCAAAACACATAACAATGTGTAGTTTTCTTGGAATTTTATCGGAAGAGAATATTCCCATAGAACTATTTATCATTTTATCAGGTATTTTTTTTATTTTGATCAAATACGCATAGTTATTGCACAGAATTATATTTACCAAATAATATAAAACATGTGAGAAAGCGTAGTAATTTTTTACTACACGACGTAATAAACTGAAATAATAACTGAATACAGCCCGTGAATGTTTTACCATTGGCCCCAATTGATTTAACAGTTTTTCCCCCTTTCTAAGCATTCCCGTTTACATAATTGCTTCGATACACGTTCTATTTCGCCGTTAATATTTCTAAATCATTTTACAAGAAGATTATGAAGGAAAGAGAATGGTGAAGTCTTGGTGATATTTCATTTCATATAAAAGGAGCTCAACAAACAAATTTTTTCCTACCATTAATAAGAGACTGACCTGCCATCATTTTTATACTAATTACAAAATAACTCAATTCCTAACTGGTAATTGCAACTTTAAAAGTTTAATTTAAAAGTTAACTTTTAATTTAATTTAGTTCCGTCATCTTCCTGTGATTGTGATATTGGTGGCGAGGAAAATGTAGAGCATGTGCTCCTTCTGTGTTCCAAGTTTGATAGACAACGAAACCTCCTATGATTGGCTTTCAAGGGACTTAACATAAATTGGCCTCCTAATCTTCTCCAACTTCTTTCCACCAGAAGTGATTTTAAAAAATTCTGTGAATTTCTTGTAAATGTTTGTAATCCTAATGTGTAGTTATGTGTGATTAGATTCTAACAGGACATGGAAATTTTAAGAGCTATTCATCTAGGTTTAACTTAATTGGTAATGATATTTGTTCTTGTGGTTTGGACGCTGAAACCACGGAACATGTCTTGTTGTATTGTAATCTGTATTTTTGTAAAAGAGAAAATTTTAACAAAGGAGTTGAAACGCTTAGACATTTCCTGGCCACTTATTTTGTCTTTGTTGCTCAATTGTTCTGAAAGCCTTAATGTCTTGATAAAATTTGTTTACTGTATAGGTTTTTAAAATTTTTAGGTACATCCCTTCCTTTTATTTATATTTGTCTCTTTTATGTTTTTTTTCTTCATTATGTTTTTTTTTATTATTATTTTATACTGTTATCACTTACTTCTGTAAGCCTCATGTTATGCAATGTGGAGCATGAGGAGTTTTGCAAATAGATTTATTTAAAAAAAAAAATACTTACTTCTGTGAGCTCCGTGTGATACTTTGTGGTGCAAGGGGATTTTATTATTGTTTTCAATTATAAAAAAAAAAAAGATAGACGTTCTATTTTGATATTCTGTATAAAAAGTGCAGATAAGATAATTATTAAATGCGGCAATCACCAATTTTAAAATGAAGAAAAATGTTCCCCTTCCTCGTGAAACGGTTGAGGCCAGCTCTCCCTCCAACAATCACCTCTTCATGAAACAGTTGATTGCGATTCGGGGATTACAATAACACTCCTGCATTCCAACCTCCCCAGGTACCGGGAACGATCGCTTGCAAATCATTTAACACAAATCACATGCTCAAATATTTTTTAAAAACAAGTCACTCAACAATCGTTTGGTTTGGTACCCTGTGATTGATCTTCATTTACAATAAAACGACTCTGCACCCCTACAACAATAACAAAAAAGACTTTTATTAGATGTAGAGTTAAAAGTTAAAAGCTAGACTCAACTTCCGGAGGAAACAGGAAGATAGTCGTGTTAAATTAGATGTCGTGATGGGGATACGTCCGCACGCTTCCACTATAACAAATGAGATGACAAGGAGTCAATAGATGGTTATTTGTGTGGGTGAGTACAGGCCACAGACCTTGGAGGTCACTATTAACACTGATTGGAGCAGGGATGTCCTGAACAAGGGGGAGTAGCTGTGTTTCCCCCGGTTTTGGTGGATGCTGGTAAATTCGAAATACATGATGATGTTCCTTTGATAAGCGACTATCAGAACCAAGTATAGCGAGTTTTGGATTAATTGTTTTTTAATTTCCATTCAGATCGTGTACTTACCGTTTTATTTCAAGAATGTTCTATGTGACTTTCATCCTTGAAAAGTCGGTGAGTGATTTTTTTCTCTCTCTTCTGTTATGCGTTTCATTCAATATTTACTCTAATTTAGTTGAATTCCCAGTAATATGTACCGTAAAATTCGGTGTATAACGCGCACGTATACTTTCAACTACATTTTTTAATTTTAAGGTATATTCGTCGTATAACACGCACCCTTTTTTTTATAAAGGAGCCTGAAAACTACACGTGCAATGTTATTATGTTTTGAAGTCATTTATTTGAGATAGTATCTCAGATTTTTGAAAAAAATAGTACATACATCTTGAACTATATAGCCATTTTCGCTAAGCCTCGTTAAGGTATCTGACTACTTATGACAACTTTTTTTTAAAAAAAGGGAGATATGGGGATTTTTTTGTGGTATTCAGATTTGTTTAGTACATTTTAAGAAAAATATGCTAAAATTAAGAAGAGAAAAAGAAATTATAACTAAAATGGGTAAAAATTTACAAAAAATAACATAAATGCACCAAAAGTTTAGGAACAAATTATGAATTTTCAATTCTGATGTGCTGCTATGTTATTCATTTTTGAAATGAGACCTTCAGGATAAGTGATATTTTAATATTTACAAAAACTAGAGCGCTTTATTTTAGTTATTATATGAAATTGCTTAAAAAACAGTGGTTATGTTAACATAAGGGACTATAAGTTTTGTAATAAAACAGTAATTGATAAATCTGGAGAGGTTAAAACATTTCTAATATTATACAGAACATACACAAAAAATTTCAGTTAATTTTTTTCAAAACTTTTTCAGCAATCGCGCTGCCCCGTTTGAGCATTAAAAAAAACCCCGAAATTTCGAATAAAACACGTTTTAAAGTATGACATCTTGCTTAAAGTAATGGCATGTGCTTTTACTAAAACACTTTCAGTTTTTGTTCTAGTGAACAGAAAATAATAAATTTGGTATTTTTTTATAAAGCTAACAAGATGGCCCATCAAATAAAATCGCAAAACAAATTTGTCAATTTTTGGCAAAATTCACAATTTTAGGGTAGTCGGACACCTTAAGTTTGTAAGCTAACTTGAAAGGAATCTTTGGGGAGTAAGACACACGATTCGTTATTCGAAACTGCGAATTCCACCATTTATAACTATTTTATAACAAGAATGTCGCTGTGTGTGTGTGTAAATGATGTAAAATGACGTAAGAATCGAACACTTATATTTTCCATTGCGATCAGCCCAAAATAGAGATGAAACACGTATTTATTTTTTTCTCTTTTTTTCGTATACAATATTTAAATTCTAAATAAATCGTTACATCTGCACTAAAGTTTTTAAGCTTATAAAAACCAAAAAACATTGATTCATTCGAAAGTATTATATTTGTTCTATATACTTCGTTGAAAACTCCGATTGACCATAACTATAATAAAAAAAGTTGTTTCTTATTTTATAACTTTCCGCAATTGTAATTTGAAGAAAAAAAAATATGTGTGATGTAAATTTGTTGGAAAGACTTGACAGACTTGACGAAATAAGATTTAGAGTTTGGAAGAGGGTAGCTTACTATGTTGAAAGAGAGATTTAGAAATGGCATAACTCAATGTTTTTTCCTTTTAAAAATTGTACGCACGATAAGCTGTTTTTAAAAATTTTGTAAATCGTAATACTTACTCAAATTTAAATTGGTTGATATTAGGTGTAAAAATAAGAAATTAAATTGAAATTGGAGTCATAATAAAAAGCGTATTTAGTATCCAATAAGATAAAAATTTTCAAAACAGTTTTGGCCTCAAATTTCTTTTCTGAGAAATTCTGTAATGAAACATCATTTTATGACGAACAATATTTAGCGAACAATTTTAGAATATTAATGCGTTTTTAGATGTTCTTTAAGCAACAAATACTAGGGTTTCATTGAAAAAACTAGGCTTGACGTTCTAGATTCTTGAGGTGAAAAAAATAAAGAAAGAATTTAAAAATTTTTGTTTCATATGAACTCCAATTCTTGAGGTTATATATCGAATATTCTTCAAACTTGCCTTGGCGTCATATTATATCGCCAAGCACTTTTTGACAATTTTAGTATGCAAAATCATGCAGAAAAAAACCCATTAAAGACGGAAAAAATAAAGAAAGAACGCGTGAAAATACTAGTGAACTTACTATATCAGTGAATAAAATGTTTTTTTTTAAAAAATATTTATAGAACTAGCAAAACAACTGATTAAGAATGCAAAGTAGAATCATCCGCATTCTTATCCTTCATTTCGTAAACAAACATCAATAATCCTATTAAAAGGTGAAAACAATTTCAAATGGTTTTTGGCTAAACATGTTTAACATTAAACGCTTCAGTGCATGGAACGTTTTATTTACATAACGAACAGTGTTCCAATTCGATTAAATATTACGAGCAATGCGTCTCTGGAATATTATTACTTAATTACGAACTGCACCAAGGTATTCGTATTCGAATACGAATTGTTCTAAATACTATTAAAGAATTACTGTGATCAGAAGATACGTTGCCCATACATTTAAACCACATCATTGTTTGCAATTGGTTATTGAAAAAATAAACAACTCCCGCTACGCCGCGACCCATTCTGTTCAGAGGTAACGGTTTTTTGGCAAGCAGTAAATGTCACAGTTAAACCTTTTACAACTTCATCCATGTTTAGAGCGGATGTAGAACTGTTAACATCCATCAAACGCTAGTGATTCGAAATTCACTTCCTCGAATGTTTTTCGAACTTCCTTTTTAATATTAAAGATTCACGAATTTTATTTTGTATTTTACTTAACAACATTTCCGTGTTAGGAATAATGAAACGATTTGTAGTACAACAGTGTTCAGCCATTTTGTTGCGTCGGCTTGGAACGGTACCTATAGTGCAACAGAAAAACTTTAGTAAACTATATTCCTAGTTCCGTTTAAAATAATCGTTTGGTTATTGCAGTTCGCTCTGAGGTTTATGTTCGAATTTTTAACTAGTTTACAAAAAAACTCTTAAAGAGTCAACTGTGTTCACACAAAACTTTTATTGTTCTGTCTAGAATATTCTTAATTCTTTATTATTTTAAAAACACATGTAAATATTTTTAAAAAATGATTTACATATTTAGTATTTGTTTTTTGATACTTTGGTTTCTTTTTAGCATAAATTGGATGTTATATAATTCCTTTTTTTTTTTTTTTTACGTATCGAACGTTGCCGCCATTTCTGTAAAGGTGATTTAATGATAAAACTAATTTTTTTTTATTATTTCATGAAAAGTTTTATTTATTTCATTTGTTTCACCTATTTTATTCAATTAAAGGCCCAAGATATTAAATAATCCAACTTTCAAAATTTTTAATTTTATTTAAACTATTTAAAATAATATAAAACTAAATAATGTAAATGAATAACAGCTTCTTTCGGTTAAAAATTAATTTAATGTTTTCCAATCCTTTACAGTAAAATAAATAAAATGCCAATGATCAAAAGATACATTATGGGAAAGGATAAATAATAACACCTTATTTTTCAGGTTATACCAGTTTGTTTTGTTATTTTTAATATAAATTTCTTAATTTATCATTCATTTCAGCAGTACCAAAGTTTATATTTCCATATACTATTGATCTTCGTAAACAATAATAGTAAAATGTATTTCCAATCCAGAATAAATTTATTAGAGCATTTTTCAACTTTAGCCATTTGCTCGGTCAAAATTTATAGATTTCAAAACACATTTTTGACACACATTTTAATTAAACTAAAGATAATTTACTTTCAAAACCTGAAACAAATAATTTTTGTAGAAACAAAAATTATTCTAATTTACTTTACATAATCGTTATAAGTAACTGTTATAAAAAGTATTTAATTATTAAATTCTTCAATTTAAAATCTTATTTATATTTTTTTTAAATCGATTCTTATTTTACTTTTTATTTATAGATTAGAAAAAAATATTTATCGAACATTTTAATTTTTTATTGCCTTAAAGACATTTTTTGATTATAGTCTTTTTCCTTCAAAAAAGATTTTATTTTAATAAATTATATCGGAAATGTTTCAATCAATATTGATACATAAATTTAGGTTAGCATCTATTCATATTATACAGGAATTAAATATATAGCATTGCTTCAATATTATGACATAATTTTATTTAAAAATGCGTAACAATATTCTGAAAATTAAAGCTAGTTTTTTTATAACATTTTTTAGAGTATTAAGTGCAATTGCCCATTTAAATAAATTGCATGAAATGTTGTAAATACGTCCTTGAAATTTTAATTATTTTCACTACTATAAGAATTTCCTAACCTGCTTTTGAAAGTTTTTAATGAGTATTCATTAAACTGGAATAAATTTAATTTCTTAAAATTAACCAATCAAATAAAATTCTAAGAGATATTGCAATATGAGAATCCATTGTTTTTTGGTGTTTCGAGTACATGAATTCATAGAAATATATACAGAATTTTTCAGTTTTTTTTCTTTTCCGAATGCAAAATGAATCGTAACTCTTAAGATGCGCAATCTGATAAGGTTCTGGTTTATTCTTTCTTATTGTTAAATTACTTTCATGAATTAATTTCGAAACTTTTCTGCGATATAATCAATTTTTCACCAAGTACACTTCGAACAATAAGACGTCTTCATGCGATTGATAATTCGCTGTTTGTTTTTTCTTCTAAAATTATCTGCGGGTTTTTCAGAAATGATTAATGTACTTTGAAAAACCACACTATTGTTCTCATTCGGTGATGTTTTACCTGGAAAATAATATCAAAGTGTTGAAATATTCACGTTGAATTGAATTATCGAAACATTTGCATCGAATTTAAGCTAGGAACTACAATTGTGCATCTTATGATATGTTCAAGAAAAAATTCTGTCTTCAAATCTTAGCGAAAATAAACTAAAATGCAGTGGGCTCGATTCATCACGGTCACATGATAAAGATAAACACGTGTTTTCCATTGAATTTAAAACTGACATCAAACTAAATGCACTTGTTGTTAAATATGTTAAACTTAGTTAAAATTTTATTTCTTAACACTCCCGTTTCATCAAATGTTATGAAAAAAAATCTTATTTTTTTGCATGCACTTTTAAGTAAAATATATTCTGTCTACCTATGTGCATTATTAATGCTGAAAAATTTGTGCCTTTTAAGAGAAAGTTTCTGAAAAGGTTATAAGTTGGCAACAACGTGAACTGATTAGCAAGAAACACGTGATTGCTTTTATCGTGTGACTATGACATCACATTTTTTGAACTGATTGGCTAAAAACACGTGATTATCATTATCATGTGACTATGACGTCACGTGGATGGAGCCCATTGATGCTGTTGGATGGGAATTTAAGATTTACATCACTATCCCCTTAGAGAATTTAGTGAAAAAGTCTAGCATCACAAGTTTTGTTCTAGACTTGAACTGAGAAACGAAGAGTTTTTACCGGTGATCGTTTTTTCAATTACGAATTATAAAAAGAAGTAGATTTTTTTCTCTTTTAACTTATAAAATAAATCGAAGATAATTTATAAACAAGACAGTTGTGTTCGAGCATGCGTACGAGGGGTTTTTCGTCATACAGTAATATCTCGACTTACACTACCCTGATTCAATAATCCCCCCCCCTTTATTTTTTTTTATCACTGAAACTCAGACAAAATCCGTGCCAAAGCCTGATGAAAATTGGTAAAGTGACTGAAGAAGTTGTTGATCTTGCCAGGCAAATAAATTTAGAAGTGGACAGTGATGACGTTCACGAACTGCTGGATTCCCACAATCAGGAGCTGACAGTTGATGAGGCTCATAAAAATGCATGAGCGAGATAAGGACACTGAGGAACTTGAATCTAAAGACCCAGTTCAATCAGAAAATCGAATGACGGTTGGGAATTTGAGAGCCTCAATTTAATTGAAATAGGGTTACAAATTTTAGAAAATACCGATTCCAATGAAAAGTATATTTTTTCAACAAAACGAGGATTAAAAAATATTACTAGCATGCTACGAGGAAATTTTGCAAGAGAAAAAAAAATCTTCAGCTAGCAGACTATTTTGCTGGATTTTATGGAACTTTTTATATCAAAATAGCTTCGGTCTGCGGTTTTATATTTGTATTATCTATGATTTTACGAAACATTTTTTTTTCTAAATTGTTTTGTTTCGATTCCGACCTTAACTAAAAATAGTTTATATGTATTTATATGCTAGATCAATGGTCGGCAACCTATTGCACGCGGGTCAGAATTCTCAGTAGCACTCTGTGCTACTCTACAAATTTGTCAGTATTTGAGTGAATGGAAGCTGATTAATTTGTAATGGACTTCATTTGACAAAAATCTTCAGAATTATGGACTTTTATGGAGTTACGAAAAAATCTTAAAGATAACTCTAAAGATAAATTTACAGCTATTTTGTACATTACTGAATGTCATTGCTGGAGAGATTTAATTGTTTGAAGGAGAGAAAATTGTATGTACTCTCTCTCTGCTTTCCGCTTTTAGTTCTACACATCTAAAAAAACTTTTCCTCCTTTGAAAAATATTTCGAGTCTGCAAAGAAATTGTTTAGCTACTGAACGAGACCTTGTAGAGCTGTCACGCCTCCGTAGGGGGGGGGGGGCAAGTATATTAAAAAGTCGAAAACAAAAGATTTTTTTAAAAAATGATTAATTTGCTGAAAGCAGACAAAATACATTTTGACATAATAAAAAAAATAAAACACACATTTACTGATATAATACACTCATAAATTTATCAGTACTACACAAAGCTTTTTCCTATTAATTTAACAATGCTAAGTTAAGAACAAGTTTAATAATTACCTGTGACCACGTGGGCTTGTCATATATAAAACTATATACAAAAATTAACACTTATCTTGATAGTTTGTACGGCTTATAATTAAACGTTAACTGCCGACAAAATATTGGGCATATTAGAGGTGGGGGGGGGGGAATAAATAAGCCAATTTTTTGGAATAAGTAAATCATTCGCATACACAGTCAAGGTCCTTTTAATGCATTTCAAAGCCTCGGGATAATTTTGAGAAGCAGTTTACAGAGAAGATTGGTCTTCGGAAAGATATATATACGTGCAGGGCAATTAACGTTTTATTCTTATTGTAGCTTTAGCGTTAAAGTATATTAATATTGAATTCAATACAGAGTTATTGTATGGAGGGGGGGGGCGATGAAAGTTATGATTGAATATTGAGTCGCAAATATTGAAAGTTTGAGAAGCACTGAATTGAAAGAATATGATGCAGTTAAAACGTCTAAAATAATAAATAAAAAATAACTGCTGTTTTCAGAATCAAATCCCCCCCCCCCCATTCTATAATCATAAATATATTTTTGAAAGAAAAAAAAAATTATAAATATATAATTTTTTTTGAAGTAGATAAATATTGTAATTGAAAATTTAATGGCAATTAGAATGCTTTTAAAAATATTTCGAAATTTATTGTCGAATAATACTAATAAAAATCATAAATAGAAAATCGTGGGTCAGTTACATTCTTTTTATCACGCCGCACCCTTTTTTAGATTTTTCTTGCTTCACGCAAAGTAAAACTCCGACAATATGTGGCTAATCCCAAATCGGTCAATTTAAATCAAGTACAGGAAGAAAATAAAAATCGTGTGCACGCTAACCAAACGATCAGAAGCGAGCCGCAACGGAAGCACCCACTTTTCACTTCTTCTCCTCCCCTTTCCAACCTCCCACTTTTCATAATTTCTCTCTCTCGCGGAAAATTATTTTGAAAAATCCAAAGTTCCATGAACCCGAAAATAGAAAGGGGTAAAAAGCCTTCCACACAAAAATGGTGAAATTCGGAATTCAGCATTTGGAAGGTTGTTGATCTATGATGAATCGTTTGGTTTTTTAGCTGGCTCACGTGTTTCCAAAGTGTGTGCGAATTTTCTGTTTTTATTTAAACTGGGGGAAAAAACAAGACGTAACTTTGTTGACAGTTTTTTTTATTTTAAACACAACTTTTGTTTGAATTATATTTTTAATTTTTAAGCCCTTTTTTTTCTTGTTTGTTTATTTTTCTATATATTTATTTCCCCAAAATTCTTGTTTTCTTTTGAGTTAAAATTTTTTTATTATTTTTTTTGCACTTATTATTCGTTTATGTGAAAATACTATAGTTGGTGGAAGGGGGGAAAGATAAAGTAATTTTAAGTCAGCACTTACGTTTCTACTTGGAAGTTTTCTTGGAACGAAAAAATGTTCGAAATCAGTTAATCCATTTATGTACGTTTTTTTTTTCTTATGTCCCAATTACTATTTTTATTACTTTTAAAACTCTCGCAATAATTGTTTTTATAAGAATGTTTGTGATTTTAAGTAAGCTCCGTGAAAAAAAAAGGGTACTTACGTAGTATCACAACCAATACTATGTGAAGAATAATAAGTAATTATAAATAAATAATAATTAATAAAAGGAAAAAAAGCTTAATTTTATTAATTTTCTAAATTTTTATTATTATTAAATTTATATTAGCATTATTACTTTATTATGAAAAAATAATTATTATTATTTATAATTATATTAATTGTTTTATTGTTGAGTTTTATTATTTAAGGATTCGGTAAATCCCAAATTCACCATTTTAGTATTCAAGCATGCCATATCAACGAACAGTTAGGCTTAGAATGGTGGCAAGGGGAGAAATATAAAACGAAGCACATGGCCGCCAATTCAGCGCCTACGACACGTGCAAAAGTAGGGTTGCCAATTTGGTGAGCTATCTTGAAAATTGGCCTGGTTGTGATAGTACGTACCAAAAAAAAATATTTGTTTCAAAAGTTTTTCTCTGTGTATATTTTGAAAAAAAGTCTGTAGTTTAAAGTTAAGTACATATTTATATATATAAATACTAGTCACACATTACCTGAACGCTTCGTTGGGTGTTTCATAATATTATATAGCTGTATATTGTTTTCGAGTTAATGAGAGATACCTAAATACTAGCAGTTAACTTTCGATTACATCAATATAACTCTAGTCTCTTGATTTACAAAGGATAGGACTTGAATTTCTAAAACGGGAGAATATTTATCCTTTACGCCCCCGCAACCCCTCCTTGGGAATCGATTTCCTCAAACCCCATTTTTAGTTATAATCTACTCATAAAAAGAAACATATTTACCAAGTTTCAAGTCTCTAATGCTTTAATAATTTGAAAACTAGAGTTTTTTAAAATTTAAATCATCCCAGTTTCCTTTTATCGAAGCCAATTTTGGTAATACCCATTCTTAGTGGATCTTTACTAAATAAAAGAATCATGCTTATCCAATTTCTAGTCTCCAGGTGTAATGGGTTTTAAGACGAGAGTTTTTGTCTGTAACACCCCCTGCAGCCCCCTTGTCAGTTTATTTCCGCGGATTTCTACCCAACAAAAGGAATAACCCCTTGAAATACAAATAAAACGAGAATTCATGCTTCCGAAAAATGCTATTTAATTTACCTCAGAGGAACGATTATGTGTAAGAGTAGAAACAGAACCTTTTTTTTACTTTAAAATTTGCATTGTTATATAACATTTAATCAGGTTAAGAAGGGAAAGGGAGAACATTGAACATTTGAAACAAAACAGATTCGATCCATGGTTCTTGACTTCCTCAGAAGACAGATCTTGACGTCTCGGAGATGTTAATGTCTAAAATGACACACGAAATGAATGATATCTCCTAAAAAGCAAATGTCAAGTTTTCTAAACATAAGTAAAATGATACCTCCTTACCGAAAATTTTGAAGATGAAATTTACAAAAATATTTTTCTGTGAGTTAATTTTTTTAACTTTCCATAATGTAGTCTAAATTCATGTGACGTCATAATCACATAACGACAGTCACCTGTTTCCAACCAATCAATTCATAAATTCATGTGACATCACACTCATACGATAAGTACAGTCACGTGTTTCCAGCCAATCGGTTCTTGCGCATCGCTGTTGCCACCGTTTACTTTTTGCGGGAACTTTCCTTTAAAAAGTACACATTTGTCAATAATAACGTGCATAAGTAAACAAAATGCTCTCGATTTAAGAGTACTCATAGTGTGTGTATATATATATTTAGTTTGAAAATTTTTTTGAAGAATTTTAATACTTGTGAACATTTTTATCCAATTATAAAATTAGAAACTTTATCTAAATTTTACAAGAACAACAAAGCACAAGTTTAATGTCAATTTGTTTTTAATTCAAAGAAGAACACGTGACCTCATGATTGTAGTCCAATAAAAATAAACGGTTTCTGTTTTACCAAAATACCTTCCCCCCCCCCTTTCTACCAAAAGTATCTCAAAAAAATTTAATAGCTGAAAAAATTTTGGCAGAAAAAATAATAAATAAAGGGCATCACATTCATAATTTTTGGTTTCCTAGGAATTTCTTCGTAAATCGTTTCCGAGTATTTTACAATTTAAATTTTCAATAAAATAATAATAATAATAATTCCAACAAAGTGCAATCTCTTGTATAAAAAAAGAATTTTTTTTCGTCGGTTTTTCTAGCTGAATGGAGGTTTTTCAAATAAGCTTTTCAAGAGTACTGATTGTGTGGTTTTGAGAAAATAAGAGTATTGTAATACACAGAAAACTGGATTAACAAATTTTACGAAGAACTCCAAAAGAAAAAAAATATATATATATATATATATCTTTTACTGCTCTAGAGTAAAATGAAATCAAGGACTGTTGGTAAATATTAGATTTTATTTTAAAAAAGGCCGGATCTAATTATGAAAACAGCATTTTCTTTAAAAAAATTATTTAGAGAAGAAATAATTCAATTCTGCGAAAAACTTTTTCTAAAATGATTTTTTTAGAAAATTTAATAAGTAGTAAAAAGAAATATAAATAGAGAAAAGGAATAAGTTTCTCTCTACCCGCACGTTATTTATTTTTCAGAAATATTTCAGTATAAACTTAAATATTAATTATTTTGGTTCTACTTGTACAGAGAGTACTCTCTAAAAACACTTTTTTCATCTGGGAAAATTAGCTTCCTGTTGTTTAAAAAATCTTTTTCTGTTCAGATTAATTATTTTTATTTTAACTACTAGAGTCATAATAATTAACTACCTCGTATTTTATTTCAAATGTGAATAAATAAATATTTACATTTTAATGTAGTGTAAGTATAATAGACTAGCTGTTACCCGCCCGCTTCGCTGGGTATTTCATGATGTTTTATAAATTTTTATTGCTTATATATGTGTATAAATTATTGATATCTAAGTCCTAGCATTAAGAATTCGATTGTATTGAAAAATATACTTATACCTTTAACTATCGCAAAAAAAGGGCAGAACTCATCTAATTTGTATTTTCTAAAAATCTCTAAAATTGAAGTATAGAATGATATTTGCTCTTTCGTAACCCAAAAACCAAGTGGATTCCCACAAAACCAGTTTTCGGCGGATCTCTACTCCGTAAATTGAACATGCAAGCCAAATTTCAAGTCTAAATCTAACGGAAAAAAAGAAGTTTTACTATCAATATCCCCGTAATCCCGTTGAGAGCCGTTTTCCAAAATAACCGCTCTTAGAGGATTTCAATTCAACAAAAGAAAAATGCAAACCAAATTTCATTATTATAGTCCTTGTAGCTCAAAAAAAGTAATTTTTTTGTCAATACGTCCCAGTAACCCCCTGCACTCCCCCTGAGAACTTGATTTGCTTAAAATACATTCTTAGTGGATCTCTATTCAACAAAAGGAACATGCTTAACAAATTTCAAATATATGGGTCTAACAATTAAAAACATTAATTTTTTTCTGTAACTCCTCTTGACCCCTCGCAACCCTCCTTGGGGGTCAATTTTCGTTTTACTCTTTGTTAGAGGAACTCTATTCCTTGAAAGGAACATGCCTACCAATTTTCAAGCAGGATGATCAAATAGTTTAAAAATGGAAATGTTTATCGATTACGCCTCTTAAACTCCCGAAATTAAACTTGGTAGTTGATATTCGCAAAACCCATTTTGTAGCGGTTCTCTACTTTACGAAAGGAATCTGCTTATCAAATTTCAAGACTGTACATCTAACAGTTTAAAATGGGGATAATTGTCTATAACGCCACTTGAGCCCCCGCAACGCCACTTCTGGGTCTGTTTTCACAAAACCCATTTTGTAGGGGAATTGCACTCTATGAAAGGAATCTGCTTAGCAAAATTTGAAGACTGTGCGTCAAATTAATTAAAAATGCAAAAAAATTATCAATAACGCCCCTTGAACCCCCGCAACGCCACCTAGGGGTCGATTTTCACAGAACATATTTTGTAGTGTATTTCTATCCTATGAGAGGAATCTGCTTACCAAATTTCAAGACTGTGAGTCTAATGGTTTAAAAATAGAAATAATTATTTATATCTGCCCTTAACCCCCTGCAACACCCCTTGTGGGTCAACTTTCTCCAAACCCGTTTTGTATCGGATATTTACTCCATGAAAGAAACATTTCTACCAATTTTCAAGCAGCTAGGTCGAGTAGTTTAAAAACGAAAATATTTATCTATTACGCCACTTATACCCCGCAACGCCACTTAGAAGTCTGTTTTCACAAAACCTTCTTATAGCTGACTCTATTAAATAAATCTATTTATCAAATATAAAGACTGTGCGTCTAATAGTTTAAAAATGGAAATAATTATCTATAACGCCCCTTAAGTCCCGCAACGCCACTTGGGGGGGCAATTTCCACGAAACCCATTTTGTAGCGTATCTCTACCCTATGAATAGGAATCTGCTTACTAAGTTTCAAGACTGTACGTCTAATAACTTAAAAATTGGAATTTATAGCGCCCCTTAAACCCTCCGCCCCCGCAACACCCCTTGTGGGTCAATTTCCCCAAAACCCATTTTGTAGCGGATATTTACTCCAGGAAAGAAACTTACCTACCAATTTTCAAGCAGGTAGGTGAAGTAGTTTAAAAACGGATATATTTATCTATTACGCCCCTTAATCCCCCACAACACCACTTAGAAGTCTGTTTTCACAAAACCTGTTTTGTAACT
Organism: Trichonephila clavata; assembly: GCA_019973975.1. Classification (NCBI taxonomy): domain Eukaryota; kingdom Metazoa; phylum Arthropoda; class Arachnida; order Araneae; family Nephilidae; genus Trichonephila; species Trichonephila clavata. The sequence continues at coordinate 99,159 of BMAO01012809.1, forward strand.
GATCATTATTCTACGAAAGGAATCTATTTATCAAATTTAAAGACAGTGCGTCAAATAGTTTAAAAATTGAAATAATTATCTATAACGCCCCCTAAGCCCCTGCAACGCCACTTGGGGTCGATTTTCACCAAACTCATTTTGTAGCGGATCTCTACTCTCTGAAAGGAATCTGCTTACCCAATTTCAAGATTGTACATCAAGTAGTTTAAACATGGAAGCAATTATTTATAACGCCCCTTAACCCCCTTAACGCCCCTTGCGTTTCGAATTTCGGAAAATCCGTTCTTAGCTGACGTCTACTCTATGAAAGGAACATGTCTACCAAATTTCAAGTCTGTAGGTTGAATAGTTCCGGAGATATCGTGATTAGTCAGTCAGTCAGTGAGTGAGTCGCTTTTCTCCTTTATATATATAGATGAAAGGGGTTTTAATTGGTTACTTGGTCCGGAGAAATTTCATATATTTATCTACGAACGTAGTTATGAGGGGAAAAAGATAAGAGTTTTTAATTTATTTTTTCCGTACTCAGTTTTAATCTTCAAAATAATTATAATAGATTTTAGAAATTTAACTATGCTTTATGTGCCGGATGTAAAAACATGTGCGAATAAAAAATAAACAATGGGCGAAAAGATATACAGTGGACTGTCAATAATTCGAAGGGACCAATGAAAATCATTGAATTATCAAGAGGGTTTGGAAAAAACTGCCAAAATACACGAAGAGAAATTTTTTCTAACACATTTAAATTTTAAACTGTATAATAAAACAACAATTATACATATGCATTAAGTTATTTTAAAGTATTTTTAAAAAGTACATGTTTTACAGTATACATAAATATTAAACAGAAGTTAAAAGTCCTATATTAGAAGAATACATTTATGTATTAAAAGGATACATACTGTATATAATTAATTTTTTTGATGAAAACTTCTGTTATCTTTTTTTGTTTTATGGCATTCAATCTAAACTTTTTCAATAGATTTTTCTAGAATACATGATATTTGAAAAAGATCCGCATCAACATGATTTGAAGAAAAAATTTGTCTAGTTGATTTAGTGACCCTTAAGCTTCCGTCAGAGTTATCGGAGTCGTCTTCCGATGGTCATCAAAGGGTCTACGTTTTAGAGGAGACAAGCAGAGACAATACAACACAAAACATTAAGCTACAACATGTTTGCTACAGGGACTCTACATGTTAGTAAGGGTTTGAATTGTGTGTGTCGAGAGTTTTATTAGATCACTTCGAATTATGGTGTGTTGTAGTCTGGCCGGCTACAGATTTTACTTCGTGATATTGAGTACACCAAAACGTATTGTTTTAGTTCGAAATATCAAGAGTTTTTTTAGGGGTTGAGCATATACTTTGAATTAGCGAGAGGTTCGTATTATCGAAAGTTTGAATTACCGAAAGTCGACTGTAATACCATCCAAGAAATATTATTTACTGTGCTTGAAGTAATGGGACTCAACAAAAATGCTGCTGAACTTTTTATCTACTTAACCAGTTAATAGTGATTGACGAGTATACTCGTCATGGGGAAGTTGCAGGACTTTGTGTCATGACGAGTATACCCATCATGGGGAAAGTGCAGGACTTTGTGTCAAGACGAGTATACCCTTCATGGGAAAGTTGCAGGACTTTGTGTCCTGACGAATATACTCGTCATGCATAAAAAGTAGTGACTATTGGCTATTTAAATTGCAATTTTTGAGAAAAACAAAACACATTCTGAAATTTCATGATGTTTAGAATATTTTGAAGTCAGGTTGGAGTAAAAGAAATAAATCATAAATATGAAAAATTATAGATGAAAACTCATGCGTATAAGTTCGTATAACGAATTTATTTATGGACAATGATAATGTTTTTTTAGATGTTAGCCTAAAAGTACAATGGAAAAGTTGGAAAGTTGATTTGTAATGAGGTCCCTCAAGGTATGCTCAGCCATGGCACGAATACGTGGCGCCAACCATGAACAGCTCTTTTTCAATGGCTCGACAGCCCTGGGTGGGCCCTGGCCTTCTCCAGAAGTTTTCTCCACTTTTGGCAACTGTTTTCCAGTTTTTGACCTTTAAAATATTTAGGGCTTTTTTGACACAGTAAATCCATCTTAACAGGGGTCTGCCCCGAGGTCTATTTCCCATGGGCTTTGCCAGAAAGATTTTCTTGCAGCAACGATCTTCATTCATTCTAGCCACTTGACCACCCCATTTATGTCTTTGTAATTTAACAAATTTTGCAATATCAGGTTGTTTGTAAATTCCAAGAATACAGCATCTTTCTCTCGAAAATTCCCAAAGCTTCCTCATCACGTAAAGTCAAGGGCCAAGTCTCTGATGCATAAATCAGAGGGCATAATCATTACAGCTCTTATAAGACTTTTGTAAAGAAGCAATTTAGTTCTTAATTTGAGGAAACTGGATTTTAAATAACTCTTCAAGGGATAAAAACATCTATTTACAGAAATAATTCTTTTATAAATTTCTGGGGCCAGCTCATTTTTATAACTTATCTCAGTTCTAAAATAAGTAACACTATTAACTTTTTCGAATTTATCATTGCTAATATAAATATCTGTGCTGTTCCGAGATTACCTAGCTATAGAGTGGTGTAAATGCGGCCCAAATGCCGTGCTGCCTAAAGAACAGTTATTTTATTGAGATGGGAAATGTTAGGATGCTTTCTGGTAAGATTATTAGTAATGAAATTGGTAAATTTATAAAATAAACCCATCTTTTTTTATCCAATATTTTAACAGTGACACTTACTCAGTGATTGACGAGTATACTCGTCAGCGCTCCATTTCTGTGACACACGTATTTCAATTCTCTCAAACAAGGGGGCGCCACAGTTAACTGGTTAAATCAGAGGTGGGCAATTGTTTTGGCTAGAGGGCTACATTGTGAAAATGGAGGATACCAAAAAGGCGCACTTTTATAAAATGATCGCATTCATCAGTTAACTTTGCATCTCAGAAAAGGTATACATTGCATCATAAAAATCAATAAAGTTAAATAAAGTAGGGGCAAAATTAGTTTTACTCTAACTTAATGATAACTTAAATGAGGCAAATGTACCCTATATCATACTTTTCTACAATTTTTTTTAAAAATCATAAGTTGAAATTGTTTGTTGACATTCAGGCTAATGTCAACCAACTTGCATCTATATTTACTCTTGTTCAGCGGCGTAACGGAGAATATTAGGGGCAAACTAAATCCCCTGCAAACTAAGGTGTTGGGCCCCAAGCCCAAATATGTACTTTGTGTCAGTCAACCTTTGGGTCCCCTAGAGTCCCTTCCCTGTCCCTCTCCACGATATGGGAGTTGCGGAGGTGTGTTGCCCCACTGCTCTTGTTGATCTTCATGCAAGAAAAACTTTGCTTACAAATATGTATTGTCCCAAATATAGGGAGTATTTTCTGTATATTTGGCTTTCTGAGTGTGTGTTTCTTGGCGGGGAACCTGAAAAAAACTTTTTGAGGGCCACATGTGGCCTGCGGGCTTCTATTTGTCCACCTCTGATTTAAATTATATCAGTTTTCTTCAGTTTATTTATTATGGCCGCTGTAGCTGAGTATCAAGTCTTGCGGTTTTTCCTTAGAGTTGTTGGTTCGAACTAGAAACCCACCAAAGAGAGGCAGATGCACATTCAGTACGTCGAGGCTTAAGTTTTTCATTTTGAGGTCGTGGGGAAGTGATATGACAGCTATGTGTCGTTCTCGTTGATAAGCGTTCAGAATTGCAAAACTGCTAGAGAGCTATTGGATTTGTAGCTCTAAGCCAGCGATACTCAACCTGCTTAGATGTCATTCTCATCATTTGATCATTATTCAAAATTAGATGTCCGTATTCAGTAGCCTTTGTGTTCAGTACCAGTTTATCCATTGGGCGTTTAGGGCAGGCATCCAGGGGCCCGGAGGTGCTCAGAACTGCCCGGATAAGCTGGATTTAACCAGATTTTCTGGTTATAAATTCCGATCCTCCCGTTGCAAGGGGGCCTGTAGATTTTCTGCGCCCTTGGCCCGAAATGAGCTTAAACCAGCACTGCTTGTGTTGCTTCTAAATGTTACTTTAATTAACTATCAACCGATCCTCAACGATAAGTGTGCATCTAAAAACCAAGGCATGGAAAAACTCGAACGATTTGTATGTGAAGGTGTTTGTTAAATAAAAATATTTGTCGACCTAATTATCAGAATGCATAACTCCTTTTGGATGCGCTTTACAGGAACAAGTAAACAACTATTTATTTTTAAAATGCTCGGGAATTATTTCTATGGACTTATGAAATAGCGATATTTTTGTAGGACATATGAAGTAATTCAATGGATAGGCTTCAAAATACTCCACTAGATGGCATTAAAGTCTTATCTCGATTTGTGGAGTTACGCATTCTGAGATAATTAGGTCGAAGTGTGTTTTGATTCTACTATTTAATTCTCCTGTAATTTGTTACAAGGTTTTTTTTTAAGTTGTCTAATTTATTCTTAAAATTTCTGATGCAAGGGTACCAGGACATTTTCAGTGTCTTTAGGACATACTAGCGGCGTATACAAACCTCTCTTATGAAGGGGGGGGGGACATTCTCAAAAACACGTAGCGGAAAGCATCAAGGGGTAGCTCTTAGTAAAAATAAAAATTTGTAGGTCTATATAGGGAGGTTGAACCCCACCCCTTGTTTATGTCACTGGGATATGCAGCAGTTTCGTGCAGTCTAGTATAGTAAAACAATACTATAAATGTACTGCAAGAGAAAGAATTGTCTCTGAAAACACAACATTTCGAAGGGGGGGATGTAATAACCATTGCTGTTTTTGTTCGGTCGATATGGGTCACACCTGCTTATGTTCCGAGTTCTTTGAATCTCGAAATATTTACTAATGAGAACACTCTTTGGGCCAAAAAAGAAAAAAATCCCTTTTACAATTTGAATGTTTTAACTATCAAAGGGAGTTCTTTTTTCCTTGTAACAATATTGTTCTCAGAACCACACCGTCTGAACGCATATTTTCTTCTTTTTTTTTTTTTGCCTCGCCAAAAGAATTCAGCTAACAATAGGGAACATGGCCAGGTTTGCTCGAAATTTATCAATGGCTTTTTCTGTTCCCCTCGTCAAGCTGTGACGTCTGTTGTTCTATATAACCACTTGCTCGGGAAAGATATTCATGGAACTCTGGAATAAAAGACAGCACACACAAAACAAAAACAATAAAGGATCTACTTTGCATATTGCTGTGTATTAAACACACAACAAAAGAAACGATTTTAAAAGAAAACTTAAAATGTTCCTTTTGTTTACAGCTTTGCATGTCTTTTACGATTAAATCTCATTTGGTCGTAGGGATTGCTCCATTCTTTTTTTCTCGTTAGCACTCTCAGTGACCAATAAAAGCATGCGACAGAGCCACGTGATAACAGTGAAAGATAATACTCTTAATTCAATTTTAAGAGTTTTAAAAAAAAATCACACCAAAAAAGAAAAATTTGAAGATTGATGCCGAACATGAAATATAAGGAAAATTATTTTTTAAAAAAATGTAATAAATTTGTTTGGACTGAGACATTTTTATTTACATTTGGTGAAGAATACACCGGTGACTCATTTATGAGGGAGGTAGAGGGGGGAGGAGTTATACTTTAAGAAATGCAGGCTAAAGTTTCGAGGGCCACCCATCCGGTATAGCCATTAGTGACGCTGACTGCGGTACTGTAGGGACTGGGTTCGAATCCTGGAAAAGGCATGTATGTTTGTGTCGTAATCCTTCCTTATTTCCTGTATGCTGTAAGTCCCCGTGGGATACATTGTGTGGTGCACAGGGTTTATAAATGCTCTTAATAAAAAAAAAGTTTCGAGGGGTAATTTCTATGGAATAAGTTAGAAATTGGTTTCTTTGGGGGGAAGGGGGAGTATACACTACTGACTCATACACATCCTGAATTCATTTCAGTTTGCTTGAAGTTAAAAAATTCATTTGCGTTTGAGGTTATAAATTAGAATTTATAGCTTCAAATTTTTTACAATCAAATCTTTTGAGTTCAATAAAATTGTGACGGGCCGCGGTAGCCATGTGGCCAAGGTAACGGACTCGTGGCCGACGTGTCGTGAGTTCGAGCCCAGTGCCGCTGAAGACCCGCCGTGTAGGGGAGCGATGCACGTTAAATCTGTCGAGAGTTCAAACATCCTCCCGTTGATATGTGGCAGTTAGAGGGTGTCAGCTCAAGTGTCGTCCTTGCGACTTGTTTATGGTTCAAAATTATAAGGTCTGAGGCCCAAAGCCCCCTCGTGCAGCTGAACAGTGCAACGTTAATATTCCCTTACAATAAAACTGTCAGGATGAGACATTAGATGGTACACGTAATTTGATTTTGAATTACGTGTATTCTGAAGCAACATGTAGGCTATTGGTGACGGACCTCTGACGGCTGTCAACCCCCCCCCCCCTTCTTCCAAACCTTCCCAACGGAAGAACTTGGAGCCTCCACAAATTTGACATTCGTCAGCCCTTTTATACAGCGGGTTTTCAGAGGCTCTGGAACTGGAACCCGCGATTTTTAAAATATTCTGGGTATAGGCAACAGCAAAGAAAAATTTCTACATAAAATTATGTGGCTAAAAAAATTCTAAATTTCTCCGTTGTGTGCCAAACCTATATAAATAAAACCAAATCTGGGCCACAAGGGAAAAAATATCGTTAGACGTTTTTTACTTTCATAAAGAATGTTAGTAAAACGAACTAAAAATAAATTAGATTTACTTTTCGCTCCTACCTTAGGGCCTTCTTAGCCTCGGCGAACTGGGAATAACTCAGTCTTTTATTATTTGAAATAGAAGGTCATTGGGTTGAAAATTAATCTACTGGAAATAGAGAAGAAAAATTAGTCCAATTATTATTTATTCCATAGCTTATTAAAAGCTTCTTTTGCAAGAACGTACCATAATTTAAATAATATAACTTTAAAATAAATAACTTTTTTTTAGTTACTTAATACTTAACTATTATTAATTTTTATTTAACTTAAATATTAACTATTATAAAATGTATGCATCAATGCATCAAGTTAACCGAATAAAGAAAGAATTCTTACAAATTTTGTTTGGAAAAATAATTTTGTAGAATAAGCGAAAAATAAAAATGGGCTCTAAAATAATTCGCCTTTGATAAATAAACGCTCCTTTTTAAGCATGTATTTTCACATGTGCGGAGCATAATTTTTTTTTTCTATATTATTTGCTTGTATACTAAAATTTTTTTGATTTAAAGTGAAATTTCTCTTAAAATCCTTGTTCGATTACGAAAAGGCATATAAAAAAAAAAATCAAAAGCTTTTTAAATTTGTTCATTGGTTTACTTTGAATCAAATTTTCATGATATAACTTTAAAAAGTTTTTCAAATTTTAATAAAATGCAAAACATAATTCTTATGTCAAGTTGTCGATTTTATTTTTCTTGCTCAAATTACGGATTAAAACTGAGATTATGTATGTCTCTATTGTACGATTACTATTTTGGCAACCGCAGCTAATAATTCTCGCCTAGCCCGTTGTCTTATTCAAAAATTATAAGAGAAAGTCTTTTGACCCCAAATATGCCAAAAAGAAAGCCAAATGCGGAAAAAATAGTCCTCGAGACAAATGTACCAACCTCACAGCTGTCGTAAAATTCTTAATTATTTGATACCATTTTCATTTCTCTTCCTCGAATTTCTGATTCGTTGTAAATTATTATAAATAAAATATTACTTAATTTTTGCATAATTTACTCCAATACGAATTATAATTATTTATTATTTATCATTACACTCTCATAACATATATTTAAAAGTTAAGTTCACTATTGACGAAAACAGATATTTAATAACTGATTATATGTACTATTTATTGGTAATTAAAACAACGGCCTCTTTTTTTTGGCGACTAAAAAATTGTTTCGAAATGCCATTTTATTTTGTATCACCAATAGAACTATTACCGGTAATAGGAATTTATTCTCTTTTGTTTTTTAACATGTTGCCAATATCTAAAAGCTTTGATAATGAAATAAAAAAACTTTTGACAATCGATATCGATATGAATTGAAATGTTACAAGAAAATATGAATACAAACAAAAATAGTTAAAATAAAAACTTAATAAATTCTAATAACTCATAAAAGGTTAGATTAATGGAGTATTATTTCCTATTTCGAATCAGTAGGACAATTATAAAATGTGTATATAGGTAATTATTATTTGCAACGTGATTAAAATTTCTTCAGTTATCTGTTAATCTTTTTTTTTTTTTTTTTTTGTTAAAATCAAAAAATTCCAACTGATTTTCTGTAATTATTATTTCAGTAGTTCATAGTAACCCTAAATTTATAACATCATCCCAGTGTGTTTGTTCCAAATCGATTTAAATAAAAAGTTTGTGAAGATAAATATGTTCTAACCCGAATCGCCGGAAGTATTAATAAATGGCCTATTGGCAATAAATGATCCCAATTCATCAGAACATCAATAAAACAAAAACCAATTTTCCAAAATGAGATCGTTCGAATAAAAAATAATAATAAAATCGAACTTGGAGGAGAAAAAGAATTCAGAACTTCTTTTTTTTAACAGACGATATTCGTGTTAATTACCCAGGTTAGTTCTTGCCAAAACGAAGTCTCTGTAGGGGGTTTAAAGGTTAAATTAAAACTCACGTTTATGCTTTTCTGTTTTTTCATTGATGATGGCCTGGTTTTTTAGAATGAAAGGAATCGTTCGTAGTACAACTCTACGGAAGCTGCAAGAGCGAGTCTTTTATTTTCCCAAACTGGAAGGTCGGGGTTGAACGTCATGGCCGTCTAACCAACCGTAACCGCCGGCACCGCTGTGACGTCACGAAGCGCTCTTTCGTTACGTCAGCGGCAGACGATTTTCAGTCTCTCGCGCGACGAGTTGGTTTTCAGTTAGTTTCTGCTCGTAGCGTGTGAGTGCTAGACCTAATAATGGGTTTAGTATCTATACTGTGCCGGGAAACCGAATTCTAACTCATTTGAATTTATTACAATCTGATCAACAAACACTATTGTTGGATTTTTCAACACCCGAATCTGCGATTTTTCGATTTCCAATTCGAATTTTCCCTCACTATGGATACGATAGAAAAGTTTTATTTTAGCAGCAAACGATAATTTATTTCATTTAAAATATATTCCAAATAATCGGATATCGGACGAAGAACATTTTCAATTTGAATTTGTCCTGAAATTTAAAAAATATATCATATGTTTATCGATCAATAACTTATTGGATTATTTATTTATATATTATTTCTATAAAATATTACGAGAGTTTCATTATTAAAAAGAGTTATTTATAGAGCTCGGATATTTATTAATATTCCAAATCTTTCTGTGTATTTGAAAGTTTTCAGTATTATCTGTTTGCTGTTAACTTATTATAAACTCCCTGGTTTCATCTGAAATTTTTTTTCGAATAATTTGTTTTAAATCGAAACTTCTCAAATTTCGGAGGAAGCAAAATGATGGAGGACATTTTATTTGACAACGTTACGTGAAATAATGATGGCAACGACTGTGTTATCAATGAATACAGTTTTATTTGAACTGTAGGAATATTTTGTGTAAGTGACGTTCATTCAACATTAAAACTGGCGAATTCCGTAGCCAAAAGAACTCACAGTATGACAAAACTGCGGCGGTCAGGTTCTGTGGATTTTGGAAATCCAAGCATGTCCAATGTTTTGGACATGGCAAAAGCTTTATGCTTGGCGTGTAAGCAAAGAAGTAAACCAAAAAGAAGCTTCAGTTTGTTCCAAATTAAGGTAAGAATTTTATGAAATTTTGTTGTATTTTCTAGTAATAAGGAACTGATAATCAATATTGTTATTCCAACAGTTATTTTTTATTGACATAGTATTGTGTATATTTAATACACAATACTATGTCTATATCTGTACAATTACTAGCGGGCAGCAACTGATTTTGATTATTTACGTGTTTCATGTAATTTAGAATTAGTTTCGGAGGATCAATATATACACAATATTATTGAAATATTGTATATACAACTCTTAATCCAAGTTCTTGTTCAGAATATAATCGTAAGGACTTCGGAAGCTTTTTCATTTTAAATGTATTAATTGTTTTATATTGTAGATATTATATGTTCTAAATGTCGATGTACGCTTATTTTCCAAAATTGGTTAAACTATGCAATTATAATTATTGAAAATAATTTGTATATAGTTTTCATTTTTCTTAAATTACATAAAGTAAAGGAAGCACCGAACGAAAATATTGTTTTTTTGGTTTGATAAAATGAAATATTGAACCAAAATAAAATAATTCAGATTATACTACAGAATCAAAATGTATTGCGTAGAACAATCTATTGAAATTTTTCCCCGGATATTTTGAGACAGTTTTTGCATTAAAAACTAAAAATACATTTATTTAGTAGTCTTGTAGTTAGTACATATCCTAAAATATTAAGAACTCAAGTTAATATATCTTGTGCATAGTTTGCTATTAGATTTCAGCACAAGGTAATTTCTTAAGCTGAAATATTTCTTGTTATTTATTTTTTTTTTATGTTTTTAATATGACGCAAAATTATTTTTAACTCGATATAAAATAATGCAGCTTATTCCCATAAATTATTAAAATTGAAATAAATTTGGTTCAGAAATTTATAATTATTTAAACTCTTATTATGAACAAAATGATGAAAATATTAGTGCTCAAAATATTTGACGATATCTTTAATAAAGAAGTTATTATATAAAAATTATGAGGAAAATTATAAAAAATGTAAAAAATATGTATTTTAACTATCGGTACTATATTATTACTTAGAACTATTTACTAATGAGTTTATTCGTGAGCAAAAACTAACTCGATGTAGTTATAAAATTTTCTGCTCTTTTTTTTTTTCATTTTTATCTAGTTTTGATATAAATTTATTTTGTGAATCGATTTTTATTTCCTCTATAAATTCTAATATTGTGATTTTGCATTGAATGTACCATATCTGTTTCTAATTGCCTAATAAGGTTTATTTCCTAGTAAATAGTATATTAAATAAATCATAATAAAAGTATACAAAAAAGTTTTTGAAAATTCCTTATAAATGAACTAAATTCGTGATATATATTCCATTAAATATTAAGAGCTATACCGTTAAAAATTCTTCAAATAATCTTATAAATTTTATAAATTAAAAAGCCTTGATAAATCTTAAGTTTTTACTTATTTGATTTCCAAAAACTTTATTATTGTAATTTTATTTAAATTGTGATTAAAAATGGGGAAACATGGGACTCATTATTTAAAATGCATAAATATATACTCTCTATAAGAACTTTTGTTCTTTAAAATACATGATCATTAGAATTGGGAGGGTATCTACTCAAAATTTATTCCTGAATAATATTTGGATATGTTTCTCTTCATCTGTCATTTAATATGTATGTAAAAACTTTCCAAGTTTTAAAATTCCATTTGGAATTCAGTAACTGTGAAAAGTATTTACTTCAAGTTCTAGAACTTGTCACGTTAATCGCAATATTATCTCAAAAGGTAATTTTCCTGCTTTGATATGATCTTCGATGTATCTGGATAACCTTGAACGGAATTAACATTCAAGATTAAAACTACATAATTCTGCGGCGAATTTGTGGTCACCATAACGTTCAGTGATAATTCTTCTTAAATTTTCTTTTTCTTTGTAAATCCTATCTTATTTTTCCAATATTTTTTTTCCTTTTTTAAATATGTTATAATGCAGCTTTGTGCTGCAATTATGGGACTCAAATAAAATAAAGTATCACGTTGTTACGTCGTCATTAAAAATAAAATCTTTTGGCGAAGTAGTATATGAACTACTCAACAAGAATAAATGAAAATAATGTTTTTAATTTTGCTGTTCTACAAATAAAAAAGTTTTTTATTGGAATAAATGACGGCTTAGTTTGTTCCTTGGTGCCGTAAGATTAATTGCATTCGAGGTAATAGGTATTGATCTAGCCGGCCCCCATCTTCCTTACAAACTTTTTTACGTATTTAAATTACGTTTTAAATTAATTTTACGGGGCACCAAGAAACAAATTAAGCCTTCATTTATTCCAATAAAATCTTTTATTAATAGAACAGCAAATTAAAACCATTATTTTCAGTTTATCTTGTTGAGTAGTTCATGTACTACTTAGCCAAACGATTATGCTATATTTATTTTTTATGTAGAAGTAACACACGTAGTTAAATATAATTACGTTAGTGCATTCAAATATTTGAATTTGTTCCACTGACGATTTACAATTTTATTTGTTATAATTTAATTTTTTAAAAAAATTTTTAAATTTTAAATTTGATAATTGGGTCGGATGTTAAGCATTAAGATACTTGAAAAAGTTTTTCCAAAATAAGACAAAAAAAAAATCCTAATATAATACATGTACTTTTAAAACAATTGTATTTTACATTTCTGTGAGCGTTATTATTATTAACAAATATGGACTTTCAAAAAATTTTGGAAAAAATTAATAAAAATGCATATATGTGGACGAAAAACGCCACTTTAAAACACACTTTTACAATATTTCACTTTGTATACGTGTCTCCAAATTCGTTTCTCCCGCTTATAATTTCCATTCTTGGAGGACAGTTAATAGACCATTTAAACATTTACACATGTATTAACGCTATATTTTGTTTCACGAAAAAAAAAAAAATTAAGCATCTTTCAGTTAATTACGCATAAATCTCGCCAACCGAACTTTTTTGGCGTCAAATACAAAATGTGTTCAAATAAAAGCTGTTGATTTCGCTAACTACAGGTAACAACATTTGTCAATTTATCACTTGTGACTGGCTAACTGAAAAATACCAGAATGAATTTAATATGAGTGTTTTATATTTATTTCTTCTATTATTGAACTCGAGATTTCAAATATCATTTATAAACATTATAAATTAACCCTATGTATTAGAAACAGAAGTGATTTTTTTTATAACATAATATTAAAATAATTACACCGGCTAAATTGGTAGCTTACTTGTAATGTCTTAGTAACTTGTTTGTAATGTCTGAGAGCGAAATTCAAAGAAAATTTTTTTGTTGATGTTTCAAAATTCGACAACAGTCTATCTGATCTATAAAAACAATTTAAATCACTACATTCCCTTTGAAATAACATTTGATGGATTCTTTCCCTTTCTTTTGCATAACTTTCTCTAATACTTATGACAATGGGAAAAAAATGCAATCTTTTTTCTATTATTCAAAAACTGAACTGTTTTAGAATTTCGAAAGCAATGGAGTGAATCGAAACCTTTCCTTTCGGATATTGGCCTGTGTTTTCCGAGATTTCCAATTTTCGAGATACACATCAAAACGGTAACAAAGCTAACGTAACTAAATGGCTATTGACATTGAATGAATACACTTTAAAAATACATTTTTTTTTCTTTTATCAAGATGGTTTTTGAGATTCTTTTTCATATTTGTGAATTCTTTTCTGGGGGTCACTTGTTTATTATTCTAAATCTAGTGAAGCGACAAGTTGTAAATTTTATTTTTGCTAATGCTCAATATTCCACGAATAAAATAGAACGATAAGAAATAATATATCCATTAAATTTATTGTATTTTTATGAAATATTTCGTTATCTCTTTCCACTTCATACATTTTGCGATTGTGTTCCATTCAATTTTAAAATATGCTAGGAAGAATTATTGAAAATTTAAATTTATTTAAAAGATTTTAAATAAATTCATTGCTGTTCTGGTTGCGGACACTATCAAAGAATTACTTAATTCCAAAAGGCGGCATATGATGTGGAACGGAAATCAAGGATTTGGGGTGATTTCAGCTGGTCAGTTGATGAAATTCAATCCTCAAATTTTTGTCTAGTTCTCAAAGTTCAAAATTTGTGGCCACGGTAGCCTCAGTGGCGTCATGGCGAGTATTAGCCCCCCTCCCCCTGCAAACTCAAGTTTTGGGTCCCGAGCCCAAATATGTACATAGTGTCAATCAAGCTTTGGGCCTCCTAGAGTCTCTGCCCCCCCCCTTTCGCAATGCGGGGATGTGTTACGTCACTGGGTAGCCTAATGGTTATGGTCACGAACTCGTGGCCAGCGGTAGGGGAGTAGAGGGGATGGGGCTAAGAGAGTGGTGTGCATGATCAGGTGTCATCCTCGTCACTTAAACGAGGTTCAAAATGACGAGGTCCTTTGCCAGTAGCCCTCATGTTTGATAGGGTAATGTTAATAAACATTCACACTCTCACTCTGCAAAACTGTAAGTGACGTATTACTGATTCTTGGGCTACTTTATTACAGCAAATGTTACAAAATATATAACATAGAAACAAAACAAAAGTTTAAAGATGTACATTGTACTAACACCGACAATGAAGGCTTCTGTTGATAAAATGTTTTGAATAATAACGTAATAATGTTGAATATTGGGAACTATAATTATCTAGCATTTTACGTTTTATTCTATGTATTAGAGGGCGCAAGATGTCTTCATACTAAATCAAAGGTGCTCAACAACTTTTAATTAATCTTTTTTGTTATCTTTTACTACTTTCGAGATAAGAACGCTAGCTCTATTGTTAACCATCAGGTGGCGCTGTAACTAACGTCACGTTGTAGCTCATAATTAATTTTGTATACCTAAACATTGCGTAAAATGGGGGTCTTCAACCCGTGGTCCGCGGGCTGAAAATGACCCGCTGAAGGCATTTAAGTGGCCCTTCAATTGAATCTGAGGCAATTTCAGGAAAAATTGCCTTGCTGCTTTTTATCGTAAGAAACGCCATTTATTTTTATTTAAAACATTTTATTGATATGCTTGATATCCATTTGAGATAAATTTTCTAAAAATGTGACGAATTTTTCAAACATTTCATGGTATCTTAAATAATTTTAAATATAAAAAATCTGAAAATGCATAAAATCTCAGAAATTTTCAGAAGAAAAAGTTGACTATTATCTTCAACACAAAGTATTTTAATTTGACTTCCATTTTTCATCTTTGAAACCGATATGTAAAAAATACACATCTGTAACACCATCTCTTCCCTTAGAATCAGTTGTAGTCTTGTAAAACACAAACCTCCCTTTCTTATTTTAATTTCCTAACTACATTATTTTTTGACTGTCGTGGGGCCCGCGGATCATTGTGGATTTATTGATGTGATCCAAGGATCATTGTGGATTTATTGATAAGCCTAAAGCATTAGGTACAAACATTCTCGAGTTAAAACAGGCAGTGTGAGCAAGACTTTTTAGTGGACTCCATGTATAATTATACTGCCTTCTGTATAGTTAAAATTTGTTTTTTTTTTCTCTTTAAAACAACCTTATATTTTTTGTAATATTTATATGAATTATTCCATGAATCAAATTTGCTATTAACTTTATTGCAAATTAAATTTAACTTCTCATAATCTGCATCATGTAATTTGTTTGTATGTAACGATAGCCTATATTATTTTATTTTTATTATTTTCTTTTATTTTACATGTACAATACAGAGAACAATGTTTTATAGAAGTATTTTTTTTACTTGAAGTTTGTTCTTGCGCGCGGGGGTATGGGGATAATGATATTTTTTAACGTTTAATGGCAAAAGTGTAATGATTTGTTTTAAAGTTAAGCCTAAAGAGTTTAAGTTTGTAAAATGGTGGCTATCTTGAAGTTTAATATGCATTGAAATAAAACTCATGGCAGAATTATTTTTATTTTTTACGTAAAGAGGAATACAAAAATTCTAATAAAATCTAAATTGAAAAATCTTTTTAAAAATCTTTTAAATGATTATTTAAACAATAATTTATTTTTGAATTAAATTAGATTAATATTTTAGACAAAGACTTTTTAATTAATATATTTGAAATTTGTTTGAATATGCTAAGTCGAAGAAATGTGCCAAATGAGCTTTTATTTCAAAACAAATAGAATTTTAAAATTATTTATAAGTCAGAAAGCTAAATTTTGAGCCTTTTCAATCAAGTGCTCAAATTTTGTTGTTTTGTAGGTGAATTACTGTACAATTTTTTTGATAAAATTAACCATTTTGTTTTTCTATTGTAAGTCAATGGGTTTTTTTAATTTCCCTGATATTTTGATTATTTCATTACGAGTTTTTTAAAAATTACCAGAAACAAAATTCTACCGACAAACTGGCAACACCATTGTTGAAAGATCGTATTGACGTTCAAGGCTTTGCAACTCAACTCAAGAGGCAACGTGGGTGATTGTCTTCTGGAAGACAAAAACAATGAAGGCCGAAAGTTTTGATCACAGGCCGAAGAAAATCTGAATGCAGTGACTCAAGGGGAAGAATCAGTGAAAGAGTAAGTAGGCAGACGAAAACGCGAAACGAGCGCGCGCGGACAAGGTAAGCCACGAACAGATACAGCAACAAATAAACAGGATTTTTAAACTTTATGAATCACACACACACACACAATGAATTAACTCCTCACCTTGAAGCCAAGTATCAGACACATGCTCTTGAAAATTCAAAGTTCGAAGATTAGAACTCAATTCAAGAATAGTATCTGAAAAAACCAAATGTTTGTCTTTTCAAGAATTCTATTTTCTAATCTGGAAGCATTCTTTTTCACAATTTGATAGACCCGTATTCCCAACCACTTTTAAAACGAGGGACCAAGGGAGAACTTATTATTGAACTGAGAAAAAGGAATTCGAATACTTTAGTCCGAAAGTATTTGCAATGCCTTAAATTATTGTTATTGTTATTTTACAATCAAGAAACTATTCGCTTTATCTTGTCACCAATGACCTTTTCTGCACTTCCAGGCTCCTAGCAGTCCACCCATGTGATCCTTGCGATAGATTATCTATAAGCATAGGTTAATACTTTGGCTATATGTTTTATTTTGAAGTAAATATACTAGAAGGAATATATATATATACATTCGGACCCCGGTTTAATGAATTAATAGAGACCGAACATTTTGGTCGTTATATCGGGGTCCCAACAAAATACAAATTTGTTGCATTTACATTTTGAAAATTCTACACTAAGTAACTATCCGCTGGGTGGCGTGGTTGGTTTGACGCTGGCCTTCTGCATCTAAGGTTGCGGGTTCGACTCCGGTCCAAGTCGGTGGATTTTCATGATGCAGAAAATCGACAGCTGCCATGTCGTATGACTATATGCCATGAAAAAAATCCCTTAGTATCTGTTTGGCTAAGGTGCTCTCGGCAAAATTAAAATCCTAATTTCGGTTTCGCATCGTCACAGCTCAAGTGCCTCCCTCTGGGGAGGAAACTGGTCGCCAAAATTACTTGCGGTAATAGGTATCGCCTGTAGGGTGCCGCACTAAAAAATGATACTAGCTCCTGGGGATACTAGGTTTGCAAAGGTTAAATACCAATGAGCAGCCCCATTAGAGAAGACAATAAGTAACTACATAAAAAATATCCATATAGCTAGAGATTTTATTATTTTTTTTCAACTGCCGGAAATACGATTAGTGAATTATTAAGTTCCAGTTAATTGGAAATTTTAAAACACTGACTAATAGTTGAAATCAGTGGCTATAGCGCCGAGTAATTTTTCAATGTGGAGATAGAGTGCGACTGACGTCAGAACATGTCATTTTGCTTACAGCAACCTTTCAGTCTCAGCTGCTTCAAAAAACTGGGCGAAACAGTTGCACGAAAAATGCGTGTGTGATAAGGACTTAAGAGTGTTTGTTTATTTATTAATTTTTGAAAGTGTAGCCAGACATTTTGGACATCCTATATCATAAATTCTTTCGCGGACAAAATACATGTATACAGTAATACCTCGACTTACGCTACCCGGAGTTACGCAGTTTCCAAATCTCGTCGATTCGTCTTTTGTTTAAGCGCTACACAACTCAATTACTCGCTTCCTATTTCCTGTTTGGTTGAAAAATGATGAAATTGGTAATGGGATCGAAGATGTTCTCGATCGTGCCAAGCAAATTAAAAAGTGGACAGGGATGGCATTCAAGAACTGCTGGACTCCCTTAATCAGGTGCTAACAATGGATGAGCTCATAGAAATGCAAGAGGAAGAGATTGAAGAACTTGAGTCTTTAGACCAGTGGTTCTCAAACTTTCAATATTTGCGACCCTATATTCATAATTTTCATCGCGCCCTCTTCCCTTCCATGCAATAACAATGTATTGAATTCAATAGTATTATACTTTGACGCTAAAGCTACAATAGACTTTAACCTCTTAAGTTCCACCGGCGTATATCAACGTCTCGCTCAGCCAAAGTATTAATTGCCATGGGCTTATATATACGTCCTTCCGATCTTTTCTGTGCACTGCTATTCATAAAAATATCCCGAAGGCTTTGGAATGCAATAAAAAGACATTGACAGTGTTCGCGAAGGATTTACTTATTTCAGAGCATTTGCTTACTCCCCCCCCCCAATACATCACATACATACATCTACGTGAAAAAAGGTGGCATTGGGGAGCGAATCACGTATCTTTTAATTTGCAGCTAAGAGGTTAATTCTAAACCATACAATTTAGGAAGATAAGTGTTAATTTTCAAGTATATAATTTTATATATGACAAGCCCATGGGATGAATGGTAATTATTAAATTTGTTCTTAACTTAGTATTGCTGAATTAATTATAAAATCACTGCAGTACTGATGCATTTATAAGTGTATTATGTCGGTGTAAATGTGTATTTATTTCTTATTATGTCAGAATGTATTTTGTTTATTTACTTTCCATAAATTAATAATTTATTTAAAAATAATCTTTTGTTTTCGACTTTTTAATATACTTGCACCCCCCTCATAGAGTTATCACGCCCCCTTGGGGGGGGGGCTACAGTTTGAGAAACGCTGCTTTAGACCCATTTCAAACACAGAAGATCGAAGGATGGTTGTGGGAATTTGTCAGAAGGCCGCAATTTGATTGAAAAAAAGGTTGCAAATTATTGAATATATAGACTTCAGCGAAGAACGCATATTTTCTACAAAACAGGGAATATAAAAATATTAGCATGCTACGAGGAAATTTCGTGGGGGCAGAAGAAATCTTTGTACCGGGCAGACTATTTTGTTAGATTTTATGAAACCTTCAACATCAAAATAACTTGGTTTGTGATTTTGTATTTATGTTAAGATTTTATTTAACATTGTTTTTCTAAATTATTATTTTCTTTCGTCTCCGGCCCCAACTTAAAATAATTTGTATGTACTCGGTATGCGAAATTATATGTCGGGGTATGTGAAATTATACCCCTACTTACGCGGTTATCTTCAGTCTCACAAGCTCGGGATATTACTGTATTTTATTACTACTACATTATGCTCTTAAAATAATGGTAACGGTAGACGTTTACATATTGAGATAGCGTAATATTTGCAAAGTTGTCAATATCAAATGGAAACCTGTGTTTATGGAAACAATCTAAGACTATAATTCACTTAAAATCTATAAATAATTTGCATTTACCTTTCCTTAATTTTTCTTGTCATAAATTAAATATGTGTAAAAAAATAATTTCTCTCTTAATTTGATTCATTAAAAAAATCGAATTAATTATTTCAAAAATATAGAAACATGAAAAAATACCATAATTTTTAAACTGGAAAAAAATATATCGTAAGACATTATTACTGTTATTTATTTGTGTGGAGAGAATTTGCTTTATTTTTTTAAAACATATTTTATATATACAATCTCTTCGCATTACCTGTCGACAATGGCTCATTATATGCAAGTGCACATCCGTTGTTTGCTACTGATGTATCACCGCTAACAATATGCGAAATTGCTTCTGTAGGAACTTTTTAATTAAGGAAAGGAAATATATTTTAACTGCGACTGTACTCGCATGATTTCACTTTGAGTAACGGAAATATCCCACAGTGAGAAGCAGGAAGGCGGTTGGATTCACTTTTTTAGGTTTAATGATACTTTCTCACATTTGCGGAGGATGTGAATATTTTTTTTAATTATTCAAAAGACAGAAGGAAATAGTAATAGAATTTTTTCTATGTGAAAATGTTTTTTATTTGCCAAGTATCCAGTTATATATGTTACCATTAAAGTGCATAATTCAGTTATTTCGTAGAATAACTAAGTATTTCATGAAATAACTGGACAAGTCAGTTAAAGTATATAATAGATGAAAAATTTCTTACTTTACCTAATTATTCTGTTGAGACAAATATTATTCAACTCGTTGCCAACTAATGGCCACTCAAGCCAAGTGAGTTAATAAACAAACAGAAATGTAATAAAATTATAAGACATTATAATTTGAAATGAATTAATTTTTAAGATGAATTTCATTTTTTTTATATTTGTAGGCATTTGTAATTTACCATATTTTGTATTTTATGTAAACTAACTGTATTTATATTTATACTTGTAAATCTGGAAGCAAGTTCTTTGTAACTTTCTTCAGTTTAAAAGATTGGCAATAGTCCGTATTATGGCAGACTAGTTGCAACGTTTTGATGTTAGCGCAGCTAAGCCTAATGTAGAATAAAAAGTTGCTCTTCGAATTCTTTTGCAGCAAATTTCTATACTTTAACGTTACAGAACCAAACGTTCCACATAACGTATATAATAGATGAAAAATTTCCTACTTTACCTAGTTATTCTAAAAAATAACTAATGATAGACCGTTAAAGAGTGGAAAAATAAACCATTTCAAAGTTATTTTATAGATTAACTAATCATATAAGCAGCTAAAATCTCTCAAAGAATACATTTTATCTCTATTGCAGATTATTAAATGATAAATAATAAGAAAAAGTAGATGATATAATTTACTATTGCTCTTACTGCTAACGTTAGTTAAACAGAAAGGAAAAACAATTTATTCCAGAAATAATTGTATTTAAATATAAAAAATACATATATATATATATATATATACTGGGAAGAAAAACTGTTGCTTCATAAACATTGTTTAAACTTTTTCAAACAAAACTGTAAGAGAATATTAATTTAAATTTTATGAAATAGTTTTATTTTACATTTCATTATTTATTAGAGCTTTGATGACACTTTGAATTGCGCTGCATATTAGTTTTGAAACAAGCATACTTTTCACTATTACACATTTTTTACACAAGCGCTTTTTAAATCCTTGTCTAGTGCCTCTACTTTGTGCTGTGGCAACAGATGGAAGCCGCCGGTGTGTTAATTTTCGTAACTTCTTCAATGGAAATTAATTCGCGCTTACATATACTGAACTCGGATCTAGAGGACAATTGTTTTATTCGGCCGTTCTCTTGTGCGAAGAACTTTCGAAAACCATTTTTCATACTTTGAAGATCGAGAAATCATTATTCTATAGAATACCTAGTTAAATCGTGGAACTCAATAATTTTATACATTTTAACTGACTTGTCTAGTTATTTCATGAAATACCTAGTCATCAGCGGTGTAGTCAGTGGCGTAGATTTTTCTGCTACGATTTTGCTAGTTATTCTATAAAATAGTGTATTCTATAAAATATTCTATAAAATAAACTACCACTGCTAGTTATTCTATAAAATAACGAATTTCACACTTTAACGGAAACATATTAGAAAATTTTTTTTGCGATTTCTTTATTTTAATTGCGATGAATTTATTTTCTAATTATTTCAAAACACGTATGAACCATTGAATATTAGCATAATCGATACACGGAAGCTAGAGAGTAAAAAGTGAATCACGTTTGCCTAAGCTCAAATATATGGTATAAATTCAAGGTCAATACACAAAAAGCGTCGGTGTCACAATCAGAAAGTAGTACTTTGGAAACCTTTTTTTTTAAAGGTTATGCTTCCATATCAACGAATCGTGTTAATATTTTTGACAAAGTGATATCTTTTTAAGTATGGAAAATCCTCAGTGCTCGAATCATGGTTTAATGATATAATTGATGTTATCAAGACCATTTACATCAACTTTAAGACAGATTACAGACATGGTTTAAGCGATCTGTAATCAGGATTATGAGTGTGAATTCTGTCTATATTCAGTTACAGAATGTTTTAACGCTACAGAGTGGTTCCCAAACTTTTTTAGCATACGGACCCCTTTTAATAGTCAAAACTTGCTCACGGATCCCTTTTTTTAAAATCAAAACTTGCTCACGGATCTATTTTTATAGTCAAAACTTGTTCATGAACCCCTTTTTATAGTCACAACTTGCCAATGGATCCCTTTTTAAAAATTTTCCGTGAAAAAGCTACATAAATGCATAGTATAAAAATTACAAGTATAAGAAACATTTTGTTGAAGAGTTATTTATTGAAATTATAACTTTTGTTAAAATAAAATTCTAAAAAAAAAATGACTTGGATAAACTTGATGAGATGTTATGAGTGTATTTGTGTCCATCTCAATGTTTGTGAGCAGCAACCGAGAAAATCCCCGAAAGCACTAGTTTTTTTAGTCGGGTTTTTTTTTTTCGTGAAGAAGTTTTGTACAGCACTGAATTCACGTTCGACCAAATTTTAAGACGGGAAAACAGTCAACTTCTGCACGCATAACGCAAGGTATAAAATTGGTATCTGTTTTTGTAACCAGAATTTGTGTTATCCTTGTTCAAACATTGGTTGAAGTCCCTCATTTGTGGATATTTCAATAAGATGCTCTTGTATTAGAGTGGATTCATCTGAGTTTGGGATCTGAGTTAGTCCACACGTAAAAGGGTTCAACACCCAGTCGAGAATACCCAAGTGAATTGTTATTTATTTAAATTTCCATAAAAATAAAAATGGGGTCATGGTCCATAGTTCATGGCCGGCGTTACATTTATTTAGTTATAGGCTCGAGTCCATGTGTCAATAAAGATCCTCCATATAAAGAGACTGACTGATGCCAGTTAAATCTATCGAGGTTCAAAATCCTTCCCGTTGGCTTGGTGTGCAGAGCCTGGAAAACGGTATTCATCTCAAGTGTTGTCATTTTCACTCGATCATGGTTTAAAATTGCAAGGGTCTCTACTTGCTTGTGATTGAGAATTTCCTTGATTGTTTTACTCTTTCGGATGCAGTTTGTTGGAATACAGCACAGTGCTGTTGATTTGTGAGAGCCGAGGGTCACCCCTCACTTTTTTTTGGAGGGGGGGGGGTCCACTTTTTTCCTTCCTTTATGCTTCTTACCCCATTTTAGTGTTGCCACTGTGCAGTGGCGTAACGGAGAACATTAAGCCCCCCCCCCTCAAAATCGGGTTTTAGGCCTCCAGCCGGATCTTACAAAGGATTGTATACTTGGTGTCAATTAGGCTTTGGGCTACCTAGAATCCTGCTCCCCCTCGCGATGCGGGGTTTTCTGGGTGTACGCCACTGCCACGGTAGTTTAGTAGTTATGGTCACTCGTGGCCGGCGTTTCATGAGCTCGATCCCACTGAAGATCCTCCGTATAGAAGGGGCTGGTGCACGTTATATTTGTATAGGCTCGAAATCCTTCCTTTGCGTGATGCAGTGGCGTAACGTACATCCCCGTAATGAATGAAGGGGCAGGACTCTAGAGGGCCCTAATCTTCTCCGTTACGCCACTGGCGTGATGTAGTAGTTTAAAGAAGGAGTAGCCTATTAAGTTCGTTTTTGCTATTGACTGTTGTTCAAAATTATGAGGTCCTGTCGCTAATATCGTATCTTCGTTGTGCGATGTTGATAAATAATCAATTAATTGGCAACTGTGAAGCGTAACAGTTTACTTGTATTTCCCCATTCACCCGTGGCTTCGGTAGCCAAGTGGTCAAGGTATCGGACTCTTGGCTAGCTTGTCATGAGTTCGAGCCCAGTACCACTGAAGACCCGCCGTCTAGTTGTGCGATGCACGTTAAATCAGTGCTCAGGTGTCGTCCTCGTTACTTGACCATGGTTCAAAATTACGAGGTTCGTCACCAAAAGCCCTCGTGTAGCTGAACACAGTGCGACATTAATATTCACTCACTCATTCCCCATTCACCCATCTCTAAGAATTGAACTTATTTGTGGAGAACGAACTTGCCTATTCAGAAATCGTAATAAAAGTAGTTAGTAGCGTATTGCTTGCTTTTAAAAGCTTGATGATTCTTATTTTTGTGTTTCTTGGGTCTTTAAAAAAAATCCATTGAAATTTTCCAATAGTTGTAAATTACAAGTGTCAAAAACATTTGCGGGTATGTTCAATATTTTTAAAACGCCTGCAAAGCACTATATCATCTTTATTTAGTAATATGCTATTTAAACATTTACTGAGCAATATGTAACTGTAACTGTTTGTAAATATCAGAGAGAGCGAGAGAGAGCAGCACAGAAATTAAGTATTAGCCTTTGCGGATGTCACGAAAAATGTGTCCATCTGTAAACTCGTACGATTGGAGACATATCTTACGCAGGTGCCTTTACGAAAATATGCGAATCCGTGCCTTCTTTTAAGAACGATAAGATTAAAGTACTATTGCTTGGCGTATCGTTGGCAAAAATTCCACCATTGATATATAGACATGTTATAGAGTTTTCAGATAGTTTTGGTCTAGACACAGTACCCAGAACAATCACTCACACACTTTTGCTTAACCATACCTCAACTGGAGAAAATAATCTGATTATTTTATCTCCTTTTTGACATGAATGTGTTGGGCCATCACGCATCTTACTGCGAATCTTCTTGAGCAATCTATTTGTTTTGGAGAAACACTTAAGATTCCATTTGTTATGCCGTACCTGTGTGGCGTGCACACCTGTGTTTGAGCAAAGTCGCTCCGGACAATGTACAGGGAATGAAAAATATACACTGGCGGCTTTTCCCTTTCAACCATGCTAAACATTCGCGGAAAACTTTCCCCTGACTGACATACCCATCCGATGACAATATTATTGTTGTGGTTATTGCCTTCCCTTTTCTCGTAATTCATGTAGCCTTAATGCGATTTAAGGTTTTGAAAAATGGTGTTTTTTTTTTTTTTTTTTTGCGCTGTTGCTTCCTTCTTGGAAGGTCAGAAGTTAGGAGATGACTCAAGCGTTGAGGATTGTTTTAAAAAAAGAAGTTTTTCTCTTATTTTCGCATTTACGATTATTCGATGATAAGAGCTTGTTTAAAAAAAATATCATGGGGGGGGGGGGTCTCCGAAGTTAGTGAATAGAATAATTACCAGTTGTTGTTTTGCGATGCGTCTTCACCAAGTGGATGTATTCTTTTGTCTTTCGTCAATGAAGAAATTTCATCCATTCTTTATTTTTAATTTTATTTGCTCTTTCTTTTGTTTTCTTTTAAAGGTGCATCTCAGGGTGTTTGTTCCTCTGCACGGGAGTAATTGATCCTTGAACAGAAAGGAGAAAATAATAATTGCTTTTGTTTTGGTTTCTGTAGATTGCCTTGCGTGGGTGTGTGTACGATAGTTATGTGGAATCTTTTTTCGCATCAGGTTAACCCTCCCTCTTTCTCGAGTCATCAACAGTAACCCTGGTAAAAAAGAACCCTCAATCAAAAGAAATTTAATAGAAGAGAGTTTGGAATAAAAAAAGGGGGTAGGGTATGTTTGAAATAAAATTGTGGTACACAAAACCTTGAAATAAACTCGCTTGCTGCTTGAATGAACGTTTCGTTGTTTACTTGATTTTTGTTTTGTTTTTTTAAAAAACTTTTTGTTGATTTGATGAGTTTTCCGCATGGTTTCCCGTCTTGAAGATTTCTGATGACCTCCTGCTGTCCTCGATGCTCAATAGTGAAAATAGTCCTAATTACATTGATTTTCAGAATCTTTCCATAATAGTTTTCACTGCTGGAGATCGTGATATTATGATAAATGTCGTTTATTTGATCTTGAAATTACTTATTATAAGTGCTTGCATACTATTTTTCAAATTTTATTGTTTTTTTTTTAGCTTTTAACATATAAGTTTTGAATAAAAAAAATTTTTCGATTTTAAGAACTATTTGGATTTCTATCT
Organism: Trichonephila clavata; assembly: GCA_019973975.1. Lineage (NCBI taxonomy): Eukaryota > Metazoa > Arthropoda > Arachnida > Araneae > Nephilidae > Trichonephila > Trichonephila clavata. The sequence goes on from BMAO01012809.1 coordinate 125,087, forward strand.
CGGATAACTTTATTTCTTGACTTTTTTGAGAATTTTATATTAGAAAATTAACTCCCTTATGATAAATTGAATGTAAAAATTTATTTTACATAAAAAATTTTCTTTTTAATTTCTGTTTACGAATGGATTTACAATGTCAGTATATAAAGGGCTTTTAGTATGAAAATTTTTATTTTAAAGATAATTTGTTCCAGTTGAATACTTTAAAATTAAAAAAAATTCCACTTAAGTCTAGTGAAAATGCTTATCGGGATAGCCTAGTGGTCACGAACTCGCTCAAGGCTGAATGTCCTTCCGTAGGCATGGTGTGGAAGTTTGGAGAAGGAAATACCGACTTAGATGTTGTTCTGGTCACTTACAGGGTCCGTTGCCAATATCCCTCGTGTAGCTTTATAGTGCGACATTAATATAACTAACTCTAACAAGGGAGAATGTATATTTTGACGTTTCATTTCTTGTGGAACGCGATTTTAAGTTAGCACCGTCCAATAAAATTATTTTAATAGCCTCAAAATTTATTCCATTTATATATTTATCGAATTTATTAATAAAATTTAGTTCGAGAAATGAAAAAAATTGAGATAGATTACTTATAATTTAGGTTTTAAGTAATTGTTTGAGAAATTCACGATGATAAACACAAAAACGGTTGAATAAAACAAATAAGCAATGATTTTATTGATATTATTCTGCTAAATAAACTTCTTAGTCATTAAAATGTCGTTGATGAAAGTTTTATTTTGTTAATTATACGGCGTAAAAGCACAAAAATCTGTATTTTTGTTAAAAACCCGACCTACTAGTGACGTCAGGCATCATTCACTACATCCAATCAAAAAGTTTCGCTGCGGACCCATCCGTTATCTTCTCCAGTAACCTTGGGACGGATCCGTACTATTCTACGGATTTTCTTAAGAGGAAAGTAAAAATCCAAAATAGATTCGCTTTTCTATTCAGGATTCTTAAGGATCCTGTCTAATCCAATCTATTGAAAAATAAGCGTGGAAATATCCTGAAATCTTTTTCTGTCACCTTCATAAATTTTCACCATCTTATCTCTTCGAAAAGATACCAGAAGAAAAACTAATGTTTTTGTTAGAGATAAAACACGTTTTTAGGCAGAAAATGAGAGTTAAGCACTTTATCTGCTGTGTTAAATGAAATGGATACTCTGAGATCATAATGTAGAAATATGAGGTGCATAGTCGAAAAAAAGAATGTAGATATGAATATTTTTCTGTGAGAATTGGCCTTGTTTTTCTTATCAGGAATGTATGTATTACGCTTATACTGTCTGACCTCTGTAGTTGGAGTCCAAGAATTATAGTATTAATGTAAATTGAGTGATAATATATTCCCCCCCCCCGACATATATTTTCTGCATGATTTTAGATTGTCCTGAAAGAAAATGAAATACTGATGCGCGAGTGTGGTGTTTTAAATAACAATTCTGGAGTCCTAGAATTTGTCTTTTTCCTGGATTTATTGGTAACAAAAACTTTCAACGACAAACTTAACAAATTAAGTCAAGTTATACTGATTAGACTGGAGTAATAACGAGAATAAATTCTAATATTCGAGATAAAAATCCTAGTAAACAACGGCCGAGGCCAAGAACAAGATTCCGATTTAAAATATACGAGTAAACAACAGCACATCTAGTTATGCCGAAGCCCAGTTCAAGATTCCGACTGAGGCAGTATCCGTTACATATGGTTTCTGTCGAGATAGACCACGTGGTATTAACCACGCTCCACCCACTCAGACCACCTGTTCCATAATTCACAACAGAAAATACCTTTACTTCGGCCTTTAAAATATTTAAAGGAAAATGAATTTATTGTATTATCAACCAATCTTCTAAGGCAGTAGTCAACCCTCGGGCCGCGGATCAGTACCGGTCCTTGGATCAAGTGGTACCGGTCCACCCAAGGAATATTAAAATATTTCCATTTTATTTACTGTGAGGTATTTCTAACGGTTTTGTTGTGGATGGATGTAACTATATATATTCCTGTAGATATAAACAATCAACACCTCCCCTCAGCGGGCTAACATTTAGCTGGAACTCACTGGAATTTTAACACCCAGTGTTGGAGGGAGGGACATTTAAGTTTTTCTTAAACTCTGCGTGATTGGAATATCGTTGGGTACCTCATCTTCTTCCGTCATTACCCTATATCTCTTCACCTTTCACCAATACAAAATGGCTGAAGCAGCAGCCTAGCGAGTTACTGAATCGCATGTTAACGGGGCTCTACTATGTATGTGTATATGCTGATTGCTGTGCTGAAGGCCCGAATTTGAATCCCGTAGAAGACATGGAAGTGTAAACGTATAGTGCCTGTACGGCGTGGAGGCACTCTAAATATTTGTAGAACCGAAAGTTCTCTCGAGAGGTTGGTGGTAGGGAAAGAGGGGTAAGAGATTACTGGACCACATTTGGTGTATTCTCCCTCAAAACCTGTGGATGAAACAAAGTCAAAACGTACTGTGACCTGCATTGTGCTCAAGGCTGCTGCCAAATACGATAGCTGTATCTTAGAACTCTTACAGCCCTCATCTGACACCATCAATAGGGTGGCATTTGTAACAACAGCATATACATGCGTATAATTTGGTGAATGATTTTTTATTTGATTATGGGTGCTATATAAGCCCAGTGGCTGAGTGGTAGTGCATCTCGCTTGCACACCACAGGTCCGTGGTTCTAACCCTGGGTTGGGCAAGGTCGACTCTGCCTTTCATCCCTTCTGTGGGTCGATAAAGGAGTTCCAAGCATGCTTGGGAACTTAACACTGCGGATTTTGCATCAGATTGACCACCAGACCAGAACATCTGATCATGCACCTGAGGGCCCGAGGTCACATGGGCACAGTAGGCGTTGACCCTCATGGGTTGTTGAGCCACTGAGTTAAAGTTTGGGTGCTTTATGTACTCAGAGAGAGATTGGATGCATACTTTTGCGTATCCTAATAGGTGAAAATATCAATTAATTTTATTATTTATTTAAAAAATCTTAAGACAATAATATGGGGTTTTTTTTAAAATACAGATATAGATGTATCAGATATATTTTTCTCTTCCTCATGGATCAAGTGATTATGATTAAACAAGTGAAAATTCAGTTGATATAAATAAATTATTTTGTAATCGCACTTAAAGAATTTTTGGCATATTATACAGAAATATTTCTGTTCGAAAACATGCAATGCCATTCCATGCGTGGAAGCTCCATTTTATCGAGTGCACGGAATAAAAAAAAAAGGAGAATGATAATAAAAAAAAGACCTTTATTTATCGCAGGTGTCAGCTACGTGACGACCTTCGTTTCATATTATTCTATTTTCGAAATATACCTTTATACCTGTGTTTTGCTCCATAGTAAAAGACATAAAACCAACGCTACTTTTCCCTTTCAAAAAGAATCCCTCTATAACATTGTCGAAACCTATACAGAATACACATCCTGTGCATACAAGGGCTACTGTCATTTCCGGTTTGAAATAAATGTCAGAAAAATGGAAGTATATTTTAAATTGTTTCTCGGATCAACTTATTTCACTGTTAGTTTTGACTGGTCTGAAAAGGATGAAATATTTCAGTAATCGATTTGAAAAAACCGATATTCTGGTCTTTTTGATAAATTGAAATTGCCCGAAGATAATTTTGAAACTTATTTGTAAGGAAAAGATCTTTGTATTTAAAATAAATTACTTAAATCCGTTATTTTTTTAAAATGACTGCGTCCGATATCGTGATTTCGAAAAAGCGTGTAAGGGAATAATTTCTTCGATATTTAGTGTCAGTTGAATTAGAATTTGCATCTAAAATTGTTTTCAGAATACTATTCTAAAAAAATATGTAAATGCAATTATGTTTGGCTTGGTTTTTATTAGAACTAAGTTATTTTCTTAAGGTATCCAAATATGTTAGATACCTTGATTTTCCAAAAGCTTGCAAATGAATAATTTTTTGATATTTAGTGTCACTTGAATTACACGTATGAATTTTTTAGCCTAATAGTATAACAATAAAAAAAGTGTGTGTATTTATGTACGAACGTAAGATGTTTTAATTTGGCGTAACAAGATAAAAATCTTTCTAAAGATTTTATCCTTCGCGTTATCCTACGTTTGTAGGAAAAACGACACTCGGTTCAAATCTCAAGTCCGAGACTCAAACAGGAGCCAAGATATTGTGAATTTAAACTTAAGAAGTTCAAAACAATTAAAAACTATGGAAGAAATAGCCCTAAGAGAGCATTAGATAATAACTGGAAGAGCAGATAGAGAGGGATTGAATGAGCCAGGTCCAAATGGACTGTGAGGCTGCCGAGATATTTGCCAAACGCTGTAGAGGAGGGGGGGGGGATGCACCAGGGATGCCTCCCAACAGATATGGTTTATAACAATAGTTATTACGTTCCCCCAAATATCAGTCCCCTAGCACAAAAAAAGTGGCATGTTAGAAAATTTCCTACCCCATAGAAATAACATGGGGGACTGAGATTTTAGTGTGCAAGCCCTCCCCTATCCCAACCACAAGCACAAAGATATCAGATACATGTGGGGGCATGCCAATTTGATCGACATTCATATAGCCAAGATCCCTCAGTAACTTCCAAAGTTATTAGACAATGCAGTGCGCGCGCATCGTAAAAATTTACTCTCATCATTTTTTCCCTATCGCACCAAAAGAAGTATAACTTCAAAAATTATTTAAATGCAATTTTTTTGGAAAAAAAATGAAAGAATAAAACATTTTCAAAACATTCTCCTTTTATGTGCAATACTTCTATAATAATACTTTGGCAATAAATAGCTATACACACACACAGAGAGAGAGAGAGAGTGAGGGGCTGAGTTGGGACTTCTGAAAAATTCGCATTATTTTCAGAGTTACAATCAATTTTGATATAATAATTGGTGTTTTAGCTAAAATTTCTCTACTTTGAGATATTAAAATATAAATAAATCCACTTCTAAATTATGCATTTCAAAAATCCTAGTCGAAGATTAGTATAAAAATCTTAGTTATTTATAAGCAAAATATTATTATCGGAGAATCTTTCATAAAAAGAGAATATTTTGAAAATGTGTCATGGCTCTCTTCATTTTTTGCTAAAAAATTGCATTTAAATAATTTTTCTTGTTATAATTTTAATAAAACAATTTCATATGTATATTCTAATTCAACTGACAACACATATCAAAATCTATTCTTTTATACGCTTTTCCAAAATCACAGTTCCGAACGTTGTCAATTACCTTAAGGGGGATTTTATACAAAATGTTTATTTTAGTCAGTTTTGAAATGTTACCAGTACATTCTGTAGAGTAAAACTCTATCGGGGGAAAAAATTTCAAACTTTCACACTATATATATTGAAAACTCTCTTGTCTATTTATACTGCAAAACTTTTTACACCTGAAGGCAATAGACGAATTGGGCTTCTTCACCTGCAAATTTAAGCTGCACATAAAGAAATGGCCTTCACGCTTGAGTGACCCTACCAGGAGTACAACCCCCTGTTTACACAAATGTTCACACACCCCTTCGCCGTAAATCCAAACCACTACTTAAAAACTTGCTCAAGACTCTCCTGGCTCTTTTGAATTGTACAGGGGCTTGACAAAGAAAACTTGATTACTACATTTCATCCTGTTTATGCTTTCTTGAAGATTTTTTCTCTCATGGACTTGGTCTAGCTTTCGCTTGGACACAAGAGGAATATGACATTTTACATGACACACTTAATTCACAGCTTAATCATTTATAAGTAGAATTGCTGTCCAAAATTTCGCTTTATCTTTAATTTTGGAAGAAAAATAAAATAAATTATAGTTTATAAAAAAAAACTAAAAAACTCTCTTTTTATAGTTTATCGAACTAAGTTGTAACTTAATCTTTTAGTCACCAAATCTGGAAATGGGAGTCGCCAGATGCGGGATGGTGTCTGAAAATGGGATATCGTTAATTCTGATGATCTTGATCAGAACAATGGTACAAAATTATTAAATTATTGTATTGTCATCAGTCCTGGATAAGTGAGCAAAATTTCGAATTAATCTGTGTGTGTATGTAATATGTATACTTCGATTACTTAGGACTTATAAAAAAACTGAATGCAGCAAAAAACATTTCTTTTTGTTCCAAGAGAAGAAAAAAACTGAATCATTTTAATCCTCTGTTCTGTTTAATTTTTCTCCTAGAATTTCCATTCCAGTACTCTGATAAACATTTCTCCGAAGTCTTTGCTATTTTTACGGAGTCCGAATTTTTCTTAAAAACATCCAAGTATAAACCTCGCATGCTGTTATTCAATGAAATATTATTTCTATAAATGATCCGTAACCGTAAGCCAAGGGAGGAAAAAACAAAAGCAATATTTTTTCGTACTACATACTACTGATCTACAACTGTCATTGAGATGTTTTTATACACCCTAAATAATAGTTCTTTTATTTGATTTCTTTTTATTAGAGTTTTATTGCTATTTTTACAGCTTTGGGGACACGGGTATGCTTGGATGAATTTCTACCCTTTTCATTTTGCCTTGAATGAGGGGTCGTGTATTCATTGCAGTTTAATGATTTGTTTCTTGGCATAAACCTTAGAAGAATAAGTGTATTGTTTGTGGTATGGTTCAGATAGGAGAAAGAACTCCGCCCGTTAATTCACTGTAAAGCAAAATAAAATTTTTAGTCAAGGTTTGGTCAAATTCAAAATGTTATGTGTAAAAATAGTATTTTTTAAAAATTTTCTTTTGTATTATGCGAACTTGATACGCGAACGTGCATATTTTTCTTGCTTGTAAAAATAATTTTAAGAGATTTCAACAAATTTATGTTTTCTTTATTTTTGGAGGGAATAAATAATTATTATTTATCTTAACATTGGCAGTACACCTCATAGGTATGCATTTATATAAGTATATTCATCGTCATTTAAATAAAAAATATTATGTTCATTTTTTACTTCAAGAAAAAATCCCCAAAAATTTTAGTAATACAACAACTTAATCTCGCTTGAAGCTTTTTTGTGTGTATCTTCGGTATTATACATATAAAACTAAATTATCTGAGCATAACGTGATGCAATTTGGTATGCGACCACTCAGAATTTAAATTTACAGTTAAAAATGTAATTTAATCTGAATTGGTAACCATTTGCTTCTTTTCATGTAATGTAGTCAATATGGTTGTAATAGTACATATTGCAAACTCATAAAAATATCGAAATGATTGCCTGGACTGGAATCGTTGCGTGGGAAGAAAGGCGTTGTCTCATATGAAGACTTATAAACACTCAATGGAACTAAATACTCAGATTTCTAGGAAGCTGCAGGTTTATCAAAATCTGAAAACTCGTCCAACACTTTATTGATCAAATATTGGACGATGATGCTTTAGTGATGAATTTAATTGAAGAAAAGCACCAAGAGAGAGAGAACGAATTTTACGAAAATAAGAGCAAATAAATAGAACTACATAATACATGTAAATTACAGTTGTATAATTTGAGCAATGAGTATAAACAGTTGTATGATTTGAGCAATGAGTATGAACAGTTGTATGATTTCAGCAATGAGTATGAACAGTTGTATGATTTCAGCAATGAGTATGAACGGTTGTATGATTTGAGCAATGAGTATGAACAGTTGTATGATTTCAGCAATGAGTATGAACAGTTGCATGATTTCAGCAATGAGTATGAACAGTTGTATGATTTCAGCAATGAGTATGAACAGTTGTATAATTTATGCATTGGTCTACCGCTAGGTGAACAGGAATATCTCCTTCCTAGCTATTTTTTTAAAGTTTTACAATGTGATATTAATCCGATTACATATATTTTAAGTAATTTTTTAACAAAGTATTTTCCGAATTCTCTTTCTCTCCACTGCTCTTAACGATTACAAATGTATAATTAAACGAGTTGCAAAAAATATCGTCATTATTCTAACCGCAAATTGATTACATTTATCTTTGCAAGCGTAACCATCCCAAAAGTCTCACTATAACATCAAATAACCGCATTATCCCCTTCCCAAACATCTAAAGCTTCAAAATCTGCATTTTTTTTTCATTAAAAATTTCTGAAATATTTGCACTAACCACATACTTAGAAGTGTCGCAGTAATTGCTTGTTACTGGCCTTGGGATATTTCAGATCTTTATAAGGACAATTTTGAAAAATTCTTTCTGTAATAAAATAAAAAGTCTGAAGCGGTCAGATGATTAATTTAAAATATTTTTTACAGACTAAAATACACTCACTGAACTTCGGAATAGACTTTTTTTTTAACCGATCTCGGTTTAACCGGATGCTTAAACCAGGAAGAAATTCGTACGTAAATTGACATTTGTGTTTTTTTCCCCGCATGTTCTGTTTTGTTGTTCAGTTGACAAATGTTGTTGGTTTATGTATTGTAGTGTGGATAGTGTTGTTTTTTATTAACACCCTTTTTTTCGCTTCACTTGTATGTAATGTAATCTTTGAACTCAATTTTTTCCCTCTTTAAAAGGTCGGATTTATTTGAAATTTGGTTTACGCCCTGGACCGAAGACATTACAATAATTTAAAAATTTTGTTCCATGTCGTGATCAGGATCATCAGGATTAACGATTTCCCATTTCCAGATTTGGCTACTGAAAAGATTAAGTTATAACTTAGTTCGATTAACTATAAAAGAGTTTTCTTAAACTGTAATTTATTTTCTGTTGCAGTATACATATAGATTAAAAAATAATGTATTAAATTATTGAAAACGGGAAAAGAATTTCATAAGGCAGACGTGCGCACTTTGCCACTTTGGTGCCACACAAGTGCCAATTTGTGGAAGCGAAGGGCTGCACCTTTTTAAATGATTGTATTCCTTAATTAACTTTGCTTTTCGAAAAAGGGTATTAATTGTAACATAAAAATCGATAATCGTGTAAATTAAATAAAATAGTGGTATTTTTAATTCAATTATTACTTATTGTTTTATTTTCATATCTATGCCCTCCAGCACATTGAATTGTTGATTGAATGATTCGTGTTGACTGACTGTTGATTTTTTCGTGGTGTCATTTCAGATATATCGTTCCATGGCACACAATAAACACGTTATTTTATTTCCTTTAACCCCAAAATTTATTTGTTGTACATTTTTCACTAAACACACAACATTCATCATCAATTTTGTTTTTTCGGAGAAAATTTTCATATTTATGGTAGCAAAGTAAAAATTTAAATGAACTAGATTAATAGGGGGGGGGGGGAGAACACTGCACATCATTTTAAAGAAATATTGGTTAAAGGTGAATTTTTCTGTCTGTATTTGGGAAATACAAAAAAAAAACTTAACAGGCCGCTGTTTGTTCAGCCCTGTTATTAATGAAGAAAGCTAAACTGTATAGTGTAATCTTAAAAATACTGTGGTATGATGGATATGTGTGTATGAGTTTCTGCTTTTCCTTTTTCTTAGATCACTTTGTCAACGAACCTGTTAATCAGTAATATATAAAGTTTCATATGTGCCGCTCTGCAAGTATTGTGTTACACAGCAGTAAGCTAGGTGTCTGCAGACGTGTTAATACATTCCAAATGATTTAGTTTTATCAGCTGTAGCGTTATCTCAACGAGGATCATTTCCATGGTGGTCTATTTAAAAGGTTATTTACTATAGTTCTTTTTCACTTGTATACCTTGTTCGTTTAATCGCTTTCTTCAAGTTGAATTGACATTAACGCCTAAGTAGTTTTCACTTTATTCAGTTATCTGCTGTCAGAGTGAATTATTACGAATTTTAAAAATATAGGTGTAATTTGGGATTGCTGTAAGTTTTGGATTAATAGTCTGGGGAATTTTGAATTTTAAACTCGATTATTCTATTGATAATCGTGAAGAACGATGGGAGAAGCTGCACTTTGAATTCATTTTGATATCAACATCTTTTGACCATATAAATCTGAAGAGTAAAAGAGTTGCTCGCATAGTATATACTACTAGCATTTAAATGACTATGAAACAAAGTTACGGGGGCAATTCTCATGCAGTCCATTGCAAATTTACAATGAGATGTTTTAAAACACATCATAGCAAATTAAGAAAACTTGTTTGGATTATAACTCATTAAAGAAGTTAGGTAGAAGTAGATATGTTCTTTTCAAAAATTCCTTAGAATTAAATCGCTAATCGATGATAACCACATTCAGCAAGTTAAATTCAGTCTAATTTTTAAAATGCAGAATTACAGCTGATTCAAATGAATTGAAGACATAATCCCTGCTTTTGTTGACGTTAAAGGATAATTAATCCTTTTTGTAACGGAGTAATGTAATTATATACGGATTTAAGACTGAAATATTTAGTTTTCCATACAAACTCCCGAGCTTTTCCTGTCACTTTTACAACGGTCCCATTTCAGAAAAGGATAAGGTCAGGAAGTTTTTTTTCGGATACAAAATGTGGTCCTAATACTCTCCGATACGCCCTGCTGAACTTGGGGGAAAATAGAGCTGTCGGGAAATTTCTTTTACGTTTGGGGTATTCGTGATCTAAATTATAACCCATTGTTGTTTGTTTCCCTTTTTTTTTTCTTTCATATTCTCAGGTTTGACTTTCGAATTCCACTCTTGACCGCTGATGACTTTTTTTTACTCAAAGTCAAGGTGCGCTATTTGACTTCCAAGACTTTTACTGGAGCAATCATAATTTGCTACAATTTTCTCAATTTTGTGAAAATCGCATTAAAAAGATTTGATGCCCGGAACTATTTTATGATCCAACGTGCTTCGGGACAATGCCAATTTCTTTGTTGTTCTCGAGATGGAAACTCAGGTACCGTTTCCTTACTGCTGATGGAAAGTACATATTTAGTGAATGGTTTCCGATTGATGACCTCTTCCTATATCCTTTCTTTTTATTGAGCAGTCTCGGTAGCACGTCCGAAATGTATCTCTATTTGTTCCCCCACAGTTCCATGAACAACTCTTTTGTTTTGATAAGGTGACCAATTTTTTTTACAATGAAAAGGAGGACGAAAAATTTAAGAAAAAATTACAATGTAAATACAGTAGAACGTCGTTTATCCGAATCAATTGGGACCGGACCCCGTTCGGATAACCGAAAACCGAATGCGATCCATGCAGTATATGATACTGGACACTATACAAATATTGAAAATCATCACGTGCGGGAAACGTGCTTGAAGAAAAAGCCAAATAGGTGCAAAACGTCGCAATTTTACCTTGATTGTAGAAAATAATCACTTATTGTTCGCTGTACCATTGTACACCTTCGTTTTTTCACTGCAAGGTCTCTGATTCTCTTCAGCAGCAGTAGATGAGTAGGACAGCACTCTGATTGTTGTTGTTCGTACCACTCCATAGCTGTCTCTAACGCAGAAACGTGTCAGTATTTGCTACTTTTGTTGTTGTTGTCCTCGTCTTCATCCGTTTCATCGTCGATAGGGTCGGATTCTTCTTGCACGGAAGTCACAATCTCGTCATCATTTAGCATTTGAAATTCACAGTCTTCTGCATCGCATGCCATCCAGAATTCTACATGAACAAAACTTAACAAAAGAGCACGAATACACTCCGTCACTTGGAAAAAACTGACCTAATATTCCGTGCAGATGTTTACCAAATCACACAACTGAAATTTTCCAAATATCCCTGACCTTGGGTTTTCCCTTCACTTTTGGCCTCACAGAAAACAAATGTTGAGCATTGTACTGTTCGAAAACGTATCCGGACTTTGGATCGGATATTTGACGCTCCGGATAATTAACGTTAGGATAAACGACGTTCTACTGTATATGAAACATTTTATTAATTAAAACAAAAATACGCTAACTATGCTCACACCCCTTTTAACTATTTACTTAAAGGAGTATTTTTCCACATTGAATTAATTTTTTAATCACTATATCATTTTCTAAAGTATCGGATGTTTCGGAGCAAGAAATATTCTTCATATTGAACTTTACAGTAAGTATTACTAGTAAAGTATCAACATTCAACCTTGATTTCTCACTTGTCCAAAAATCATTACCAATTGAAAGAACTCTTTGAACTTCTGCATTAGTTCCATGGCAGCACAAAGTAAATTCCACAAGAATAACTAAATTTTCATATGGAATGTGTTCATTTTTGAAATGATTAAATGTTTCCTCCCATCTTTTATCAATTTCAACATGCTGATTTTCCCTTTGTTCTCATTTATCAGAATTTAAATATATACATTCAGCCTTATAATTTCTTCAAACAGACAATTGTCATCGACTTTAATATCAGGCATTTCTTTCGATAAAGACTTAACACATTTTTCTATATCTTCCTGATTTACTAGCGATTAAGTCAAAAAACACCATTGAAAACTGTTATTTCCTGTGATATTTGTTTCAGACCATTCTTCGGCTGATTGGAAACATGTCGATTCTTTTAAGCTTGGCAATTTTCTTTTTATTATTAAAGGCATAAATTTTTCTTCAAATTATGATTTATATTGAAGGACAAAATCATTTAAAATAAGACTAACTTCTGTAGCTGAAATATGTTCGCCATTAATCTTTTGAATCGTTTTATGGAAAATAGATGCCTTATCATGTGCAAAATACATTAATTTCACCGTTAATTTATATTGTACCGCATGATGCGTAATAGTTCGGCCGGGCATTCTGAGTACGGAGATTGACAGATTAGTTTTAAAATATTGAAAAGGAGGACAAGTAGGAGGACATTTTTCAAGGAAGGACAGAACATATAAAAGGAGGACTGTCCTCCCTAAAGGAGGACGATTGGTCACCTTAGTTTTACTCCAATGTAGCTATTACAGCAGTTTAAATTTAAGAAGTCTGTCGTCAATAACCCTCGTGTTACTGCAGAGTATGAGGTTTATAAAAAATCAACCTATGTTGTTTAAAACTCCTCAGAGGGTGTTTTTTTATGAGGGATAGTGATAATTATATATTAAAGAAGTGAGAACTACATATCATACTAATGTTAATCAAGAATTTCAACGTAACTGTAATATGCAAGTCTAAAAAATAAAGTCTTAAAAGACTTTGAAATAGAGAGGAGAATCTGCACTTAATAATAAAGCTAGAGGGGTGTGTAAGCACAGTAGCAATCATATGAATTCGAATCTGCGAAACGTCAATATTTGTCACATGGAATCCTGGATGTTATTCAACGTCGAATCTAACTAAATTTCAGAACTTTCACTTAGTTCTGTCAAAAAGTATTACAAATGTTGTCAGATGTTGCTATTTTTGTTGGCTCCAAATCATTGTTCATGGTCTGAAACTCGTGGCAGGGTTAGTGCACTAGCGCATCTAACTCGTGATTTCATGTCCTGATTCCTCTAAGTCATATGGCGTTATTGTAGTGTCCTTCCTGAAGGGAAGGAATGAAAGTTGCAAGAACCTGAGACAGGTTGGATTTCTACACGATAGATGGTGATACCACCTATCTCCACCTCCATAATTTAGGCATGGAACTGGAGGGAGGGAAATATTCTCCAGCCCCCGGAAATATTCTACACCCGTGATTTCTGTTGTGATCACCCACAAGACTTTCGGACCCACTGATTTATAACAAGCACGTGCTCCGCGTGTGTACTCGGAGGGTATTTGGTGGTATCGGCGGTGGCATCCTGTGGCTAATGCACATTAAATCTATCGAGGCTCAATTTTTTTTTTTAAAAAAAGAACATTTCAATTTACGTTGTACTCTGAAGCAACACGAGGGTTATTGGTAACGAACCACATAATTTGAACCTCGATCAAGCGACGAAGACGGCACCTGAGCTGGCACACCCCCTTCTCCAAACTTGTACTAAGGCTAAAAGACATCACATTGGCATAGTGTAAAAGCTTGTAGAGTAGAGGGTCAACTCAGACATCGACCTCATCACTTAAACATGGTTCGAAATTACAAGGTCTATCACAAATATCCCGTATGTTGTTTCAGAATGTGACGTTTAATAAAACAGTCCCTTCCTCGGTGGCTCGACAGCCCAGGGTGGACCTTGACCTTCTCAAGAAGCCTTTTCCAGGCTAACCTTCTTTCTCAAAACTAGGAGATCTTTTTCTGGGCCATTAATCCATCTAAGATTTGGACTGCCTCTTTGGGTGCCAATTTGTTGGGCATTGAAGACTTTTTTGAGAGGTGCAGGTTTCGTCCATTCTGACAACGTAACCTTCCCATTTAATTAGTCGTATTTTGATAAAGTTAAAAATATCAGATTCCTTATATGAGAGATAGAGCTCGAAATTTGATCTTCTTCACCTTTTATTTTCCTGAATTCCTCCGAAAATAAACCTTAAAATCTTCCTTTCGTAGATACTTAACATGTTCTCATCTGCTCGAGACATGGACCAAGTTTCTCATGCTTGAGTCAATACTTAATAAAACAATTAATTAATCAAAATGCTGAACATTGTAGTCATTTAAATGGACGTTTAAACAATGGTATCCCATTCCATTCAACTCCTTTTGGTGGTATCCCATTCATTCATATCGGCTTTTGATTAAATGTTGATGATATTATCCCCCTAAAAATTTCTTTGAATTTTCTAAGCGAATAAATAAAAGATTTTTTTTAAAAAATATTTTTTATCTTTTATAATTAAAAAAGGCAACTCAATCGATGGATTTTTACTTTAGTTAAACCACAAAAATATATTAGATGCTCAACTCGATTTAACTTTTCGCTGTTTCTAAAGTAGAACAAATCTGTCAAAATTTCTCACTTCCAGCATCGAAATTCCTCAACGATTTCATCTTCAGAATCTAAAATTTAACTCCTAAAAACACCAACCTTCAATGAAATGCATAAGTTGAAAAAGATTGTCACCTTTTACTTAAGAATCCTCTATCAGAACAACAGTTGCCATTCTTCTCTTTCTAAATAGATATGATGAAAATGTATTTTAAAAAGAATTTCGGATGACGTAATTTTTTTTCCTGCTGCTCATTTTTTTGCGTTTGTTTCTGGGACCACACATCACGCTTGCGACTCTCTAATGCCTGTTAAGGAACACTTCGTGTGTTTGAAAAGCAATTACGCTGTGTGCGTGTGTCTTTAAGTGCTTCTGCCCCATTCGCACGCACATTTAGAGTTATCGCACAATGAAGCATTGAACGTAATCTGAGGGTCGGTTTTGTATTTTTAAAAGCTAAATTCTACATGGAAAAAAAACATGGATTCGCAAAAGAATTATTCAGTGCTTTTTTCCCCCTATGTCGTAAAATGGGTGTTAATGACACTTTTATCCATGCTGAGAATCTGTCTTTTTTACGTTATGTCTACAAGAATTCTTTTTATTCTTGAATTAAAGCTATATCAAATGTTGTGTTCATTTTCTTGTTTAAATACTTTGGGCTTATTGTTATAAAATAAGGCTCACTCTCATTGATAATAACTGAATGTGGATCGACTCTAAACGGATTACGAATAGAATCTATTTTGTATCTAAGTATTTGGTTTTAAAATTAATTATTGTAATTGATAATTTGGGGAAATATAGTGGTGTATCTGATATTATTCATATGTTTATTGCTGTTTTAACACCTTAACTACCGCCAGCGTATATGTACGTCTCGCCCAACCGGTTCATTAAATGCCACGGACGTATATATACGTCTTTCCGAAATACAATCATTTTCTTTGCACTGCTATCAGCAAAGCTATTCCGAAGATTTTGAAATTCAATGAAATTACCATGACAAAATTTGAAAAGTATTTACATATTCCAAATTGGATGCATTGGCAACTAATGATCTTACTAAGAGTGATGTTATATATATTTTAAAGTAAAATATTCAAAACTTCCATGTAATTCAATTCCTAGTAATAGTTCACACTCTCTATTAGGTCATCGGTCTAACTTAATCTTTTAGTCGCCAAATCTGGAAATGAAATCTGAAATGAGTCGCCAGGTGCGGGATGAGATGTGAAAATGGGAAATAGTTAATCCTGATCAGGACAATGGAACAAAATTATTAAATTCTTGTATTGTCATCGGTCCTGGACAAGAGAGCGAAATTTCGAATGAATCTGACCTTTTAAAAATGGGTAAAAATATTGAGTTCTACGATTCCGTTACATACAAGTGAAGCTTATTAAAGGGTGTTAAAATGCGAGGTCCTGTTCCTCATGTAGTTTCTACCATGACGCAACTATAAACAACCATTGAATGAATCCGAGGGATTATATTGAAATTCAAATTAGTATACTTTTTGATACATCTAATGGTATTTTTAATTAAAATAATAGATGAATAAAACACATCGAGTAGTTTGGGTTCATTAAAAAAAAAAAGAAGAGTTTTTGCTATATTCATTTTTATGTATTGTTACATCAACAATGATTCTTTTTTTACCTTTCGCGTTAATTGGTGTTTGTTTCACGTTATGGAAATTCAAGAAGTGATGTAATAGAACGTGATCTTTCTGCTGAATTTCATTGGAGTATTTTAGATTCTATTCGTAATCCGTTTAGAGTCGATCCACATTCAGTTATTATCAATGAGAGGGAGCCTTATTTTATAATCAGGCCTTCGATAAAAAGAAGCTTCTTATTTCCATTGTTATCATCCGGCATGCAGAAATCAAAAGTTCAATATCTCAATGCTATTTCTCATGCGGCGTTTCTTTGATTACTTTTTAAACTCGGGCTCTCTTTTGAATAGGATAACAATGAGAAGAATACCCGGGTGATCTATTCTTGAAATTCGATTTAAATACTCGTGATTGATTAGAGGGAGTACGAAAAGAAAGGGGAAAGCCCTACATTTCATTTTATCTCGGTATGCAGTCCAGGGGTTCTTTAACCTGCCTGTGTTTAAAATTAGGTCATAGCTGGTAGATTCCATGAGGATGGTTTTTATATGGGGGCATATTTTGAACGATATTGATAAGAACTTAAAGTAATGAGCTAAATTTCTAGTTTTTTTTTTTTTTTCAGGAAATGTTACTCATTTCATACATATAACCTTCTTTAGATAATTAAAACTCCAAAATATTTTTTTCATACCCGTTTTTCACTTTTTGGGTGAAACTGAAAAATTATAAGCATATTTTAAATGCTAGAATTCGTACCGTCTTTTTGGTGATAATTTTTAACTGAAAATTTATCACTTTATAAGCAATATAAAGCAAAAATAAGAGTATTATAAATAACTTTTCTCTTATTTTTGCTTTATATTGCTTATTATAGGAGTGGGTAGACTTTTCCAGGGTACTGGCTACTTCTTCCTTTTTCAAGGTGTTGCGGTCCACCCAGTCTCTAGTCTAGTTGGCAACGGTGTTCCACAAATATGCTTCTTTTAGTTTGCACGTCTTAAGTCTTAATAAAGGCGGCCACCCCTTAATAAGACCCAAAATGTCTTGGCAGTCCACCGGTCGATCGCGATCGACTTAATGTCCACTTAGGTCATAGAGGATTAGAATTAAGGTGTGTTAGACTGAAAATATTTTAAGCAAAATAAAAGGATTTCTTTCAGAACATTGAAATGTTTTCTCAGTTAGGTTTCAAATTGTCCAGTTGGCAATTATACAATAAGTTGAGGAAAATTGTAATGAATTTTTTAGTTTAAAATTGGAAGAGGCGAATTATGTAACGGGATTTTCTGTGCGAGAAATGTTATAATCTATCCTATTATCTGTGTTAGTATTCGTATAAAGGATTGGGTTTGTATTTATAAAATGCCTGAGGCTTGATGTGATGTTGCGTCTCGACCTGTCATACCATGTTCTTTTAAAAATCCGAATCCTTTCACGGCTTTTTAGACCTGGAAAAATTGTATTCTTTCTAAAATCTCGTATTTAAAATCTTTTATTTCTATCTGATTTTACATTCTTGTTAAATCTAACATTGTGCTTATAGTGGCTTGGCGATGCTTAAATCATTCTGAAAATTTTCATTGTGCGGAAATTTCTGGGTTGATGTATATTAAAGTAAATGAACATTATTGTTCTTCTTTATTCTGGAACTCAGGACCAATGATGTAAATTTGAGCGTGGGTCAAATAATGAGCTCTGTCGCCATTAACTCTCGTTTTGCTTTTAGTTTTATGTTTATTAAAATCTTAATTCAAAAACTTTTAATCTTCCATTCACAGTTAGCATCATTAAAAATATATTAGCAGGCTACTTTTGTGAAGGCTGCATTAGGATGACTTGATGCCCGTTATGCTAAAGGCTTGAAAAGTCCAACAGTCGTTTTTATAATGAGTCCCAGCGTTTTGGATGTCGTAATGTGTGCATGGGTTTTCTCTTTTCGTAGCTTTAAAGGTTAGATATGTCCCGCCTTTCAAAGCAATACAGGACGCAGAATCCCTTCTGTTTGGACATAGACGGGATTACTATTCGACCATTGGTATTTGTCACCCCTCGTGCGGTGGACTTTGAAGCCGTAGATTGGCATAGGAACTGCGCCGGTCACTTCTCTGTCGGATGGATGAAGGCAGGTCAACGGTTGACTTGCCTTAGAACATAAGCGTTGGGATTGTCCTGCCTTGGATAATTTCCCACTCGAAACTACGTAGCAGTTGAGAAGTCATTAGTTCCCTAACAGGAAATCGGTCCTTTGGTGGTAACCACTGCACTTCCATTTTTATTTTTGGGTGCTCTGTGCTTTTCAATTTTATGGCTAAGGTAGCCACATAGGCATTCACCAGGCAGCCAAATGCCAAATAGCACGTTGTCGAGTCACGAGTTCGAGTTTTAGGGACGCTGAAGACCCGCCTATGTAAGTTTATCGATGCTCAAAGTCCTCATGTTGGCATTGTGTGGACGTTTAGAGAGTGAGATTCGGCCCAGATGTCGTCATCGTCGTCATTTAACCGAGATCCGAAATTCCGAGATCCATCGCCAGTGATTCTGGAATAGCTTCAAAATGCGACGTTAATTGAAATAAAATCAAAACCTATTCTATTATCTTACTAATTTTGTGATCTACTTTACCAAACATTTCAAATATCCGCAAATATCTGTTTTAAATACCTGCTTGAGAATTAATCACAGCCAAATTTTAAACAGAAATACAAACATACAAATCCTTTTCAACTAATGAATGGGAAAAGTGACGTTAATAGAAAAGTTCAATGAAGTTAAAATGCTTGTGAGTGGACAAATTAAGAAACTGATTCGAAAACTCTAGTATTACGGTTTCCTGAATATATGAGTTTTTAATGTAAAATATATACTTCTAACATTTATTTAAAGGTATTTAAAGCCTCCGATTTCCCTAAATGGTGAATTTTGCCAAAAATTGACAATTTTTTTTAATGATTTTATATTATAGGCCATCTTATTAGCTTTATAAAAATACCGTTTATTATTTTACGTGCATTAGAACAAAAACTACAAGAATTTTAGTAAAAGCAGATGCCATTACTTTAAGCAAGATGTCATACTTTAAAACGCGTTTTACTCGAAATGTGTTCTTTTTTCTGAAATTGCTCAAAGGAGGACAGCGATTGCTAAAAAATAATTAACTGAAATTTTTTGTGCGTATGTTCTGTATCATAGTAGAAGTGTTTTAACCTTCAGATTTATCAATCACTGTTTTGTTACAAAATTTACAGTCCCTTATATAAATATAATCGCTGTTTTTTTTTAAATCAATTTCATATAACTAAGATAAAGTGCTCTAGTTTTTGTAAAAATTAAAATATCTCTTATCCTGAAGGTCATTTCAAAATTGAATAACATAGCAACACATCAGAATTGAAAACTTGAAAATTTGTTCATAAACTTTTGGAACAGAATAAGCCCTGTTTAAGTTATTTTTTGTAAATTTTTACCCCCTCCCCCTCATACACACATTTTAGCAATAATAGTTTCTTTTTTTCTTAATTTTAGCATATTTTTCTTAAAATGTACTAAACAAAGCTAAAACACACACACACACAAAATCCTCCTATCTCCATTTTTTTAAAAAAAAGTTTTACTTTAATTAAATATTTCTAAGAAATAACAATTTTTTTACGGCAGTGGTCATGGTCACTTGTGGCCAGCGTTGCTTCTATCTAATCTTGATTTCGAATCTTGGTGCAACTTAAGACCCCATCTTGTAGAGGGACTAATTCGCGTTAAATCTGTCAAGGCTCAAAGACCTCACATTGACACGGTGTGAAAGTTTTTCAACTCTCAATCAGATATCGTCTTTGTCATTTGATAGTGATTCAAAATTACGAGATCCGCCTCCTTTCGCCCTCGTGTTTCTTTAGAGGGTCACTTTTTTTTAATGAATTAATCAGCAATAGTCTTAATAAATCGGTAGTAGAAGGCGAACCATATTGCCATTCTGAATAATCATCATCAGAGAAGGAATTATAATTAGGTATTTATTTTAATGTCTTTAATTACAATTTGAAACATTTTCAAAATTTCTGGACTGATTTTTTATTTGCCAAAAAAGCATCTTACTTGAATAATTGAGTGGATAGTTCAATCGAATTGTAATAGAAATATTAACATTATATTGTCATTGTGTAGATGTATTTTTGGCATTTCTCCTTTGTAACCATACTGTTCATTTTTTATGCCAACTTGGCGAATTTCGGCTTGTTTCTTTCCGAGATACTAGGTTTTCGTATTGCCATGTAGATACAGGTCCAGAATATGACTAACCGAACCAAAATGGGGGTGAATAGTCTTCAGTAAAATCGTCAACACAAATAAAAGGTGCGATATGGTATGGTTATATATTATAACCCATATAATTTCAGCTAAAATGTAGGCACTAATTTGATATCAGTATGTTACTCTTTTTTTGGCGTGATTTTGAAATCAAGCTAAGCATGTATCTTTGGTGGCCACTATCATGTTATCGTATCGCAATGGCAAAATTTTACTACTGTTTGGCAGAAAAGTCTGTAGCGTACCGATATCAAATTAGTTCCAAAACATATGAGAAATTACACCTAAAATCCAACTGAAAAACGCATTATTTCCCGTAACGACACACTTTATGATTCTAATCCATGGGACCGAAGTTACAGTAAAACTGGTAAATGGGAATTCTGCGACAGTGACCATCAGATTTGTAGGTCATGTAAAAGATATTATTTGTACTTACTTTTTCAGTTTTATTTTCTGTAATGATATATCACGACCTGCAAAACCATTTTTATGTCGCTGTCCAGGAATCATTTGAGCATGGCTGAACTTGAGAGAAAATGTTTGTGGACTTTATTATTTTTTTGCTTTTGTTTTTTACTATATATCTCTGCTTGTACTACGATCGACCATGCGCATCGATCTTCATTCC
Organism: Trichonephila clavata; assembly: GCA_019973975.1. Lineage (NCBI taxonomy): Eukaryota > Metazoa > Arthropoda > Arachnida > Araneae > Nephilidae > Trichonephila > Trichonephila clavata. Next base: position 146,363 of record BMAO01012809.1, read on the forward strand.
TTCATCTTGCTATATTAGAAATATTGTTTTTGTTCGAAATGGTGTTGCTTATATATTTATCCTGAATTCAAGTTTTGTTTCTTGGAAGTTTTTAAAATAATGTTTGGCTTTCCTTATCGATTTGTCTTTGTTTAGTTCAGGATTGTTTTTCTGTCACCAAAGTCAAATTTATAAATTTTTTTAATTGCCCTACTTATAACAGTAAACTAAGGAAAATTCGCCCTATTTTCATCTTTATTATGATTGTGCTAATAAAACATCGTCGTGGAGAAATCAAGGGAATTTTAGGAACACAAAAATGAACTGCATCGAAGTCGTGTCACATGTTAATTGCAAAGGTATTTTTTTTTCCAGAAAATAAAACTGTTTTACTTTAGTTTATGTAAAATTTATACTTTAGTTAAAAGACAGTTTTAAAATGTAATACGTTAATTGTAAACGTATTATCTCAACCTGTTGGTGTGACCGCGGTAGCCTAGTGGTTAAGGTATCGGATCATGGCTGGCATGTCATGAGTTCGAGCCCAGTACCACTAAAGACCCGCCGTGCAGGGAAGCGATGCACGTTAAACCTGTCGAGAGCTCAAACGTCCTCTCGTTTGTGTGGTATGGTAGGTAGGTAGGAGGGAGGGGGGTGCCAGCTTCGTCCTCGTCACTTGACAGTTTAAAAGTTTGCTTGGGGGGGGGGCTATAAGATATAACTAATAGGCTAAATGCAAGTGAGGTCATAATCACATGATAACTAATCACAGCCATTCCGTTCATGCGCTTCATTGTTGCCAACTTTTTAAAGAAACTTTCTTTGAAAAAGTGCATATTTCTGAACATTAATAACGTACATAGGTAACAATGCACTTGATTTAAAAGTACACGTACATATAAGATATTTTTTTAATTTTGAATAACTTTTTGTGAAGAATCTTTTTTATGAGCATCTCTTGACCAAATTAGTAAATTTGAAATCCATTTATATATAAATGTGCGTGGATGTTTGTATATATAACCTCACTTTACTCCAACACCGTTCAACCGATCGCTATGAAAATTGGCATGCATATGTGTTTTTTGTGTGCTATCCTCTTTGTTGCAACTCTCCACCAGGTGGCGGTACATCAAAGCAACTTCTGCACCGTTCAATCAATCGTCAAGTTGCCAACGCAGTCGCCAAAAAGGATGCCAACTTGGCTCTATTGCCAACATTTCGCTAAATTTCCACTGAATCGCCATTATAATGTAAGGAACGGCGTTGCTTGCGAATATTACAATTTTAACATAAAATAAATACAACAGAAAGTAATATTAACGTATTACACATCCAGATATAAATTAGTGACACTATTTTAAGCATTCATTGCACAAATTTTATAACAATGTGTTACTTTTGCTGAGCAGAGATCAGCTTAGGAAGGTGTTTCAAAAAATCGACCCACAAGAGAGTTACGAAGCGTTATAAATTTAAAAAAAATCCTTTTTATCAGCTATTAGACCTTCAGACTTAAAATTTAACAAATATTGTTTTTTGTTCAGCTGAGATATGCAAAAAGCTTTTTTTTTTGTTTGATTCGCAATTCCCGTAAAATAAACTCATTAAAAACTTCTTTACCCTTCAATCTGCATTGTTTAATTTTTCAATTTACCCGTGCGAAGAACGGGTATACCAGTTAGTTTTATATAAATTTCCCAAGTTTAGCATGAAGTTGAAATCTTATGTCAGTTTTGAATTTAATAAAGATCAAATGATTATATCTATCACGTGACGGTCATGAATTTAGCCCGTTCCTATTGTTAAATTTCACTCAGCTTTTAGCTACACTGTAACTTTTTTTCTCTTTCAGAAATGCATTGAAATAGATTTTTAGAATAATCTGGTTTTTTTTCGACATTCTGTTTTCAGGATAAGTATAAAAGATAAAATAATATGCTAATGAATTTTGAGGTTGCAGAATCCATAGTAAATCCCATTTCAGGAATGGATTTCCTGTGCGGTTTCTTTCACTTTCAGAAGTAGCATTATAGTATTCAGGGGCGTAGCTACCGCAGTATCAATGATACGGGCCCTCCAAGCCACAGGGGCCTCAACATATTAGGGGAAAGAATTGTTAATATATTAAGGGGCCCAAAAAAAGGGTGAGCAAGAAATTTTGATACGGGGTCCACTCAGAAGCTACGCCAGTAATAGTATTCATTCATTAGCACAGCCTTCTTCCAGAACAAGTATATATGATCAAGCAACAAAAAAGAATTAGAGGTTAAACCTAATTTTCACTTAAAATAAAAAAAAAATGATCATGGATGAAACTGTCTAACACAGGGGTGAGCAGACTTTTCCAGGGTATGGGCTACTTCTGAATTTTTTTAAGGTGTTGTGGTCCACCCAGTATCAGTAGCCCACACAAAGGAAGGGGAGAGGGTCCACGGGTATAGACCCTCCTCCATAGCCCATGATTTTTTCGATCGATTATAATCCCATGAATATAGTACGTAAAATTAAATATTTGTTATTAATATTTTTTTTTATTAATTAATGCTGATTATTTATTCAAGATATTTCTTACTGTTCTTTGTTCCCGACAATCTACAAAATGAAAAAAAAAATGTTTCGCAGTGTTTTGGGGTAGGAAATGAGAATAGTAGACAATCGACCAACACGCCCCCTTTGAAAAATTCTCGAATGCATTCACTGCACAGGGTCGTAGATGCGGTGACGTAAGGAAAAAGTCATCAATATTTATTATAACTTCATTATTAATACAGAATATGTACTTATACTACCATACGTAAATAAAATGAAAAACTCACTTTTTTGAAACCGTGTTTAAAGCAAAACGCAAAGTACAAACATAATAATGGCCACAAGTAAAAAATCTGATGGTGCGCATTAATTATCAAACAATACAAAATACATTAAAAAATAAGACATTTTCTTCTAAAGTTAGTTCTCGAATTTATTGTCGGTAGAAGACTTATCCTGCTTACTGTCAGACAATCTTTAATATTTCCGAATACGATTCGTAACGTAACTACTCTAATCTTCAGACGGTCACTCCAAATTGCCTTGGCGGTTTACCGGTCGATCGCGATCGACGTATTGCCCACTTCTGGTCTAACACATGTTACAGTACGTCAAACTGTTCATGAAAGACTACGGGTGAGCGGCAATTGTTTCAGATATCCAATGCACTGAAGATTCTCCTGTGTTTTACGTGAAAATGAGAAAAGACCGTGTTTCTTTTCGGGAAGTTTAAAATAGTCAATAGGCAACTGTCTGCTGTAGGAGAAACTCTCGTCGATGAGTTGTTTTAAAAACCGAACGAGGGAGACGGGAAGTTATTTTAAGTGCGCATTATGTAACATTGAAGGAGAGAGGGGAGACTGGAATGTGTGGTTCTTCACTTCCTGAAACTACAGTTATGTTTCTCGAATGCAGTAATTAACTGAATTAAAATGACTTCCAGTTAAATTTTGTGGATGTAAAATATTTTCCTTAGTATATTTCAAATAAAAAAGTGCATAGGGTCGTTCTAAGATCGGATTTTATATCTGTCAAGGCTGTTTTTATTCAAATATGCATAAAACATAAGTTCAATTTAAGTATGCATAATTATTGGTACATAATATGAAAAATACATAATAACTTGTTTATTGTACGTACGTGTTCAGAAACATTTCTACCAATGTATTTATCTTTGCTTACTATTTTTCGCTCTTTCTTTCTCTATGTATATGCAAGCCGTTATCCACCCGCTTCTCTGTGTATTTTATGATGTTGTATGACCTGTGGCGTAACGGAGAACTTTTGGGTCCCATGCAAAGTCAAGTTTTTAAGCCCTCCAGAACCCCGGCCCCCCCGCAATGCGGGGGTGTACGTTACGCCACTGTGTATATATGACTATGTATTGTTCTTTTAAGTAATCGATATCTAAATATTAGCCTTAAGTTTTCAATTGTATTGAAAAACATTATAATAACTTTTACCTCTTGATTTAAAAATGGACAGTAATTGTATTTCTAAAACAGAAAGAAGTGCATTTATCTTTAACGTCTATTCTCCTATGCTGGGTATCGATTTCCGCAAAATCTGTTTTTAATGTATCTCTATTCAACGAAAGAAAACATGCTTGCCAAGTTTCAAGTCCGTAGGTCTGATAGTTAAAACCGAGAATTTTTGTCTGTAACGCCTCCGAGTCCCTCTTGGAACGCACAAAATCCATTTTTAGCGGGTCTCTACTCTATTAAAAAAACATGCGTGCTTAATTTTAAGTCTACCGATCCTAATAGTTTCGAAGATCTCGTGATGTGTGAGTGAGTGGATCGCTTTTCTCTTATATTTTAAGGAAAACAGATATTATACGTAGAATGGTTATTGGAGTGCCTGTTTCCTTGTGGAAACTTAACCTCCTATCATTGAAGATTTGGGTGTAGCTTTGTTTGGCTTTACCTTAGCCCAGTACTGCAGAATAGTATTATGAATAAAGAGAAAAACAGTTTTAGAAGTTGGTGTTTCTTTTTTAATTTTAATTATTGATTAATATAATTATGAAATATAAAATTATTATTAAAAGTAGTAATGAAAATATTTTAAAATTGAGTGTGAAAAATTAAAATTGAAGTACAGATATTCCTTTAGAGTAACCCTGCACTACACGCGTCGGGGGGCCGAATGCGCTTGCGTGCGGGTGTTTTCATTTTAGTGAAAAGCGGCTAGTGGGGTGACCCGTCTAGTCGGAGTAAAACAGATATTAAAAAATAGTAAATAAGGATAGCTACATTGGTATATATAGGATCATTAACCATGTATTCAGTTACTTTAAATAAAATTTAAAGTGAAAATATATCCAAGGCAATTACAAGACAGAAAACAACTAAGTAATATAGCCGAAGAAATGCATTAAAAAATATGTTAGGGTTAGGGCTGAGGTTGTAGGGTTAAGCAAAGATTACTGAGGTGAAATTAAAATTTAGAACAGAAGATATATACAGTTCGAAGAAAAATAAAGTTAAAAAGTACTAAAAGTTTATTTGTAAAAAAAAATATGTATAATCCAATAGAAAATAAAAGTTATCTCCTCACATAGAAATCTAAAAAATCGAAAAGGAATCATGTGATATATATATCCGCATTTTCTCGTCATTATTGTTTTGTGTGATTTGTTATGGCCATTTCGCATAGATTTGCTTGGAAACATATCAATAAGATTACTACCCATTTTAATGTCAGAACTAGCAAAAAAAGGGTGTTTATTTGATATAGGGGTTGACCATATAAGTCCCATTGTTGATTTTAATTCCGAAACTTGAAATAATTTTCCGTAAAATACATAAACGTGTGTTGAAAAATGTATTTTTACTAGTACAATATGTCGGATATACTATAATAATTTTCATCCACGTGTTACTCAAATTCCACTCCCGACTACATTTGGCCCAATTCAGGTCCTGATTGAGCATGCGCAGGCATTTCAATTCAAAATTAAAGAGAAATTCCATTGGTGACTCCGATTACAGATGACAATCAGACCGTATCATCCCAAATCGAGCTCGGTGAGAGCGATTGGAAAGTGTGTATTAATAACTGATAATATCAATAGCTCTTTTAACGATAGTTGATCGTCGCTTGCCGCTTTTGTGTTCTCTAACCTGAAAGTGATTGCTATGAACAATGGCTAATCCAACGAGAATGCATAACGTAAATATTAAACATTGTGCTTTAATAAACCGGGATGCACATTTGAAATACAGCCTCAAATTATTCAAGTGGACGAAAACCAGATACATATGCAGTTCATCATCAGCATTGGCATTCCAGCCCTTTGTGGACCTGAGCCTTCCTCAGAAGTTTTTTCCATTCTGTCCTTCTCCCAGCAATTGATCTCCAGTTCTTTACTTTTAGAATGTCAACGTCCTCCTCCACACAGTTGTTCCATATCCTTTTGGGTCATTTTGTCTTTTATTAGAGGGAGTTGTATTTCATATTTCCAATGCAGTTCCTTCTGGGCTCGTTCTTACTGTACGGCCCTGCCCATCTCATTCTACTTAGTTTTATGGGCTTAATAATATCATCACTATTAAAAATCTTATATATTTCAAAATTATATCTTTTTCTCCAGCTGTTATTATCAAGAACAGCATCAAATATGGTTCGCTGGCTCTGCCTTTTAAAAGTCGCCAAGATCTTCTCGCCTTTTTTTGACAAGGTCCATGTCTCTGAGGCAAAAGTCAAAACTGATTTAAACGGTACCTTATACTACAGGTTTTTTTGCTTTTCTTTTTTATTAAATGAGTCTTCAGTAATGATCTTAAACCAAAGAAACAGCGATTAGCTGCAATTATTCTTTTTCTGATTTCAGAATTAATGTCATTTTGGTAATTTATTTCTGATCCTAGATAGGTAAAATTTTTACAATATATACAATGTAATGTGAGGCACTTGTGTATTTCCTCTTTACATAGCCGCCATGGTAGTTGACGTATGTTTCCATCGGTCCATCAATGCACTGCAACTATCACAGATGAAATTAAATGTTGAGACACGTCAATATGCTTTACCAGATGCTTAACAGAGAATATTAGCCCTCCCCCTGCACAGTCAGGTTTTAGGCCTCACGCCGGACCCCACAAAGGACGAAAGGCTTTGGGTCCCCTAGAATCCTACTCACTCCCTCCTCCCGCGATGCGAGAGTTACAGGGGTGTACGGTACGCCACTGCGCTTTGCGATTTTCGGCATCGGTTCTTGAATCTGAAGGTTCTAGCATCTAAAGGTGGTTCTTCCAAATGCATACTTTTCTACGTTGTCTGAGGTAGTGATCTCCCAAATGGATATACAAATCGATATTTGAGGCAATATCAAATGACTTGAGAGTGTATGGCTGTGTATCACGTAAATACGAGGTTCTGTCAATAGTTGCTGTGTGACTTCAGTAGTGTCTGAGGAACTTAACATGATGATTATATTAGCTTTAAAGCGCATGCGTACGGATAAAAAGTATTTCATATTATGCGTCCTGTCATGTTGGATTTTTGACTTTGGGGTATGAGGGGATCGCTGGTCTAAGGAAACATGCAAATTTTAACTTATGTTTAAATTATAATTTAAGTTTTTTACTTAGGTTAATTTTTATTTTCGGAAAAATATGCTCGCTTGATACGATGAATTACGAAAATTATTTCCAGAAAATATTTAAATGTTTATTTTATACATTCCTAGGACGTTTAGAAAAAGTGTATTTGAAAATCAAACCAAAAAACTCACGAAAAATTGTGATGATTGATATTACAATTTATGTGTGAAGTTCTTAAAAGTTATCGACTGTTTGCTTTTCGGGAATGTTTTGTTTAATCATCCAATAAACATATCTAAAGAAATTTATTTTTTTAGAACATTAATTTTCTTTTAAGTAAATCGTGTCGAAAAATTACCTTTACATTTATTTTTTTGAGAAAATAAACTCGAGAAAATAAACGTTTTAAATTCGAATACAATGAAACATTTTCAAATAGACACAATACAAAATCACTTCTATTTATTCTCAAATAGAACTGTCAAATATTACCCAATTCGAAAAGTATCACAATCACCACATAACCTAACAGCTCAAATTGTTTATTGCTCCAATTTCGACCAATTACCGAACGATTTCGGGCAGATTTTAATGAGATGGAAACGATACATTAGCCACCAGGGGAAACGGAGAAGGTTGATCATCCCTTCCAGAAATACAGCTGCTCCCTCCCCGTCTATAATCACTTATCGTCTAATAAAAATTAAATATATAGCGGAACATTCTTTTTTATTTCCTTTTCTTTTTTTAAATTGGTTCGTCCCATTTCTTACAAAATAAATGCAGTTCGTCTTTTTCTGTATTTTATTTTCTGTTGCCATGCTCAGAATATTAATTGTTTAAGTTCTCTTGATTTTTAATGCGCATGTAACGGGCCTTAGTGTCAATGTTCTTTGACGTAAATGATGTCTTATAGCAGTATGTCGAAATATTTGATTATAAATGTTTTGTAAATGATGGAAGATGAGCCTTTGGAGTTGTAAGGCTCAGGAGATCTTTGAAAATACATTGAGATGTGTGTTTTTTTTCACTCTCCATTAATACGCTTAATACTTTTTTAAGAAGTATTTGTGATTTTTTTATTGCATCTATTTTAAGAAAGACAGCAGTTTATAAAAGATAAATGTGTTTTTGATATATTTTATTTAAAATTTACTAGGTGGGGGAACCCCCGGTCTGGCTAACGACGGACCAACCTTCATTATACAAACTATTGTTTCATCTTAAAATAATTTAAACAATTTATGCCTGGGTGTTTAATACGTTTTAATATTACTATTTGTTGTATTTATTTTATAACAAATTGTAATATTCGCAAGGCTGACCTGGTTCAACTGACCAAGTTGACATCCCACTCTCTAAGTTTGAACACTTTGCCAACTTTAGGACTCTAAAACACAAATTTAATTTGTATTTTCTCCTCTACATGATGTGTGTTTAGTAGCTACAGGATTTAAATCCACGACTCCTAATAAACTAATGCCGACCACGAGTTCGAGATGATGACCGCTCGACTACCGCGCCTCAGGAATTTTTGAAAAAAGTAAAGTAGCCTGATGTGAAATAAATTTTTCGTTGCTTTATTCGTAGGAGGAGTATTTGTGATGTGAAATCTACATTCTGTGATACAAAAATGTGGCCTTTGCTGATACATAAGAGTTATTGCTGTTTAAATCGTGAACAAAACGAAGCTATGAGATATTGCGAGCGAATATCTAGAGAAATTGTTATGTAATTATGAGGTCGCATTGGTGTCATCATAAAAATTCATAAGCTGAAAAATGGGGCATTGTTATGCTTGTTTTTATTGTATTAAACCTGTAGATTACTATATGTAGTTGAATAATCATGCAAAAGTAGTTTCTGCTATCAATGTTTTCTTCTCTCGTCTTTATTTAATTCGCTTCGCGTTCTTAAAAAACCCTTTTTCTCTCGTCGTTCGTATCAAAAAATTGAATATATGAGTTGCGAGTATGAGGTTTTATCGCTAAGTTTTAAATATTACTAAAAACTAGAAGTTAGTACCTCCTGACGGTGGACCGACCCCCATTGTACGAATTATATAATTATTTAGGATGTTTAATATTTTCTATTGTATTTATTTGATGGATAAAAATTGTATATATATAATATTTGCAAGCAACATTATAATGGCGTTTCAACGGAAGCTTGGTGAAATATTGGTGATACAGCCAAGTTGGCATCATTTATGGTGACCAGATTTGGCAAGTTGAAGATCATATGGATGCATCTGGAAAATACTGGAGAAATCTATAGCATCACGATCAAGGACGTAAGAGGATTTTTCGAAAAAGCGTTAGAAGGTAATGGGTGGACACTCTATTCGAATTGTTCTTGGCGCTCCTCTTCAGTTAAATTCAACTTTTTTACGACCCATTTATACTAACTGCATATATAACAGCATCATGAAAAACTTTTTTATTTTTTGAGGGAGAGAATCTAAACATAAACCTAATTTTTATTTCTTATTCTTGAGACTGTTCCTAGCCACCACTAGATTTATACATTCATTTCTCGCAATGTGTTTCATGACCTTCCAAAGGTCTTCATCGTAGAACTCAGCATGTTGCATCGAGAACTATTTTTCTACTTGAACGATGTCATTTGTGCTGTCAAATATCTGAAACCGCAATGGTTTGGGGAGCTCTGAGTTAGAAACACTTGCTTAGTGCGGGTGGAAATCGGGCGAATGTAGCAAAATTCCAAAGCAACATCTAGTGGCGTAACATACACCCCCGCAACCACCGCATCGCGGGAGGCCCAAAGCCTATGTTATGTTTGTTATATGCCTATATTATCTTATGGATTTGCAATTCTTTGTAAGATCCGGCTTGAGGTCCAAAACCTGACCTTGCAAAGGAACTTCTAATATTATCAGTTCCGTCACTGGTAGCATCTCTTTGATTTCTCTACCACACCTCGAGATGAGTGAGCTGGTGCATTGTCAACAAGAAGACGGACTTTGTAATTATACTGCACTGTTTCATGATCATATAGTTTGTTCAGAAGTGGGCCGTATTCGGCATTAGGGATAGTATGACCCTTCTCTAGGTAGTTTGTCGAGATTATTCCATGATAGTCTCAATAAACAGACAGCATAGCCTTTTCTACAAACTTCTACACCTTATCCATTTTAGGAGGGGTCGAGTTGCTGCACTTCCATTCCATCATCTCTTTGGTCTTTGAATCCTATTGATAGATCTGAGATTCATCCATAGTTTTATACTGTAGGGAGAGATGTGTACGAAACCAAATTCAAAACAACGATTTGTTACGAGTCCAAAGCAAAGTCTTTTTCGTATAGGTGTAGGCTGCTAACAAAAAAAAAAATAAAAAGACCCTGTCCTAAAACAATTTGCGGACTGTCCTTTCGAGTCTTTTACCGTAACTCCTTTGGCGTATTGGCACTCTTAGCGAAACTGAGCGAGCCAACACCTGTGTGTGTGCGTCATCATACACACATTTACCAGACCCCAAACTCCTCTTCATCTTGCACTAAAGGATTCAACATCTATCTAGATAGGTCGCAACGTGTATGCTTCTAAATAATCGTAGAAACCAGAGTGTTGATACCTTTGACATATGCAGTTCTTCGGGAATAATTCTCCACAAACACTTCATTAACTAAGAACAGTCTCATTCATGTTCATTTGAATGATTTTTGATCGGTATAATTGGATAAAATCCTCCACTTTTTATCTGTGAAATCATCATGGTGGTCTCCTACTTCTTGGATCATCTGTGAGGGATATGTTCAGAAGCTTAGTTACCGCGGTATCAGCCGGTATCAATGATACGGGACCTCAAACTATAGAGGCCCCGACATGTATAACATTTTCACACTTTTAAATAAGTTCTATTTAATGAGATCATTTTTATTTATTTCCTAAAAAAGCTCCCCCCCCCCGGAATTTTGACGTAGGCCCCTACACAGGACTAGCTACACTAGTGGATATGTTGGCAATTTGAAAATTCCTTTTCCACCTCACAATAATGAGCTAGGACGGATCATAGACACTATTGGGAGGTGGTTCATCATAGATTTGCTGGGAACTTAATCATACTTCAAGCTTCTATCTTCGTAATGCGGTGGCCGCGGTAACCTAGTGGTTATGGGCACGAACTCTTTGCTAGCGTGTCATAAATTCGAGGCCTAGTGCCGCTGAAGATCCACCGTGTAGAGGGGATGCAAGTTAAACAGTGGCGTACGTACAGTCCCTGCATCGCTGGGGGACTCAGGATTCTGGAGGCCCAAAGCCTGACGGACACCACGTAAGTACCCTTTGTAAGATCCGGCTTTAGTTCCCAAAATATGAGGGGTGCCCTAATATTTCTATCACGCCACTAATCTATCGAGGCTCAATGTCCTCCCGTTGGTGGGGTGTAGTAGTTTGGAGAGGGAGGTGCTAGCTCAGGTATCGTCGCTTAACTGAGGTTAAAAACTATGAGGTCTGTCTCCAATACCCCTCGTGTTGCGATTTTAATAAACACTAACTCTTCATAATGTGGGTTACTTAAATCTACACGTCTTGCTGAAACTAAACATATCAGCAGTAATGACTATAATTTACAGCATTATATACGTAAGGGTCAATCAATATGCATTATATTTTTTATCCAATTATCTGTTATTAATTAATAATAATTAAAACTTTAAGATACCCCTACGTATACTCTGAACGGATCAAACAAACATGAACAAATCGAAATACCATTTTCTGTTCAATCAATAAAACCCAATTCCTAACACCTCCACATTATTTTCACGTTGCCGCATGGTTAAAATTAATAGAATCTATTCACCGATTAACCCAAATGATAAGTTCAGAAAATAAATCACTTTGCTCACAAAATACGAAAAGTCAAAATAGAAAGGTATGCAAATGAGATTCGTGCAAAATGTTACTTTTGTTAGTTAACACACCTTCGATGAATAGGTGGGTGGCTTGCCGTCCTTTTTGTTTGTAAGTCGGCTGGTTAAATCAAGTAGTCAGAAGCCTATGTCGGCGGAGAAATCTGATTTGAAAGCAGGAACAATTCACTTCAACTTTACTTGTATTGCTAAGGTCGTGTTTTTATTTTGATTACTCATACTAAGTACTGAAGGACATGCCCTTTTGCAGCCTTTCCATAGGGCGTGGCGTTTTTAGTTTGTAAACTATAATTTCATTAATGATTAATTAATTTCGTAATAAGTTTTATACTTATTTTTAATGTTAAATTACTAACCGTAATAGTGTACTACATCACAATTATACTAATGATATTTACATAATATGATGTATGTGGTATATAGTTTAATTTGGAAAATATATTGGTTAAATTTGAGTTTGTTATTTGTGTTTAGAATCACAAATTTCGACGCAGATGCGCATGCGCCAAACCAGTGTTAATTTGTTACAATAAGGATCAGAGAGAAACAGATTTGGCAATAATGAAAATGAAATAAACATAATTAATTCAACGCTCCAAGGAAAATTAGAAATATGCATTCCAAATTCTAATTTAGTTATTTGTTGGACTTAATATTTGCATAATTTCGTACATTTTTATCACAAATAATTTTATCATTATAAATTATTAAACATTTTTAATTTGACTGTTGTTGCTTCTGTCCTGGATTCGATTCCTGATGCCTCTAAAGACCAACCGTGTAGAGGCGCTAACGGGCTCAATCTGCGGAGGCTCAAAGTCCTCATGTTGGTGTAATAGTTTGGAGAGTGGGGTGCTATTTCAGATGTCATCCTCTTCACTTGACCAAGGCTCAGATCATGAGTTGTGGCCGCAGTAGTCTAGTGGTCAAGGTAACGGACTCTTGACCGGCGGGTCATGAGTTCGAGCATAGTACCGCTGAAGATCTAGATTTTTAAAAATGGATAAATATGTTTGAATTAAATTGGCCGCGGTAGCCTAGGGGTCAAGGTCAAGGAATCGTGGCCGTCGTGTTATGAGTTCGAACCTAGTGCCACTGAAGACCCGCCGTGTAGGGGGGCGATACACGTTAAATCTGTCGAGAGCTCAAACGTCCTCCCGTTGGTATGGTGTGGTAGTTAGGAGAGGGGGTGCCAGCTCAGGTGTCGTCCGCGTCACTTGACCATGGTTCAAAATTACGAGGTCCGTCGCCAAAAGCCCGCGTGTAGCTGAACAGTGGGACGTTAATATTCACTCACTCACCTAAAAGGGGGGACGTTCAGATTGATGCTTTTTTCTTCGGTGAACCATGCTTCGTGAGGTTGCAGTCAGTAGTAAGAAATATTTTTTCGATACGATTTGTGCTACTTTGTATTAACGTAATTTTTCTTGTACTTCAGTTTGTAACGGGTCTATCCACGTTTCTATTCGTTCTCTTGGGTAAAATAGTATTTTTAACTGTGATTTCAGTTGAAAACCACTTTCTGTAAAAAAGACTTGGTTTATGTAAATTAGAACTTCTATTTAAGTGTTAGTCGTAGAGTAGGCATGATGGGGGGTGAAAGTGAAGGTTATATAGCGTTAGCGACCGGAGGTCGTTTACTGAAGTCGATGGAAAGATAATCCAAAGATTATTTAAGTATTAAAGAAAAGAGCGCTCAAGAGATCAGATAAGTGATCTTTTTTCTGTTATATTTAATTAATTATAGTTAATTGCTCCTCTCGGCTTAAGGGATCTATAAGCGCATTCTCCCTTAAGTTGTTTAAAGCTATTAAATGATAGTAAATAAAAGTGTATTAGTTTTTAAAATGTCTAATCTTTACTCGAACCCTACAACACCCACGTCCGCAGGGACGAGACAAGTTTAAATTCTTTTCTTCTTTTCGTTCCTATTTTTCTGCCATTTCTCCCAATTCGTATTTTACACATACATTCTTTCGCTTACTCTCTAGATTTAAATATTGTATGTGTGTGCGCGCCGAGTGCTGCAATAAATACCCCAGAACAAAAAAATACTGCATACATCAATTTACCGCTATTGCTAAACGATTCCCGCATATAACACGCTCTGTATGTAAGAGAAATGAAGGCTAAAATAGAATTGCAGCCGTGAAAAACAAGTTCAGGGCCAACTCTGACCAATATATCTGAACTTGCGCTTACGCTAGAGTGCCAAATATGGAATAATTCTCCAGCAGAACAATGAAGCCTCGAATGGCGTGATGAATTTTATGTAATATTTATCCCTCTCATCTTGTATCCATTGTTTGAGTGACTGAAAAAAATTATCTGAACCGTGATTTGAGGGTGACTTATAATATACATTGTTGGATATGTGATTTAAAATACACTGATTATCAGCTGAATGCGTAGTTTGTTTTTTGCATAAACAGCATCTTGTAACTTGCAATATTAGTTAAGAAATAATGCTAATCAGTATTTTATAGATTGCCATTTTGTATATTATTTAATCGAACCTTCTTTAGATCACCATACAGAAGGAAAGATACAAAATTTATACGTCCAGTCTTGACTAGGGACGTCTTCGGACTTCTTAAAGCCATGGGTCCCTACGCAAAAGTAAGCCCTGGGGACCTACACTAATGTAAGCCCTACACTATGACCATTAAAAGTAGACTGTACAGAGCATACATTTTCAAAAACTCGTATAAACAATAACCCGAAACAAATGTGCATGATTTACAATCGCACAAATCGTTTCGACCAATTGCCACCTTTTGACTCAATGAGTAATGATGGTGTATGGGAATAGGTTTAGGCCTAAACATGAACGATGGTCATCACATGACGTCCATGATCGTCACATGGTCATGCAGTTGACGTATCGTCCGAAATTCCCAGTTTTTTGGAGAATACAACCAGAAATAACATTTGACAATTGAAATTATTCAAATGATGATCTTATTATGGCCTGGTCGAGAGCGAGACGAAGCCCCCATAGTGGCCTGGGCTCAGTGGGCCCTTATCTTAAGACGTTCCTGGTCCTGGTCTGAAACTTGGACCCTCTCAAAGAAAGTAGAGGCCAATATTGTACTATTTGTGAGAGAAAGATCCTGAGAACCATTTTTGATGGAATTAAAGAGGGTAAATTTTATAGAACAAATGTTGAAATTTATAAAAATTATAAGGATATTGATGTAATAAAATCCATCAAATTAAGTAGAATTGGATTTGAGGAGCATATTTGCCGCTTGATACTACTAGCCCAACATATTAGATCTTGAAACATAAACCTATGGGTATTAGAAATAGAGGATAACCAAGACTTCAATGACTGAACTCCATTAACACTGACTTCAAGGCCATAGGGGTATGGAACTGGCAACATTGAAAACTACTTGAAAAAATGTTCTGTAGAGAGCCAAGGCTCACAAGGGGTTGTTGAGCTAAGGATGATGATGATTTCGTATGTCTTAATTTATTTCAGCTGTATTTGAAGAAATTTAAAACTTTTTTTAAATTTCTGCTTTGCTATGAAATTAGATTCATAAGAATTCTACAAATGATGTGCTTAGGAATTTTGCAATTAACTTTTTCATGACTCTTTCAGATTTTATTTTCGTTACCTTATAACGTACCAATTGATAAGGTCTACTTCCAGCACTTCATTTTGTATTTCTGACGGTACATGTATGACCCAAGTAATCGAGGGGGGTTGGTCGCGATCTCGTGGCTGACTTGTTTCCACAAGCCACTGAAGACCTATCGTGTATAGAGACGTTAGATTCAAAATCCCCTAATATGAGTGGAGTGGAAGTTAGAAAAGTAGAGTGCCAGAACAGATCTTGTCCCGATTACTTGACCGTTGTTCAAAATTGCGAGGTCCATCTTTAACAATCCTCGTGTTTCTTCAAGGTGCGGCATTAATAAGCTATTAATAAATCAGTTTAAAAGAGTGTATTCATTTTCCAGCCGAACTATTCGTTGAAATTATTTTACCAGTGAGCTTCCAGTGATCCATGAGAAAGGAACAAACTAATGTCGAGCCACCAGCAATCATTTCATCGGGTTCGCGAACAAACAGGAAACCAACAAACTACAACTATTCTACTACAATAAGCTACATACCAATTTGAGAATAGATTTTTGTATTGGTTGCACGGCAGTTGAAGCTTTTGAAAGGGATTTAACATAGGTAGAGTAAGATATTAGCAACAAAATGAATCTATTCGCACTGAATAAAGTTAGTTATTAACAACGTTTTTCATTTTATGTAATTTCTACCTTCATAAATAATACATTATGATCAACACTTGAACGTAGGATATTTGAGATATACTTCAATCTCCTACTTCTACAAGAATTTATAATTTAGTTGCATATAACGTACAGCGTATATGCAGCAACAGCACATGCAGCAGCAATACATGCAGCAGCAATACATGCAGCAGCAATACATGCAGCAGCAATACATGCAGCAGCAATACATGCAGCAGCAGTACATGCACCAGCAGTACATGTCACAGTACATGCACCAGCAGTACATGCACCAGCAGTACATGCACCAGTACATGTAATAGTACATGCAGCAACAGTACATGCACCAGTACATGTAATAGTACATGCAGCAACAGTACATGCACCAGTACATTTAGCAGCAGAACATGCATACGGAGGGAGTAAATGCACCAATGGAATTGACACTTATACTCCAAGAAGACGTTTTACCAGTCAAGCTGTTGTACCATTAAATTTTAGAAGCAAAAAAAAAAATTACTTTTTTAAATATTTAAAATTAATTTTATAAAAACTTTTTTAAATATTTTTTGTGGTAAAACAGGATATGATACTCAAGAGCTCTTATCCTAACTCAGTTTGAATTTTTATGTGTAAAATACCCATCAAAAGCAAAATTTCTAAATGCCAATTAGTACCTTTTTAAAGAAAGGGTGTTACTAATCATTTGGACTACCTGATGATAATCCCATCCTTGTGTAACAAAACCTTTTTCCAACATCAAACAATGCTAAGGACCTCAGATCGTCTACCATTGTTTATAGTCTTCTCAACGCTTGACCAAGCAAAAGAGGAGGAAATGGCCACTTAATAAGATCGCGCACGTCGCTAAGTGGTCAGTAGATAACCGACCTCGGACCTCAGTAGGACCGAGAAAGTGGATGGGATGAATTACAACCTGCTGTATCATTGAGTAATTGAGATCTTGATTTGGAAAGGCACCAGAGCGTGAATTTTGATCATGGTTTATAGGTATGAAGGACAGAATGAGAGGGAATAATGGGGAATGGAATATTCATGGGTTTTAGTTGTATCTCAGTATCTCGATTTGGTAATCTACATTAAGAATGGATCTTATAGTAGATGTATCATTGACATTGTAAGGATTTGTTACTTAGTTCTGATCATGCTTTTCTTAGTAAAGAATGCACAATTTAGTAGCTCATTTTTGACACTCCCTTAACATTTTTTTTACGTCGTTTTTCTAATTTTGGGCTCATTTTATAAACATTTAACAATTTTTATTCAATATTTAGGGCCTAAGTAACCTGTTTTCTTAAACGTGATTCCCAAAGTTAAGGTATCCGACTACCCTAACATTGTGAAATTTGCTACAAAAATTGTCAAATTTTTTTTTTATGATTTTATTTTACAGGCCATCTTGTTAGCTTTATAAAAATACTAAGTTTATTATTTTCCGTTCACTAGAACAAAAACTACAAGTGTTTTATTAAAAGCAGATGCCATTACTTTAAGCAAGATGTCATACTTAAAAACGCGTTTTGTTCGAAATGTGGTTTTTTTTTAACTGCTCAAACGGGAGCAGCGATTGCTGAAAAAGTTTTGAAAATAATTAACTGAAATTTTTTGTGTATGTTCTTTATAATATTAAAAATGTTTTAACCTTACGATTTATCAATCACTGTTTCTTTACAAAATTTACAGTTCCTTATGTTAACATACTCACTGTTTCTTAAGCAATTTCATATAATAACTAAGATAGAGTGATCTAGTTGTTTTAAAAATTAAAATATATCTTATCCTGAAAGTCATTTCAAAAAAGAATAACATAGCAACACATCAGAATTGAAAAATTGAACATTTGCTTATAAACTTTTAATACAGAATGGGCTCCGTTTTATGTAATTTTTTTGTAAATTTTTACCCATTTTTAGTAACGATAATTTATTTTTCTCTTCTTAATTTTAGCAAATTTTTCTTAAAATGTACTAAACAAATAAAAAACCCACAAAAAAATCCCCCCCCATCTCCATTTTTTTAAAAAAAGTTGTCGCTCAGAAGTAGTTAGAAACCTTAAGATAAAATTTGTTTTCTTTTTGTCAAACCGGAAGTTCAGTAATTAGGGTTACGAGTTCACGGTCAGTGACACTTGATTCGAATTTTAATTTGAAAAATCGTCGAGTCGAATAATGAAAGTTTCGTCACATTAACTTCAAGTGAGTCAATCTGCTGGCAAATTAGAAGAGTGTGACATCAGTTCAACTGACATTCTCATCATTTGATTCTTGTTTAAAGTTACGACGCAAATGGTTCCCGAGTTACTCTGGTTACAGCATTTCTTATTAACACCGAATTCAAAGCAATCACGAGGACTATGCTCATTGTGTTTTTGTACCGGGGTCTAGTTCCCATGATGTCACCTGAACTTGAGTACCACTCTTCAAACTTCTGTACCAACCCAATGGGTGGACTCAATAGATTTTACGAGCATCACCCATCTACACGACGTGTCTTTAATGAAACTATGACTCCACACAGAAACATGTCGTCAATGGTAACTCAGCAACTGCCCTGGAACGTGGATTACTTACCTGGAACTTAATCTGGAACATGGATTAATTTGGATTAACCTCACAATCATAGTTTTCTAATCGTCACAAGGTGGTATTCAGATGTCAACTGACAAGCAACTATATGCCTGGGCAAGACTGCATTACTGTATCGTGTCCGTCACCTGTGTCTATGCCTAGGCCTATCACCATACTCCAAGAGGGAGCATTGAGTCGATCGCGATCGACCAGTGGACCGCCAAGGGGACCAAGAAACATATTTGGGGAACACTGATCTAGACTGGGTGGACAGCAACACCTTGAAGAAGTTAGAAGGAGCTCGTACCCTGGAAAAGTCGCCCACCCTTGCCATACATCATAGTTGAAAGGCAGCAGTCGGTCGACCTGGTTTGTACCCAAGCTTGTGAGATAATGAATTACACTCATTTATCTGTTACGACTTAACTTTAGTACAACGTATGCTACACCCAGTGGCGTAACGAAGAACATTCCCCCCCCCCCTGCAAAGTCAAGTTTGGGGCCTCCAAGTTGAATTTAATAAAGAGTAAGTACTTGTGTGTGTGTGTGGCGGCAGTCAGGCTTTGGGGCCCCTAGAACCCTACCCCCGCGATGCGGGGGGTGTACGTTACGCCACTGGCTACACCACAAGTGCTTTTGCATAGAAATCTAGGGGCTCAAGAAGTCTGAAAGCATCCCTGTACAAGAGATATCAAAACCAATTTCATAAAAGAGATATTATACAATAAAAAGGTGATATATATTATTGAAAATATAACTTTTTTCGATATTAAAAAGACTATGAAATAAATATTGAGTGTAATAGCCATGGCTGACAATAACCACTGTTACGCACCTCAACATTGGATGAAATCAATTAAATGGGTTTGAATGTCTTATCAGAGTGGCGTAACGAAGAACATTTGGGCCCCCTTGCAAAGTCAAGTTTGGGGCCCCCAAGTTGGATTTTATAAAGGGAAGGTACTTGGCGGCAGTCAGGCTTTGGGCCCCCCTGCGATGCGGGGGTAGTGGGGTGTACGTTACGCCACTGTGTCTAATTGGGTAGGATGACCCCTATTGTCTCCACACCAGTGTCGGTTTAACCACTGAGCGCTTGGGAAGGGCGCCCAGGGGCTCGGAAGGGCCCGAATAAGCTGGACTTACCAGGTTTTCTGGATTTAAATTTCGATTCACCAGTGACAAGGGGGCTGGTAGATCTTCTGCACCCAGGGCCCGAAGTGAGCTTAAATTGGTACTGCTCCACACATTCCCAAAGTTGATATGGTGTAGCAGTGGATGATGTATACCAGTCCAGTAGTTCTACAATCATCGACCAGACATGTTCGATGGACGATAGAAGAGAGAACTGGATGACCAAGCCAGCATTGCAATCCGATGGACGATGAAGTCTTGAACGTGAACGCATTCAGAAATAAGTCGCGACGTGAATCTCGTAATCTGTGTCTCAATATTCAATAAATAACCGTTCATCGAACCATTGTCATTACGAAATTCTTCATTGTTTCTTCTTAGTCACCGTCTTCTTTAGATCCCAATACTCAGGATTTCGTAAAAAAAACAATGACTTATTAAAATGACGAGACATTTTTTGGAAGCTTTTTGATCTTTTACAGAACGAAGAGTGATGAAACTGATTTGTTTCTGTTCCCGTCTGTGCTTTATTTTAGCTTAAATGCGGTGTCCTTCTTCTGTGATATGTTTTTCTGTCAGTTATAACGATATGAAAGTTTATAAGTATATACGTTGAAACGAAAAAAAGATGGTCAAGCATGGAAGTTGGAATTTTTTGTGTGGAATTTTTAGTCGAGCTGTTCGTTGCAGAAGAGAGAGTTCGGTAATAAGTTTTTTTTAATTTAATTATGTCCTGTATTTTATTTAAATTATTTTATTTAGTGAAATAGATTTAAGGAAATTATATATATATATTATTTTTCATACAAACTTGGCTGGATCTTTGCGCTTGAGTAAAAAATGTATGTAATTTCCTATGATCTTAAAATAAAAAGAGAGAATGGCTTGATCTAAATATGCTTTTAAATTCTAAAAACACATTCTAATAGGAGTAATTAATTCTTGCGAAGTATTTTTTCATTTACTCAGGAAACATTTCTTTCAAAAATTTTATGATGCCTAAGCGAGAATATAAATGAAAGAAAAACGATATAGTCATACAAAATAGTGTGACTAAAATCATGTGTTATTTAGAAAACGATTTGGCTAAAGCCCCTGGAAGACTCATAAACGTTACTTCCATATTTTTTCTCATTATTCTCTTTAATAATTTTAATAATTTCTTATTCAATGCTTGAGAAATCTCAAATTTGCAAACTGAAAAAAAACTCTATTTCGTTTTATACGTGTTTTAAAAAATTTGTTAAATATTGTTCTTTAAAAAAAAATCATGATTCGTACATATGTGACCTCAAAATTTCTGCAAAAATTTTGTTTAAAATTATTTTACTATCAATTTATTTTTAATAGAAATAGAAGAAATCTTGAATAGATTTTTAAAAAATTTCAAATAAAAAATAATAGGTTTTCTAAATAAATCGAGTTAAATATATGTGCTCAAAATAATAAGTTCAAATAAAAATATATTAAAATTTTTAAAAATGGATAAATATGTTTGAATTAAATTGGCCGCGGTAGCCTAGGGGTCAAGGTCAAGGAATCGTGGCCGTCGTGTTATGAGTTCGAACCTAGTGCCACTGAAGACCCGCCGTGTAGGGGGGCGATACACGTTAAATCTGTCGAGAGCTCAAACGTCCTCCCGTTGGTATGGTGTAGTAGTTATGAGAGGGGGGTGCCAGCTCAGGTGTCGTCCGCGTCACTTGACCAAGGTTCAAAATTAAGACGTCTGTCGCCAATAGCCTTCGTGAAACTTTATAGTGGTTCTATTATAATTTATGTATTTAACATAAATGAACGTAATTTAAAATAACATGAGCTACAGGTGGAGAAATTGTGATCCATTGTCTGGTGACGAGCTGCATTTAAGAGGTCATCCAACTCTCTAAGCCTCCACACTACGTCAAAGTGAGGAAGGAGCCAGTGATGTACACAGGGGGGGGGCTCCAAATGCCCCTAAGACCAACAAATTTCTACAATTGAGAATACCCCTCGGTGGTTTCGTGGTTTTTTTCTTAGAATGTTAGGCCCCTTCTACAGGAGAGAGTTCTGTGAACGCCACTGCTTAGAGCCTCAACGGATTTAACATACAGCAATCCCCACTATGCCAGTGGCGTAACGTACACCCCGCACCCCGGGGGGGGGAGACAGGACTCTAGTGAGGTGCAAAGCCTGAGTGATGCCAAGTATGTAAGATCCGGTTTGGGGCCCAAAACCTGCCTTTGCAGGGGGGAGGGCTAATATTTTCTGTTACGCCACTGCACTACATGACGGATGTTTAGGAGTATCAAGATTCGGCATCCTCTAGTGGCGGTCACTCCAGCTGTTTAGAATGTTTACAAAAACAACAACAACGCAAACAAATATCAAATCTTTTTTTTATAAAAAATCTACATTTCAATAGGTTAAAATATGTGTGTAAACTTTCTCATAGTTTTTTTTTTTTTATTAATATATCTGATATGAAAAGAGAGAAAAACTTCTTGTTCCTGAAAACACACTATGAGGCACAAACGTATTTGAATATAACGTTTTATTTTTTGCGAAATAAAAAGAGCATTACGCCAGGTTTTTCGGAGTTAATTATCCAGTCACAGGCATTGTTAGTGCACTAAAATAAGCAAGCGGCGAAATCTTATCCCTCCAAATGATACTTCATAATGAATCAAAACCATCACAAACACTATTAAAGAATTGTTTACAGCCATCTTCTTCTTGGCGCTGAATCATCGCCTTAGTACTCCGCTACGTCTGCGCCGGTGAAGTCGAAACAAAAACTGCAAACCCAGCAGAAGTTGAGGAAGCAGCATAGCACGCTTTAGACTAGGGAAAAACTCTATAATTATCGCTCGCCTAGTCAACAAAACACGGAGAAATATGAAAAAGTAAAGAGGGGAAAAAAAATTCGAATAACTCCCGCGCAGTAGCATTCGACAGGTAAGGTTGTGGAGAAAAATTTTTTTAAGAAAATAAAACTGCGTGAGAAAATGTCCTTGATTTATTTAATTGCTAATGCTCAAGTGTTTATTTGAGTGATATGCTGAGTTAAATATATTTCACATCATACTCCTGAAGGCTGTGTGTGTTATGAGTCATAGTATTTTGTTGACTTACTAGTGATGATTGATATGTTATTGTAAGGAGGGAAATAAAATAAGATAAAAAGGATTTTTTTATGTTTTTCTTTTTATTTTTCTTATGACTGTTTTGACGTAAATGCAATTTATATATATATATAAAAAAAACCACGAATGTACTTTTTTTAAAGTTAATACGTTTTTTTTTCAAACCAAAAGACTGATATGTTAAATATTTGAAGTCAATTGTTTTGTACTGGGATAAGTGGCACACACGAGGGGGCAGACCTCTTCCCTATCGCCCTTGATTTAGTACGTAATTTAGTTATTTGTTTTAAAAAAATTATTTTGCAAATTAATGCTAATTTATTCAGTAATTTTTTCCTGTTTTTTGTTTACGAAAATCAATAAAATTAAAAGAATATGTTTGCCGTATATTGGGATATGATACGAGAATGGGGGATTTTCGACCCTCGACCCCCCTTGAAATATTCTGAGTGCTCCACCGACTAGGATAGATTGTTAACTGTTGAAATTTTTCTATTTTATGGGGGTCACTTCACACAGCGTTTTTCCAGTCTCCAAAATGTTAAAAGGACTAAGTTTAAGGAACATTTTTTTAAAAATTGATTGGTCGTACGAGCAACAATTTTTTATGTGCATTATTTTTTTATTATGAGACATTTTTACAAAAATTATGAGAAATTTTCTTAAATCATTCATATAAGGAGTAACATGTGAAAGAGTTAGCAAACAATGAAAATTCTTGTATGTTTTAACCTTTAAATATTTTTTGAATAACTTGACATACACAAATTCTCCTTTTAAAATATTGATGTATAGTATATAAGTGATATTGATAATATGTGTGTAAAGTTTCAGAGTTATAAGATGAGTAGAATTTTCAAATATTTCTTTTTTAGCGCAATGTACAATTTTTTTTCTCCCCCTTTTTAAAAAAATGCGTACTACCAAAATAGTTTATATTGCTAAAATTCTTCTAAAAATTAAGGTAGAGTAAAAATTTAAACTGCATTATAAAAATCAGGAGTCATACTTTATTTTCAAATAAAAATTGAAAAATAAATTTTTTTTACTGATTTTTGTGATACACTAGACGAAATAAAAAAATTTCCCTGGGCAAGGGAAACAAAAGAATTAAAATCAACATAAGTTTTTTTTTATAAAAATGTGATTGATTTTACTATTCACGATAAAAATCTAGTGTTGAATTTTGTCATTCCTAAGCAATTTGAGTAAATTGATTTCCAAATAATTAAAAAGCAAAAATATTTTTTCTTCTGCGAATATCGTACAATATTTTTTTTTTTTGGCACTAATCTGATATTAGGTTCAATACGCTATATATGAAACTCCTTACGATACGATATTTCATTTTGTTTGAAAAAAAAAACAGCAAAAAAATATTCAAATAATTCGGATTGTAATTTCAAAAGGAAAATTGACAACTTTTGCCCACACTTAATGTTTAAAATCAGTTTTTGTCTTTTCCCCTCCTACTAATACTTACATTAGGAAAGTTCAAGTTTGTTTCATACTGCCATCTGTTGAGAAGAATCAGAACTAAAAAGTAACCCGAGAATAAACTTTCTAATTTTGCAATCCAGTTTTCGATAATAATAAAGAAATATTATCATTTCTAAACTGTTAGTTCTTGAATAAAAATGAAATTATTTTAATGGGTTACGAAAATGTTGTCCAGGTTTCAAACAAAGAAAATAGAACCGTTTATTTAATAAGAAAATTTTCAAGATACATTAAAATAAGTCTTGTTTTTGTTCAGAATGCCTTGATAATGAATTTTATTAATAAGAATAATTATATTAAGGGAAGTTGATAGATTTATTTTAACTTGAAGGCAAAGTTAATATTTATATACCAAAGAATAAAATATATATAAAAAAGTTACATGAACAAATGGTTATTTATAAGGGATTGTAACTATATATATTTTGATGTATAATTTTTTTTATGAAACCTTGATTTCATTTTCTTTTATATAACTTTTCAGAACTCAGGATATTAAAAGTATCGATTTTTTTAAAAACAAACAAACAAAAAAGGTCATGAATTTTAAACTTTTGCTGTATAAGTTTGAACTTAATATTTTCTTGATGCACTATGGCTTCGTTAGCCAAGTGGTCATCAGTGCAGGTTCATCCACTGGGCGCTTGGGGCGAGCTCCCAGGGTCCCGGAAGGGCTCGGATAAGCTGGACTTAACCGGAACCGCGTGCCAAAGGGGCCCATAGATCTTTTGCGCCCAGGGCCCGAAATGAGCTTAAACTGGCATTGGTGGTCATGGCCACGAACTCGCAGCCGGGGTTGTCAAAACGTAATTTCGAGTCCTGATGCCACTGTAGACCCACCTCGTAGAAGAGCTGATGCTCGTTTCGTTTATAGTGGCTTAAAGTCCTCACGTTAATGTGATGAGAAATTTGCAGATTGGGGTGCCTGGTCAGGTGGTTCAAAATTATTAGGTCCGTTGCCAATAAATCTCGTGTTACCTTAAATGCTATGTTAATAACTACTAACTCAAGGATGTGCTATGTGAAAAATCGATAAATTAAATTGCTTACATTAACATGTGCTGATAAAAAATATAAAAAATATCATAGAGAGAAATGAATTTTGATTTGTCGAGTTTATGCCAAACTATGTAGAACTGTGTTTTTGGTTCTTGCGATGAACTTCCTCAATATCTTATTACAAGTAAATGATATGAAGTGACGTTTCCTTAAGCCACTGAATGAAGTTAGCGGGTGTGGTATTTAGTCATCGGTGCTTCTGTGATATCATTAACTTCGAATCCTGATGCCATTAAAAACCCGCCCTTTAGAGGGAGTGAATATTAACGTCCCACTGTTCAGCCACACCAGGGTTTTTGGGGACAGTCCGCGTAATTTTGAACCATGGTCAAGTGACGCGGACGACACTTGAGCTGGCACCCCATCTCCTAACTACCACACCACACCAACGGGAGGACGTTTGAGCTATCGACAGATTTAACGTGCATCGCTCCCCTACACGGCGGGTCTTCAGGGGTACTGGGATCGAACTCATGACACGCTAGCCACAATCCAATACCTAGACCACTTGGCTACCGCGGCCACGCCTTTTAGAGGGAATGACGCACAGTAAATCTATCTAGGCTTGAAGTCCTCAAGGAAGGAATGGTGTGGAATTGACTAGATTGTCGTCGTCGTCACTTGATAGAGGCTCAAAAGAACGAGCTCCTAAACTAATAAACCTAGTGTTGTTTCAGAATTGGACATTTATTCTCAGGCAGTCGATCTGATCCACTAAGACCTTCCGTCTAGCAGGACTTATAAGCGTAAAATCAATTAAAGCTTTAAGTCCTCACGTTGGCATGGTATGGAAGTTGCATAGTGGGTTGTCAGCTAAAGTATCTTAACTGTCAGTTGACCTTGACTCAAAACTACGACGTCTGTCGCCAACAGCCTTCCTGTTGCTTCTTGTGATATAAATAATAAGTCATAAAGTCTACATTTAAGTTGGAAGCTTACCCGTCAAGCTTCCACACTTGGCACTCGTATTTTCGTGGCTCATTTGGCTTATGCGCAAGTTATTTAAATTGTAAAACTTTGTTCTTTGTTGGAAATAGCAGTTAGAGAAATGAGAACATTGCCATTTCCAGCATATTTCCTGATTGGCTGTACTTGGCGTGTTTTTCAAAATTCAAGGCGAGAAATTTTCAATATTGGCGTGTATCGAATATTCAATATATTTAATGAATTTTTTTCCATCAAGGATTACACAAGATTTAATTTTCTCTTTTATTTTTCCTTTATTAAAGTACATAAAAACTGAAATTTTTAATATTTTAATTTCACTATTGCGTTACTTTCTCTAGATTTAAAATATTTTTTTCTTTTATACGGTTGTTTGATTTCGCCAACACATTTGCACCGAGAGTACGCGTCTGAGTTGAGAATTGAATGGCGTGTAGAATTATTCGTCAGATATTTGAATGGTTTGACATGTGCGGTGCAAACTGTCTTCGTCATGGGTAGTGGTTTTTTCGAAAAAGAATGAGATGGCGGAAACAAGGTCATTTGGAATTTTTCTTCTTCTTTCAACAATGAATCAAATATCTTAAGAACCTGTGTGTGAAAAATATTTTCATGTACTTGAAATTTGATAGATCTGTTTTTTTAAAAAAATCAATGGCGTATTCTCGTCAATAAAAATGTTCTAAATTATTGAAATTCTCTGAAACGTTTTATTAAATTATATTAATTATTTATAATTAAAAGCAATAAATATTTAATTTTGGGTACTAAAATTGTTTAAGTTTTAAGGAATCGTGCAAATATGGATCGCAGCGGCACGGAAAGATTTATAAGGATCTCGTCTGCGCACCTAAAGATGTGGGAGGATTA
Organism: Trichonephila clavata; assembly: GCA_019973975.1. Lineage (NCBI taxonomy): Eukaryota > Metazoa > Arthropoda > Arachnida > Araneae > Nephilidae > Trichonephila > Trichonephila clavata. The sequence continues at coordinate 173,787 of BMAO01012809.1, forward strand.
GAAGGAAGATTAGCCGTATTTCAAAAACAATGTAATTTATTCACAATATTACCCACAACTCAAATTTAATCAATCAAGGATAAGAGATGTACCCAATTAATAAATATGAAAACAATTAACGAGGTACGCGAGATACGAGAAGACTTTGAGATGGCACGGGGGGGGGCTTGGTCAAATTTACCAAAAAAGACTTAAATAAACACGCTGATTATGCACTTACAAAAGCAAACTTTAATACTGTTTACCTTATGTTGATTGTATGCATTTCAATCATTTCTATGTCACATGCATGAAAATTCACATATTTCGGTAGTTCGGTAGTGGATGAAAAACTGAAATATTACATTACATTCAGACCTACAGTAAATTGAATGATATAGTGCATTTTTTTTAATTTCTGTAGCGCACCTGTTGTCTTTGTCTGTGAGCAGTAGGAAACATGTTTCGTCAACTGCATTTCATTACGTATATTATCGAAGAAACATAATTAAATATGTTAACCAGGAATTAACGGGATTCTTTAAAGGCTGAAACTGTCAATTTATATTTATTTTCAAAGCAATAGTTTTTATTATGAATTACTTCGTATCATCAAAACCTCAGTCTTTATAACAGATAAGATAAAACTTTTATTCCACTCTTTTAAATGAAAAAGAAATTCAGTAGTTTCAATTCCAACACTATCCTATCTATGATTAAAATATATAATATTACACATTTAAATATATTTGTGGCAATATCTATTTCAGATTCGGAAGTAAAAAAATTGAGGCTTTAGAAAAAAAATTAAATTAAAAAATATATTCTATAAGTAAAAGGATATTCTTTAAAACTTCAATCTTGTTTTCATCATGAATTATGTACACTCTTATTTCTCTAGAGTGGGAAGAGGCGGGGTATCGAAATATTCACTAGAAAAGGGCTCTGTATCGAAATATTTATTAGAAATGGGGGCAGTATCAAAATATTTGCTAGAAAAGGAGGCGCCAGTTCAAAAAAGGTTGGGAACCTATGATTTAGATCAATGATTAGAGCGCGAAGGTGAGACCAGTTAGCCTGGGAATAATATTTAGGGACATTCAACTAATTTCTACGATAACCCATACAAGTTCGTTATTAACTCAGACATGCCCTAGCAATTTAGTTTCTAACTTCTCTTTAAATAATACGCCCAATACTTGAACTCTTGTCAGTCAGAAGTCCTACCGCTGAGGCATTGAACACTAATATCTATCTTGATCAGCTCACATCCAAGTGATCCTCACTTTGGATATCTTCAATTCTCACTTTAATAATCTTAGATTCTGATTTCAATAACTCACGATCCTCCCTTCACTAACTCTCAAAACTCGCGAATACAGAATTTATATAGTAATCTTAATTTGCATAATCACGTTTTCTTACCTTCGGTGAAAGTTGGTTGAAAGAAATGTTTCCTTCAAAGATTCCCCGAAGTATTAGTGAGAGCAGCGTACAGATCCGTTACACGGTTATCAAGGACCGATAACAATACAATAATTTCATAAATTTGTTCCATTGTCCTAATCAGGGTCATCAGGATTAACGATTTCCTATTTCCAGATTTGGCGACTAAAAGATTTAAGTTACAAATCTAAAGCAAAAACGCTCATAGTTCATACAAATAGTGACCTTTTTAGTGAAATATATCGTTGAATTACATCTCTTCTTCTGCATTAAATATTTCAAACTTAGATGCATCCTATCAGTGCGTATCGACGCACTGATAGGATATCAATGAGTATTCCAGATTCTAAAAGATGACGCATTTCAGATTAATTCATCAATGAATAAATGGTAGTATAAATAACTAAACAAAGCGCTTTTATTGCAGTCGAACTAAAAGATGTAAAATAAACTATAGTTAAAAAAACTAGAAAACATACTTTTATAGTTAATCGAAGTAAAAAGTAAAAACAAATTCTCTTAATATAAGATTAAAATGATGAACGAGAAAATTAATGTCATTGTGGTAAAAGCGTGGGGTGCTCAATATCATTTGTTATAATTTCTTACTAGTTCTATTCCAAAATGCAGAATTAGTGTAAAAATGTACTACAAAGCACTGCAAGCTTTTTCCAGAATGACATTGATTTTCTCGTTTGTCATTTTATTCTTATATTAAGATTTTTTTTTTTTTTTTTAGTCCATAAAACAAGTGAACGCATTTTTTTAGTTTTTTTAAAACTATTTTATAGAAATATCATTTCCCACGAAAAAGTATTTCAGTCCTCAATTTCGTGTTGAAGAATTTTTTTTTTAACAAATCGTACCATATCGCCTAAATGTATTCATCGTTTACAACCTCTAAGAGAAACCCATAATTATGAATGTTACGATGAAACAAAAGTTGAAATGAATGCATTTTTATAGAGAAAATTGGGGAGGAGGGTGCCTAATTCAGATTAACCAATTCTCCGGATATCCATTTCAAACAAACGCAACCTTTTAAACTCCGAACAAATTGAAAAGAAACGCAGAAAGAGATGTTGCGAATGTGAGTAGTGCACAGGTGCTCAGGCAACACATCTTCCTGCTCCCCAAGGTCGTTGTAGTGATCACCTTTTCATCAACAACGAGCTCGGAAAAATGAACAAATAAAAAAATAATAATTTCTCTTTTATATATTTTTACTCTTTAGCGCTCGTGCACTGATCTTTTAGTCGGTGATACTCATACATACTAACTACAGGATGTGTTTGTGGAAAGTAAAAAAGAAACTTAGTGTTTTTGTTTGAGGTTTCCCAGGTTTTGATGAAATTTGCGGGAGGAAGTCGTTAACGATGGCTGTGTTGACTTTTTTTTAATGAATTTTTCCCCCTAGTGTGTGTTAGACAATATGTTTCGAAATAGAGGTTACTGGGCTGTGGTGATGGTGTCTTTAAATACGCAATTGTGTGTTTGAAAATATAGAGAATGAAAGGACGTGTGAGAGTGACCGATTATGAAATTGATTTTTTGTTTTGTTTTGTAGACGCTTTTTTAGCGTCATTCATTTTTTGTTTGAGGAGGAAAGTTTTGTCGATTTTTATGGAGATTTTTTTTCCGAATGGTATTAGTTCTTTTGCTATAAATCGATTTCTGATACGTATCGATTTTTGGTCTGTTATTTTACTGAGTTTTTTACACATATAGTGAAAATCGTTAGACACGAAATTGAGGGGACTGAAATATTTTTTTCGTGTGAAAGGATTTTTCAAAAAAGCGTATATTAATTTTGTTGAATAGTTAGTTTATTAGAGTACATTTTATTTACACAGATGTGTATATGTGATATATTTAATAAAAATCAACGAAACAAATACATGAAAAGAACTTAGCGAAATTTAATACAAAATTTTCACGTTTTTTGGAAATCGAAACTATTGAGTTTTTGGAAAATAATCTGATACATTTTCTTTGCATTGTCTTAGCATCAAGTTATCAGCAAATTGTTCGATGTCGTCCATTTTTTTAAATCATTTCACAATTGGAATGTTCGTCTAAACAACTGCGCATACTTTTCATGATGTTCCTCATTTCGGATTACATGGGAACAGGATCTGCATTATTCATTTCATTTTCGTCATCGGAATCTGCATCAATGATATTTTATGAGTTTTGAACAAACTCCATAATGTCTTTTCTGCCATAATTGGGGCTGCACATACATTATTATCATCTACCGCAACGAATTCTTCCGATGATACAGTAAGGCAGACCAATAATACTGAAGCTTTCTCAAACATTTCGTTAAGTGTCTGGCGTTTTCCGTATTTTATTCATTCTCTGAGGGAAATCTTTTCGTGTTAAGAGAAAAAAAAAGGTTCAAAATATGAAGTCCATCGCCAAAAGCCCTCTTGCTGCTACAGCGTGCGACGTTAATTAACTATAATCCAATCGTTTGTATATCGATTTTTATTGCGTATCGATTTTGAATCAATCAGCTATTTTAGCCCTATTTTTAAACACATAATAGAATAATTACATTAGCAATGCAAGCAGATTTTTAAAATTTATTTTAATGGCAATAATACTATAAATATTTCGTATATTAATTCTATAAATGTTTATTCCATTTTGTATGTTTGACAGTGGCACACGCAAGAGGGTAGGGGGTCCTAGGGTTCGGAACCCTCCCCCCCCCTTGATTTTTTTCCCGATTGATTATAATCGTATGTATATAGTACGTAAAATTTAATTAAGTTATTAACAATTAATTATATATATTGATGCTTATTATTTATTCAATAATTAGTATTAATCATTAATTAATTTTTTACTGTTTTTGTTCTTGAAAATCGACAAAATCAAAAGAATATGTTGGGCGGCGTATTGGAGTCTGATACGAGAATGGTGGACTTTCCACCCTGGACCCCCCTCCCCCTTCCGTTTGAAAATGTCCTATGTGCGCTAATGATTTTATGATATTTGACATATAGTAAAAAAAAAATTTCTATTTTAATGCAAATTTGGAATTCAGAAAGAAAAATAAGAAAAGAAAAAATAATTTATTTAGGGTGAGCTTTAAGTGACGTGTAAGAATAAAACTGTATTTAAAAATTTGTTTTATGCATTACATTGTAAATATTTATTGGTAAGGGTAAATAAAGTAAAGAATTTTTTTAAACTTTTGTTTCCATTTTTTTAATCAATGCATGATTTATTTACATAGAAGAGCTTTTGAACATTAACCATGTCGTGGCTCAAAGTCCTCACATTAGTGTGGCGAGTAAGTTTGTAGAGTGAAATGCCAGCTCAGATGCTGGCTTCATCATTTTACCATAGTTCAAAATTAAGAGGTTCGTTGCCATTACCCCTCACATTGCTTCGGAATTCGACGCTAATTAATAATTAATCAAGCTGTTATAATGAGACTAGTCTAAAATCAATGATCGTCGTACAGAATAACGGGAGTTTTGATACACATTTCGCACATAAAGTTTCAAAACTCTCATTTGGAAATTATGATAGGTTATTGGAGGTTTGGAATTTACGATAGAATATCTCATATGACGTGCTCGTCATTTTATTCTAGCTCGCAAAAACACCATCCCTCGCCCGTCGTTTATTTTATAAATCGTCTGCGTTATTAATTATTTCAAATAAAATAAAATCTATCCACATCCACGATGACTTATTTCCCGTTCCGATTCACCCTCAATCTGTCGCGTTCTAACCGCTGACGCATTCATCTACCACATCCCTGGCAACCTTCCCAAAAATATTCTCGTTTTGTAAGTTTAGCAAACACTTGTGTGGAGGGAGGGAAAGAAATCCTTCAAGGCACACCTGCCATTCAAAACCTTCTTCTCACATGATGATGCATACGTGTAATTTTAGAAATTGACATCTCATTCACCGTTTCTTTTGCAGAGCTGTCCGTCCGAGGAAGTGTACACCGTCCGCAGAGTCCCCACCCAGCGTATGGAGGGAGCCGCCGCCACCCCTGCGACACCCTCTGGGGAAGCGTCGGCGGTGCAGAGTCGGAGTGCAAGCGGGGCCAGTGCGACATCCGCCGCGGCTCGCTCCCTTTCTATGAACTCGGTAAGCAGTGAGGGGTCGGCGGAGAGTCACGTGGTGGAGCAAGAGGACATCATCGTCCTCACCCACGATGTCCGCAGTTTCAAAGAGGCCCTCGGGAAGCTCAGGAGAATATTCCATCCGGAGAGAGGTTAGTAATTTGTTTCTGATCCTTTTCCTCAATTCTGTTATTTTTTCAATGTTCTAGACCAGCGGTTCTTAAATATTCGATCGCTGCGACCTCCCTTTATGTATCAACCTAACATCACGGTACCCCGGTGGCGTAACGGAGAATATTAGCCCCCCTCCCTGTAAAATTAGGTTTGAGGCCCTAAGCCCAAACGCGTACTTTGCGTCAGTCAAGCTTTGGGCACCCTGGAGTCCCTGGACACCCCCCGCAGTGCGAGAGTGTACGTTACACCACTGATTTTAACACCCCCCTTCCCTGACTCCCAACGCATAGCCAAGTTCCTCAATGATCCTAAGACTGTCTCTGCTACTTATACAGATCTTTTTAACTTTTCCTCCCCCCCCCCTTTTTCCCTTTGAGAGAAGAGTAAGCATCTAATTAAAAGTATTATGAAATAGTAATTTGAAATAAATAATGTACCATAAAATCCGGCGTATAACACGCACTTAGAACGCAAAAAATAAGATCGAAATTTACAGGGGCGCATTATTGTCGTCGTCGTGAGTTTAATGCTGGGATACATACGAAAGTCGAGAGATAGATGAGCAGAAACATGCAATACAAACACAGAAAAATATAGACTTTTTTACAAACGAGGATCCCACAACACAACAGAAAAGGGCGCGCTGCTTTAAATTCGAGACGGGAATCCATTTCAGGTGAAAGTCCGACTTTTCCCGAAGATACATCCATGTCTGATTCGGGTATTCGAACCCGAGCTCACTCGATTACAAGCCGAGTGTCATAATCACCATACTAGGTGGGGCGGATATAAAAATGAGAACTTTAAAAATAAAATAATGATCAGAGCATATATAGAAAAAAAAATTTAACGCGTCTACAAATACTGAAATACCGTTTAATTCAAAGAAATGGCATTCCTTACGAACTTCAAGGGTTGTAGTTCTAGAAGTGTACTATTTTTTTAAACTTGGAATAATGTCTCGAATAGATGTCTTCAAAACATAAGAGCATTGCGCACTTACATTTACGGTTTAAAAGGTTAAGGTTTTTAAAAAAAAGGGGGGGGCGCGTTATACGGCGGTGTGCTTTATGCGCCGGATTTTACGGTAAATAATAATAATGAATATATACAAATAATTTAGTGATCTAGTCCAGGATGGCACATCCTTAAATTTTTCCACGAGACCTTTCAGAGATTGTAAAAAAGGGAAATTTTGATGGGCATTCACGAACCCTTAAAATGTGAGCTGGGGACCTTTATGGGAAAGGGGCCACGGATCACAGTTAAAGAATTGCTGTTCCTGACGAATGTTTTAAAATGTTTTGCCAATACTTTTTACTAGAAGTGGGCAAATAGCGACTGGCAAAGCCTGTAGGCCTTACAGTCTGCCAAGACTCTAAAGAAAGGTGACAGGGTAAGGTTGTCTCATTAAACTGATTCTTAAATTAAGTGTGCTGCATACTTAGATGATACTAGCTCATATACTCGTTCTTCGAACGGGTGAATTGAAATATTAAACAATAGATTGAAGGATAAAGAAGTTTTTAATGAGTTAATTTTACGTGAACTGCAAATCAAACAAAAGAAAGCTTTTTGCATATCTCTGCTGAACAAGAACAAAACAAAACCATATTTGTTAAATTTTTGTTTGTAGATCTAAAAGCTGATAAAAAAAAAGGATTTTTTTTATTTATAACGAACTCTCTTGTAATCGATTTTTGAAAACTCCTTCCTAAGCTAATCTCTGCTCAGCAAAAGTAACACATTGTTACAAATTTTGTGTCATGAAAGCTTAAAATAGTGTAAATAATTTATATCTGGATATGCAATAAGTTAATATTACTTTCTATTGAATTTGTTTTATATTAAAATTATAATATTTTATTAAAAAAATATTACAAAGTTTTTTTGATTCGGTGTGCAGCAATTATTCCACTTACGCTGATCCTCTTAAGAGTGTTTGAGTTTCCAAGGCCCAAATATTAGTGATGCCGCCCATTCGGTATAGTGGTTAAGGACGTTGACTGCGGTGCCGTAGGGCCAGGGTTCGAATCCCGGAGAAGGCATGGATGTTTGAATTGTAATCCTTCACACACACACACACACACACACGCGACTTTAAATTCCTTCGTAATGTAGGCTTCATGCTTACATCTGTAAGCCTCGTGTGATACTTTGTGGTGCACGGGGGTTTCTAAATGTTCACAATAAAAGAAAAATAGTGGCGCAACAGCCCATGAAGGTCAATGCCTACTTTGTTTTCAGTTTTCATGACCTTGGGCACTGAGGTGTATGAGCAGATGTTCCCGTCAGGTGGTCAGTCCGACGCAAACCCCCAGTGTTTAGCCCCCAAGCAAACTTGGTGCTTATTTATCGACCCACTGACAGGCTGAGTCGACCTTGTCCAGCCCGGGGTTTGAACCCCAGTCCTGTGGCGGGGAAGCGCAATACGCTACCATTTAGCCACTGGGCTTCCCTCATATAGTATTACGATATTAATATTTGAAAGTAAAAATTGAGAGACTTTTTAATTTGATTCATTTCATAGGGAACTTGCGTATTAACCCCATAATGGCAATTTATCGCTAAAGATTAACCCTATGCCAAAGATTTAATGAGTTTTGTCAACCTCATTATGTCAATTTGATATCATCCTAAACAAAATTGCCAAAATTTACTGAATTTCGCCAAAGGCCGCCAATAGCATAGGGTTTAAACTAAGATTATCAAATAACCAAAGTTTATTTGTGGACCCTCTTCCACTCTTTGAAAATTTATCGGATATCTTTATGAATGAGAAATAAACAGTGTGAGTTTTCGACTGTATGTCAATGCTTCTCAAACTTTCAATATTTACGACCCAATATTCAATCATAATTTTCATTGCGCCCCCCTCCATACATTAATAGTGTTCTGAATTCAATAATGTACTTTGACGCTAAATCTACAATATGACTTTAACCTCTTAATTGCAACCATCGAATATAAACGTCTCGCTCAGCCAAAACGTTACTTTCCCCGGACGTATATATACGTCTTTCCGAAGTACGATCTTCTTTGTACACTGCTATCCATAAAATTATTTCGAAAACTTCGGAATGTAATAAAAGGAGCTTGACGGTGTTTAAAAAGGATTTACTTATTTCAGAGGAGGTTTTACTTGTTTCTTTTCATCCCTCCCCCCAATGCATCACCTACGCTGAAAATGGTGGCATTAGAAAGTGAATCATGTAACGTTTATCCGGCAGTTAAGGGATTAATTATAAACCGCACCAATTATCAAGGTGTCAATTTTTGTAAATATTTTATGTAGGACAAGCCCATGGGGTCACTGGTAATTATTAAATGTGTTCTTAACTTAGTCTCGTTAAATTAATTATCAAATACTTTGTGCAGTGCTGATACATTTATAAGTGTATTATATCAGAGCTAATGTGTTTTTTATATTTTATTATGTCAGTATGTATTTTGTTTGCATATTTCAGTAAGTTAATAATTTTTTGTTTTCGATTTTTCAAATGCTTGCGCCTTCTTCCTAGAGTTATCCCGCCCTCCTAGGGGGGCGCCCCCCCAGTTTAAGAAAAGCTGCTGAATGTATTAAATTTTAATTTATCAATGAGATTCTCTAAGAAATGCGTATGATGCATTGCTGTGGGGGCTGAATACGATAATTTTATATTTCATTCCTCCATTCACAGTTTCCATTCTACAAATCGGCAACTTTCTTTTCTTTTTGTCTTAATATTTAAAAAACTAAATGAACGCTGATTACAAATGCTTCTGAAAAACAAATAACAATACATCTCACACATTCTCGCTTCTTTATTCAACTAACAGCTTAGTAGAGTGCATTCACATTTTCTAGTTTCAATTATATTCTCATATTACGTACGCACAGGTGATAACCCACTGACATCTAGAACGTATTTTAAACTTGCTTAATCACCTGCTGGGAATTATGGATGCATGCATTAGCATAAGATATTCAGTTAGTTGAAATTCGGTACGGGTTTTCTGTGATGTTTAATACCATGAATATAATCGGGTCAAAAAAACTGAATTAGTGATTTAAATTCGTTACCCAGATTCAATAAAGTGCTATTTCTATATAGGCGTGTTTGTGAAAAAGTGCTTTGTGTTTGTGTGTATGCATAAAGCAGTAAACATTTTAAAATAACTAAACATATGTAAACACCAAATTTTTTTTGTAAAATAATTGAACTTGGATATGCACTAATTTCCCCCATTTATGTAGTAACCAGTTTAATGGAGACTTAACTTTTTTTTTTTTAAATGGGATCAGGAATGAAACGAAAGCATATTATCTCTTTCTCTCTCTACATATATGTAAATGGTGTTTGTATATACGGCCTCGCTTTACTCCAACACCATTCAACCGATCACTATGAAAATTGGCATGTATATGTATTTTTTGTGGAGAAGATTTTTGTGCTATCCTCTTTGTTGCAGCTTGCCACCAGGTAATGCTAAAGTATATCAACTTCTGCACCGTTCAATCAATTGCCGAGTTGCCAACAAAGTCGCCAAAAAGGATGCCAACATTGCGCTGTGTTACCATTCAGTCGAAATTATAATGAAAGAAACGGTGTTGTTTGCGAATATTACAATTTTAACATAAAATAAATACAACAGAAAATAGTGTTAACGTATTACACATCCAGATATAAATTATTTACACTATTTTAAGCATTCATTACACAAAATTTGTAATTTATTTGTATCTTAGCTTAGCAGAGATCAGCTTAGGAAGGTGTTTTCAAAAATCGACCCACATTGGAGTTACGGGGGCGTTATAAATAAAAAGAATCCTTTTTATCAGCTATTAGATCTACAGACTTAACATTTAGCAAATATGATTTTTTGTTCAGCTGAGATATGCAAAAAGCTTTTTTTTTTTTGTTTAATTTGCAATTCGCTTAAAAATAATTCATTAAACTTCTTTACCCTTCCGTATTGTTTCTGCTTATTTAATTTTTCAATTCACCCGTGCGTAGGACGGGTATACCAGCTAGTTTCGTATAAAAGAGAAGGAAAAAAAAAAAGAGGTAGCTTATCGAAAAAAAATAATCAGTCATCTCAAAATTTTTCATGCAAATTCATTGTTATTTAATATTAAAAAGTTATTTGATCCGTATGTGGAGGTCCCGAGGTCAACGGTACCAATCAGATTGTTCTTTATAGAGGTCAGTGGTTAGTTTAAATTGAAGTCGCTGTGGATGCTGCTATGGGCAAAACTTCGCACGAAATATTACAGATTATCAATCTCAGAACAACACTCATAACATTAAAATTTACCTTTTTCTGCTTCCTTTTAGTTTAATCAAGGTTGTGTACTCTACAATATATCGAGCTTTATCACCCAAACCTTATAACCCGAACTAAAGTCAAAAGGTCTCAATTTTTAGTAAAACTATATTTAAACTGGTACTTATGTTCATCTCAAAATTCCTTTTCTATTAGCTCTTTTTTTTATTCCATATTATTATCTTTAATGGATCTTTTTAAAGCCTCAACCTTCTATCCATTGATTTCTGACACCAAGTAATCATGCAACAACAACATAAGTGTTAGAATAAAATTCTTTTTTGATAGGTGATCTTCGGAAAGATTTATCTCTTTTGTTTCAAATCGCTAGGTCACCGTAGCACGAGTTTTAAACTACTTCGATTTAGAAATGTGGAAAAAGTGATTTATATATAGTGCCCTTATATTTTTGAAAGCTAAGAAAATTAGCTTAGATTTTCTTTTGGAAGCTTCAACACCCAGCGTATAACGCGCAACCCTTAAATTTCGATCTTATTTTTTGTGTTAAATGTGCGCGGTAATTTGAAATCACATTCGTAGTTCTCAAAATCAGTACCTATCGGACATCTGAACTTAAAAACTCCTGTAGCCATCGTTTAATTTCCATAGTTTGTACCAACTTGATAAATTTCATTGTGCATGCAAAAGGTGTGAAAAGTGTTCGTTAATACTTCCTTTTCGATTTCAGATAAGACGGAGACGATGCGGGTCGCTGCCCATGAGCGATTGGGTGAGGTCCTGCGGATTCTGCGCAGCATCCTGGAGAAATATCCTCCCATCCAGTCCACGGAGTTGCTCATGACGGCAGGCACGCTCATACAGCAAGTCAAAGGTAATTTGCTTCATTTCTGATAAAGAGAATTTTTGTTGTTTCTTGCTTGAAATAGTGATGTCCGCCTCACACTGGACTTGATTTTAACAACAATTTTAATTTAGTGTAAAAAGATTTAGACAAATGGCAGCAGGTTCGTGCGGCGAAAACCTCTCATAGCGAGAAACAGTACAGCAATTGAATATTCCACACAACTCACAACAAGCAACATGTTGCAATCACGCAAAATATAAATACAATCGATGGCGTTGGCAAAAGGCACGAGAATAAAACGAATTATTATACAGAAAATATATATATATTTTTCCTAATGGGACTGCGCATTGGTATTTTAAACCTTTGCAGAGCTGGTATCACTTTTTAGGGCTGCACCATATAGGCGATACCAATTACGGCAAACAATTTTGACGCCCAGTTTCCTCCGCAGAAGGAGGCACCTGAGCTCTTGACGATGCGAACCTGTACTAGAATTTAATTTTTCCGAGAGCATCCAAGTCAAACAGACACTCTAGGGATCTTTTACATGCCATATAATCATACGACATGGCCGCTGTCGATTTTCTGCATCATGAAAATCCACCGACTTGGGCCGGGGTCGAACCTGCAACGTGCAGAAGGCCTGCGACAAACCAACCATGCCACCCAGCCGGCAAATAAAATAAATGGACAAAAAATAAAAACGCATATAAATACATATAAAATGGACTCGATTCATCTGACGTCCTAATCACATGACCATATCCCACAAACAAATTCCCACGTGTTTGATTCGACTATTTTAGCGGCATTTTTGGATTTGCATCTACTATCATATAACAAAATGAAATCCTTTCTTTCCTTTAACTTAAAAAAATACAATTTTTATTTTCAATTCCTGCTATTAGTTCATTCTCTCCCTATATATATATATATATCGTTCAAATTTTCAATCGTTAATAAAATACTTTCTATTCATCCATTCAAAGTAGGAATTGACTTAAAAATATTTTTTATAATATTTGTTATGTATTACTGATAGCTTTATAAATATATTTTTTTAATTTTACATTAACGTTTCTTTATTTTTATTGCAAAATTACAATTTTTATATTCTCGGAACATTTTTCACTATTATGTTGCTTAGCTATCGATTCCGGCCGACAAAAACACCTATTGCTAAATTAAGTTGCTTGGCAATCGATTTCGGTCACCAAAAAAATTGACATCGTCAAGGTATAGAAAGCCAAGTATAAAGAATTTTGTCAATTGTGTGAACGATCCGTAATTTTTTGAAATACAATGTGGTTGGAAAACTAATTACTAAGCCTAAAAGTATACAAAAACACAAGACACGAAGTTAAAGAACAGAAGTATAAACTAAGGGGTTAAATCTAATACTATAAACTAAAACTATATATATATTTAATAACTATACGAAAACCAAGAGAGTGTAAAATATATTAAATATTTGGAGTACTAAGAAAATTTAAAGAATATAAAATTTGAATATAAGCAAAATATCGACGGTTAGCACACGACCACAAGTGTAATTCGATTAGCTGTTATTGTTTATTTGATAATCATATGGCAATCGCTAAACGATCGCAGCGCTCTCTGGTGATGAATCGACCTTATTGAATAGAAATTAAGTATAGTATATAAATGAACATACCATATTAATAATAAAACTACAATTTGAATACTAATAAAGATGCAGAATAATAATAATAATACTATTCCATCCAAATAAGTAAACTAAAGTCTTTTTCAAAATTTATTAAATAAATCGAATTTTTATCTAAAAAAGATCCAAAGGATTATATTTAAAATAAATATAAATTTTCATTTAAAATATTTATATAAGTTTTCATTTAAAATATTTATATGAATTTTCATTTAAAATATTTATATAAACTAATTTTTCTTAAAAATTTTTTTTTGATATATTTAAAAGTAAAACCAAAATAAAATTAAAAAGAATAGAGAATGGGATAAGTAGAAAATTAAAAATACAAAAAATAACTGAGATGTTTAATTAAATCCAGAGATTTATAGTATACAATTGGATTAAACAAAAGAAAACGAATTAACGTGATTTCATTAAAGTATTAAAATTCGTGTTCATTTATGTTGTGAAAATGATGTACGAATTCACACACAGTTTATTTTTTTTAAAAAGACTTAACAGAGACTTGTTACCCTAAACTTTAGGGTAACAAATCTCCAATTTAGGGTAACCACCCTTGCTTTGGGGCCTAAAGCAAGTGTGGCCGCGACACTAGTGCCACAGTTTGGCATGGGTGGAATTGTAACAGTGGCACGCGATAATTTATAGAAAAATGAAAAAATTTGAAAAGATAAGGAATAATTATTCTTTATACATTTTTATTGAAATGCCGTTGTCACCAATAAAAAACAGCTCAAAATGTATTTTATACGTACACTTAACTAAAATTACAATTGAAAATTATGTAGAGAGCAACGCACACCATCACATTATTGTGTGCGTTGGCTTTTCAAAGGGACTCCCGAGATTTTGGGGTTCCAGGAAGTATGTTTTGAAGTATCTGGAAGAAAACAATGAACTGCTCAGTGTGCGCTTACTACTAAAGAATGAAGATTGTGGCTATGAGATTTAGCTTTTCTTCCCCCGATATATTATGGAGCATTTAAATAACTTAATTTAACAAGCAATTTTCCAAATTTATACGATTTGGCTGTCAGACATTGAAAATTCGGATCAACATATGTTTGTGAACAAATACTTTCAATTATAACCACTATAAAATCAAAATAACGTTGAAAATTAACCGATATGCATCTAAAGCAACCCAATTTTTTCCCATCAAGAGAGTGAACCAATCCTAATATATATTACTTGGTAAAAAAAAGTCAAATCCAAAAGCCACACTAAAAAAGTACTAACTGTTTAATAATTATTTAGAATTAAAAGGTTGAAGTTGCTCAATTCTATTTTATACCTAACCTAACTTACAGAACCTGTAAAAAGTTTAATAACAAAAGAACCTAAGTTTGTACTTCTTATTTATTATATTATTTTTCGATTTCCATTACTTAGGTTTTGATAGAAAAAAAATGTGTTATTTGCTCAAGAAGCCTATAAGTATCACATTTTCTCCTTTTCATGTTTTTATGTTGATTGGAAAAGTTGGAAGTGGCACTCTTAATTTTTTTAATCAGGTAGTGGCACTCTTCCTGAAAAGAAAGACTGGCCACTCCTGCCCTAAAGACTAATATCGTGGATATTTCAAGCTCAATGATGAGACACTAGGGATGCATCGGTTGGTTATTCAATCACGATCACAACACATGAAGACACATCACAAACATAGATTGAAATTATAATTTTGTAAAGATTTTATAGAATATTAATAAATTTTCCGACTTGTTGACACGTTATTTAGAGACGGCAAAACCGGGCTATGATGACATCCATCACAATTGCCCTTGGCAGACACAATCTGCATACTTTAGCTCGCTGGCGGAGCTTACCAACGTCTCTTTTTGAGATTTTTTTCTTTACCTCTAACATGTGACCGGGGCTACACATGTGTGGAAGGCAGTGCCTGATTACTCATTAGGCGGAGTAGGCAATTGCTTATGGGCCCCACAAGAGCGTGTTCTGTTTTCTGTTAGTGCTCCAAAAACAGGATACGGGGCCCTAAGAATTCGACTGCCTAGGAGCCTCCATGACTTTTAATCCAACACTGGTGGAAGGGATTGTCGACTATTGCGAGTAAAAAAGTACCAAGAACTGTATTCTCGGTGTCGGAGCGACAGGTCAATTTTTTACACCTCCATATGGTTTTCGATATGTTACGTCAAGATTGACTTTTGTCCGGGAAGGACCAATGGTGACTGGAACCAAGATTGAGGGTGCCGGGCGCAGATCCATGTTTATTCCAATCGGAAATTGTATGGGGCGTGACAGATGCCCGCGGAAGGGATTTGAAGAAAGAGATTGGAAAACGACCGAGAGATCGGCGAGGAGAGATACCTGAAAGGCAGCGGGAGCAGCGAAAATCATACGAGGTGGTAGGAGGAGGTGAAAGGTGCGAAGATGAACCCGACATTATTATTTTTGTTATTATTATTTTTATTGACAAATCTTAATACGATATTTAGAGGAAAGAGACTAATAGAGACGGCAATGCCAAGTGTATGATAACTAGATGTGCAAACTTTATTTCTTATTAATACAAGAGTTATATTATTGTGTCAATCTGCGATAAATTGTAAATAAAAAGTAATAGTACTTAAGCTTTTACTTATCCATCCCGCTACCCAGAAATTTAAGTAAACTTTGGATCACAACTTTACAATGCCAGTTTCAAAATATTGCTCTGGAGCAAAGATAATTCATTCCCCTTTTTGAAGCACAACCTTGAGATAAAACAATATTTTAAGTGTTACTCAGTCACTGGTTAAAAGAAATATAAAAAAAACTTCAAAGTACTGAATAATTCTTAAAATAAAATAATATAAAGTACAATAAATCTTGTGAATTTAAATATCTTTCAAATACTTGTATGCCTTTTTCCCACTAAAAAAAATATTCCTCGCCCCTCTTTTACTTAGAATAATTCAATCTAACCTTGGTTCGTATTCAAGGTCCATTTTACTTTTCAAAGAAGTGAACGGTTTGTTGAAAATATGTACAATAACCATACAGTTATAATACTAAACTGAAGTTTCAAAACATTTATCATGAAATTACACAATTTTTTCGATACGAACATTTATTTAAAAAAATAATGTAAAAAAAAAATATTTTAAATAGTTTTATTACCCCTACAATTAGTTCGTAAACAAGAGGGGAGAGAGAGTTTCTTCGAGCAGAGATTTACTTATCACGTGATTTCAGAAAAAAACAGATAAAGATAAGTAATTATCGTCCGTCGAAGAATAATTATAATTGTTTGTGCACATTTCTCGGAAGAAAATTTCACCCCAAACTAATTTTAGACATTATGATAGGTAATCGCTTAAAATATGTAATTTTTTATAAATTATTATCTATCGAGATTTCCTCGTCAGATATTTTTCGACATAAAATTAAAATATATAAAAAAAAATTCATAACAATAAAAAGAAGTTCATTTTATTTCTGGCTGCATAGAACACGCTGTGAGCACATCCAGTTTTAAAATACCTTTCTTATGAGTTAGCTTAGAGGAATTTTAATACCACGTCCATCTCATGTAGTTATAATTATATATTTCTACAATTTTTTCTCTCTCTTTAAAGCTTAAACTTTTTTTGATTTAAAAATATTTTCAGCAGATAAATACGAAGTGAGAAATTCGTTAATGAATGGTTTTGACAATTTCCAAAACGTTTTAGGATCTCAGAATACAGTTACTGCCATTCAGAGAGGGTGTGTATCTGTCAACTTCCTGGAAATTCCCATTTGTACTGCAGAATGAATGTGGAGGGTTTCGTTGTGGGTGGTCTGAAATCTTACTTATTCGCATTAACATCGAGAACAAGGGAAGCACTAAGATGCCCCCGCTGAGGTTGTGTGAAGAATTTCTGTCTGAATTTCCACGAAATGTGTCTGTTTGTGAGCAATGAAAATAAGTTTTTGCGGGTAGAAGCAAAATTAGGGGAGGGAAGAACGCAAGTTTTTTCTTCTTGGCTTTGTTTTTTCTGTAATATTCCATTTAGTTGCTTCTGTGTTTCGAAACTTCTTTAAACATTGATATGTCTCATTTAAGGTGTTTCTGTGAAAGAATTTCAATGATAACTTAATGCTTAATATTTTATAATAGTGGTTAGATTCAATGATGTTCTAAAAGATAGTATAATTTAAAAGTCAGTTCTTTCTGATTTTTTCACGTTTTTATACATTAGAGATGATTAATTGGGAATAGAAATTTATATATAAATCTATTTTCAGTTGAAATTTAACTACCGTAAAATCCGGCGAATAACGCGCACTTTTAACACAAAAAATGAGATCGAAATTTAGGGTGTGCGTTATACGCCGGGTATAAAAATGAGAGCCCTAAAAATAAAAATAAAAGATGAACATAGGGAAAAAAATTCGTCGGAATACTGTTTCTTTAAAAGAAATGGCGTTCCTTATGAGCTCAGAGGGTTGTAGCTCTTTTAGAAGTATACTTTTTTTTTCTAAAGCTTTAAATAATTTCTTAGAATAAATAACTTTAAAACATAAGAGCATTGCTCACGTACATTTCAGATTACTTAGTAAAAAAGGGGGTGCGCGTTTTACGACGAATGTACCTAAAAACTAAAAATTTCAGCTTGAAAGGATAGGTGCTCGTTATACGCCGGATTTTACGGTATGTTGCGAATAATAGACTACTGAAGTTGTGTGGTTATGGTCCTAAAATCGTTTTTGGCGTCGTGGATTCGAGTCCTTCAATCACTTCGGTGCGTTTAGTCAGTCATGACTCAAAATCCTCACGTTGGCGTGGGGAATAAGTTAGATGAATGTCATCCTCGTAACTTGACAGTGGCTCAAAGGTATTAGGGCTATCGTCGATATCTCTAGTGCAGCTTAAAGGAATAAATAAATAATCTATTAGTTATATGTTATTATAGGCTGTTTTGATACTGAACCGAATAATAGGTTTTGTTGTCTTGTTATGAATGGACAGTTGTTGATTATTTTCAGTCCAATTTTGGGGTGTTTTTTTCGGCTCCCCCCCCCCACACCTTTTTTTTTTTTGGTATTTACTTTTGCTTAACTTAGTTCTTTACTAGAGAACAAATACCTTCGAATGTAAATAGCTTTCCTTGTAAAATATATTTCTATTAGAGCTTTTATTACGCACCCTCACGCAAATGGGGATTATGGATTTATAATTGTATATGTTTAAGTCATTTTTACTAATAGCCTATGCTCTATTTATAAAACAGACACTTTGAATATACAACACTTTCTCATTTGCCCGGACCTAAGTTACAGAATACAGACGATGATTGCTTACTGCATTGGATAACCAGGAGACTCGGTTCCTCATCCCAGTATTGCTTTCACGCTTTCGGTTCTTACCATTTTAGTTGTTATTTTTGCTTGTTTTTTTAAGCTTTTGGTCTTATCGTGTTTTAACTTTTAATTTTTAGTTTTTGGTTTGAATGCAATACTCTCTCTCTTTCTTTCTTTCTTTCTTTCTTTCTGTCTCTTTCTTTCTGTCTCTCTCTTTCTGTCTCTCTTTCTTTCTGTCTCTCTTGCTCTCTCTTTCTCTGTCTATCTCTCTCTTTCTCTGTCTATCTCTCTCTTTCTCTCTCTATCCCTCTCTTTCTCTCTCTCGCTATCTCTCTCTTCCTTTCTCTCTCTCTCTCGCTATCTCTCTTCCTCTCTCTTTATCGCTATCTCTCTTCCTCTCTCTTTATCGCTATCTCTCTCCTCTCTCTCTTTATCGCTATCTCTCTCCTTCTCTCTCTCTTTCCCTTTCTATCTCTCTCTATCTCTATCTCTTCCTCTCTCTTCTTTAGTGAGTGGCCTGATATAAATGAATTGATTTCCGATTTTTCAATATGAAACGAGTCACTTTTACAAATATATACACTCTGACCTCTATTTAACGAAGCCCCTATATTCCAGAAAAAAGTTCGTTATGTGGAAAATTCGTTATATGGAGGTTCATCTTTCTATATACTTTATTAACCACATAAAACAAATTTTAAATTCATAAACACTAAAAATTGAAAAAAAGTAATTATTCACACCTTTTTGTAAATTAATATCCATTTATTTTATATATATCTTACCATCAAAAAGAAAAAGAAAAACTGCAGGGGAAAACAGAATGTCGTGGAATACACTGTATTTCAACATTAAAAAATATTTTATATTAAAATTAATGAATTTAAAGGACTATTTCGTAATTTTAAACATACGTTATTTTATAACCAGAAATTCTAAACATATATTTATTTACTCATAAAATCTGTTAATTTTGCTTGAGTTTTTTTGTTTGAAAAAAAAAAAGCTTCGTTTCAAAAAACACCTCGCATCTTTGCAATGAACCAAAAATCCCTTCGAGTGTATCTTTTTCACACTGTAATCCGCGTCGAATTGTTTCTAATGAATTTATAAACACTACAAATGACCGGGAGACTAGTTCAAGGACACAGGGACACGAGACAACTCCACTGAGGGTGTAAGGGGATATCGAAAATGTTTCTCGTGAACTGGACAATGGGGGTTAAAGGTTGTACTTCTCTGACGAAACGTCCAGAATTAGATTGTTCTCGGTGAGTTAGGCACCCAATAAAACCAGTTCAAGATTTATGACGACCATAAAATGTATTAAAAGAGAGAATAACTTGAAATGTCCAGAAATACTTTAAAAATAGGGAGAAAGAAATTGAAACACGAGAGAAAAAGTTCGTTATATGGAAAATGCACTTCGCTATTGGGAGGTTATTTTATGAAGAAAATCGTGAAATCTTCTTGATTCTAGGAAAAAGTTCGCTGTATAGAAAAATTCGCAATATAGAGTTTCATAATATGGAGGTTCGACTGTGTATACTAAATAGGCATAATTCTAAATAAGCGTCTATAGAAGTACAACTAGGTAGTATAGCTCTGAAATAAGTTTAGCACAGAAGTACAAAAACAAACTCTTAGTTTTAGGAACCAAGATCAGGGTGGAACTAATAAATTTGTTCGGATGAGGGAATACGATTGGACATGAAAGTGACGCGAACACTAAGTAATCGAAACCGATTCAGATCTTAGAGCGGGTTGTATCCGTGTAAATTGATCAGTGTACAGGGGAAGATGGTACTCACAGTGCAATAGAGTTTCCAAGAGAGTTGTAACAAAGGTCAGTCTGGTTTTGGCCGTAGCTAGCCACCCAGACCACCTGATCTGTCCAGAGTGCGATTACTTTTTGTGGGGAATCCTCAAATCTAAGGTATATCACAATAACCTTCATTGTCTTCAAGAACTGAAACAGAACGTTTCTGATGAGATCGCCGTAATTCCAGCAGTCCAGCCTCCCTCTGCCTTCCCCAACTTGCTGACAAGATCCCAAAGGTGCCAAGAGATGAACTGTGGTCATTTTTAATATCTGCTATAAGCAGGTTAGCTAACTATTTTCTTTCCTTTGCCCATGTTTCTTTGTATCCTAGAACTGTTCTCCTGGCCACTTTTATTTTCCCCACACTCTGTATAATTGCTTTAAGCAAGAAATATGATGAAATAGTAGGAAGATAAAATATAACAGATCAGAGCCATATTAACGTTAAGTAGATTCTCTGACATAGGAGGAAGCTAGTGGGGTTGTATGTATGTTCATGTACTTTGGAAAAACCATTTTCGGGAGGAGTTCATTGGGTTATTTGATTCATAAATAAATAAATTAAAAAGTTGGCTTAAACTGTTTTTGTTTATGATGATGATATTTTCAAAATCCTATTTTGACATTGCGGTCGCATATCACTCAAGATACTTGGACACAAAACTTAGGCCTAAAAAAAGTTGCATAACAAAAGAGAATGCATCAGAAAAAACACTAGCACAGTTGTAGGGTTTAAAAAAAAGATCTTTTCTTCAATCCAAAAAAGCCGAACTGAATATTTCAAACTTCGAGAAAACATCCATATAATTTTATATTTGAAGTTTGTTGAATTATATTTTAAAATGTTTCTTACTAAAAATTTTAATCTATATAAAATTATCAGTATAATCAATTTTCTATATCAATAATAAAAGTTCCCTAATTAATTTTATTAAATTTTCAGGATATAACTATGAAGACGAAAAATCTGATCCATCGAACTTTTTTGATGCAATCGACCAACTAGCTTTAGCATTTAGTAGCAGGTAAGAAAGAATTTATTTTTCTTGTAGCTATGCTTATTGTGAGTTTTATATTGGACATTTAATAAAAATTTAAGAATACATACACCTCTCCCTCTTTTCTTAAGGTTTGAAATTAGTACAATATATTTCCAATAGATGGCGCCACCAAATAAATTATAGATATACAACGATTTTTTTTTAATTTTCAAAATGTTCAAAATGTATCATAATTGTTCATTTTTGCAAGAGAAGGATAATTGGCATTCGAACTTCAAAAACATTTCATTTTCTTGTGTAGGATTTCGATCAAGTTTGTATTTTTCGATTAATTTTGATACTAGAGGAAACCTTCGAAAAAATGTGACTGTTGTTTCAAGTTTTCTAAATGTATGTTCACTTACATACACTCAGGAGAATTTAGGAATCACTTATGCACGCCAAATTATATTGATTCCTAACAATAATTTCTTTTTTTTCGGATAATAAAAATTGTTTACTTAAATTAAAGAGTTTAAATTAGTTGACCACATATTAAGTACTTATCATTTAAAGATAATATTTCATTAATAATAATTCGAATTGAAATCCTTCATTTTTCTTTTGTTGTAGTAAATTTTTTATTATAGTAAAGAGCGCATTGAGATGGATCTCTATATAAGCAATTTATTGAAATTTCTTGTGGGAAAACTTAGTTTGACAAAGTTATTGTATTGTTTCCTATAATTACATGCACCAAGGTTTATGCTACTGATATTTACTGATTCGTTTCAATAAAAACTGCAAGAAATTGATTTTTTCAGTAATATTATTAGTAATAAGTAGTCATTTATTGTATGTTGATCTTTAAAATTTAACAAAATGAATTCTAGAGTGTTAAATGGTAGAAAGTTACACTCAGGGGTGTATATACATACATATACAAAGTCTTTTTGCCAAATATGAAAAACCTAACAGAAATAAATCTCAGTTTTTCATGAAAATTTGCTGCGTGGAAATTCATGCTTTTGCTTATAGACTCATTTTTTAAACATTCCTCAGCAAAAAAAATTTTCTGTTCAATGTATAAAGTGAAAACTTATTTAGAATTGCGGCATAGAAAGCAAAATATGAAAGACTATGACAGAAAATAAATGAATCAACAATGGTAAAGATGAATAGTGTAATTAAAAAAAACACTTTTATCTGCAGAGTATTGCAACCAGAATATAATATTGATGTTGGAGTACATTTCTAACTGAAGAAATGTTCCTATTTTGGGTCCTATTCTTCAGCATTACGTGAAAGCCTTGAGTGAATATTTATCCATGCTGAGGATGGTTATGTGGATAGATAATTTTAATAATTCTCTTCTTTTGTGTCTTTGTTGCTATTGTTTTTGATTTATATTGTACAAACTAACCAATTGAAATGTTTTTTTCTTAAGGCATGGGCCAACGGGGCCCTGGCTCAGGGCCTCGACTAAAATGTGGGCATCGTCTCCTTTCCGACTAAGCCTTAGTAAAATCATGATTTGAATAATTTCAGCGGTCAATTGTTCTTCCAGATTCTATTCTCGAAAAACTGGGAATATTAAATAATACGTCAACTGGCTTCATGTGATGACCATCGTCCATGTATAGGCCTATGTCTACATACATCATCATTACTTACTCAGTCAAAAGGCGGCTGTAGGTCGAGCCGGTTCGGTCGATTGTAAGTCATGGACATTTATTGGTTTCGGGTTATTGTTTGTACGAGTTTTTGACAACGTGTGCTATGTACCGTCTATTTTTACGGATCATTGGTGGGGTCTACATTTGTGTAAGGGCCCAAGGCCTACATCTGTGTTAGGACCCACGGTCTACATCTGTGTAAAGGCGCAGGGCCTACTTTTGCATAGAGGCACAGGGCATCAAGAAGTCTTAAGACGTCCCTGTTCGTAGCGATTCATTTCATTACGGCATTCGCAATCAGGTACACCCGATACAATAATCATCTTCTATTACAAAACAGGAAATGAATAGAACTTGAATAAAATATTTTATCACAAAGTAACTTCCGAAAACAATCTCTAATCCCAAACTTGGAAAGACAGTGAATAATAATGCACTTTCACTTTTCGATGTATTACATTAAAATTCCCTTTTTTGGCTTTCCTCTGGTATGTGTTTCATGCCATGTGCATAAAATTTCGATCTGTGCAATTCCACGAAGTAGGAATGCATACCTTTCGAATTTTCTATACACCATCCAAAACGAAAAATATTTGATCTAACCTATCTTGCCCCAAATCTAAGCCATCGCGTAATTCAAATCCAATGTCACCTGTCCTCATATTCTTTCTCAACCTTTATGCAACACCTGGTAACGCGATATGCCAAGCACTTTCCTCAAAAAATCTCCCTGCTCAATGCCCAGAAGTCGGAAAAATCCATCCATAAATAAAACAAAAGACCCTCCTTCATTCCGAAGAGATCCGTCATGCAGTCTGCTGCAAGCAAAGCCACATCCTTTCGGGGGAAGGGGGGGGGGCAGTCGACAGAACGCGGAAGAAGCAGAAAGAATGGGCCGCCTAGCAGAGAGAGATGGCCTGCAGCAGTCTTAACCTACATTCCACTCTCGCTTTCGTCCTTCCGATGGATGAGTTCAAACTGTGGGTCCGTTTTGGATGAGAATGGTCAGAGGTCAACTGGATGACCCGTTTTGAGGTTCGCGTTCAAGGCGGATGGGAATGAGAGTGGTTGAGGATGGTTTTTAATAAAGAATATTTGATCTCTCGATTGCTGTGTGATGTTGTGAAATGATAGGTGAGCTCTTGAGAGCAAATGTCGAATTGAAGGCATCGGTATTTTTTTTTTTAAGAAAATCATCGTTAGAAAATTTAAAATCTAACTAGTTATTTCAATACAGTGGTCATGACATCTAATTCTCATGACTGATGATGTTCCGAGTCATGTGTTTGTCCTAATTTCACAAAAGACACTTAGTCAGGATTGGATTTCACGTTAGGTCAATTTAGTCTATAGCCTATGGAAAGCTACAGTCAGGAAGAAATAATTATAAAAATAAATAAATAAACAATTGCTGTGTTTTTTCAATTTTATATTGTACTGGCTGGTATACTCGTTCTTCGCACGGGTGTCTTTAAAAATTATCAATACAGAATGAAGGATAAAGAAGTTTTTTATGAGTTAATTTTATGTGAATTGCAAACTAAACAAAAAAAAGCTTTTTGCATGTCTCAGCTGAATAAAAAAACCATATTTGTTAAATTTTAAGTCTGAAGGTCTAAATAGCAAAAAGGATTTTTTAAAAATTTATAACGTCCCGTAACTCTCTTGTGAGTCGATTTTTGAAAACACCTTCCTAAGCTGATCTCTGCTCAGCAAAAGTAACACATTGTTACAAATTTTGTATAATAAACGCTTAAAATAGTGTAAATAATTTATATCTGGATGTTTAATACGTTAATATTACTTTCAGTTGTATTTATTTTATGTTAAAATTGTAATATTCGCAAGCAACGCTATTCATTTTAATAGCGATTCAATGGAAACATAGTGAATGTTGGCATCATTTTTGGCGACCCTGTTGGCAACTTGGCAATGGATTGAACGGTGCAGAAGTTGACATGCTGTAACGCCACCTGGTGTGGAAGTGCAGCAAAGTTTATATATATATATATATATATAAACTTCATAAAAATAAATAAATAATAAATCGTAAAAATCTGGCGCATAAGGCGCACTTTTAACACAAAAAAATAAGGTGGAAATTTACGGGTTTATGTTATACGCAGGGTATTTAAAAATGATAGTTTTAAAAATAAAAATAAAGCATTAAAAGGAATTAGACTCGTACATAGATCGGAATAGTGTTTATTTAAAAGAAATGGCATTTCTAATGTACTAAAAAGGTTGTACAGTCGAAGAAGAATACTATTTTTTCAATATACTATGATAATACCTGGAATAAATGACTTCAAAATATAAGAGCATTACATACGTACTTTTTAGGTTCTTTCATGAAAGGGGGGTGGGGCACGTGATACAGTGAATGTACCTAAAAATTAAAAAATGCAGATTAAAAGTATTGACGCGCTTTATACACCGGTACGTGTTATACGCCAGATTTTACGGGAATTGAACAGTAAAAATCACATTTTTAGTGGGGGAGGGGGTTGCAGAATTACTCTTCTGGCTAAAGGCACAGAAAGGTGTGAATCCAGCTCTGTCCCTATTCTAACTTTTTAGACCCACTGAACCCTCAGAACAAAAACGTGTTTTTTGGGAAAGTCATTCCAGCACAGGCTTAGAAGAATATAGCTTAAAATAATATTTAAAGTAGATAAACACGCTGTAGGTACTTTATGTAAAGACAAATAAAAAAACGTATCGTGTTTGTTATTAAACAATTTTTATATAATTTATTCTTCAATAATATTTATTTGTGATCTAAGTGTCCCATGCATTATATTTAGTAACTAGGATATGTGCTTGAATTTTTTACACGAACTGTCGAAGTCCAATTCTATTTAAATTATCTGCAGTAGCAATTTATGTTCTATTTGTGTAAGTTTCACAAATACATTGTTCCAAATGACATGAAAATGTTTATAGCTGTGCGAGAAATTCAATGTATTTTGCATGAATTTGTAACCTAACTTGTAGCACTTGTTCTTGCTTGAATTTAGATTTTAACGTTGAATTTGTTGATATGTCGATGCACTGTTCCCTCTCCTTTACTGTAGGGTATTATTTAACCAGTGAAAAAGTTGCAAACACAATATTATTCGCGCATACGATGACAGCATGTCGACAGCGTCTTTTGATTTCGTTAAATTGGTTATTAGTATAACACTTGAGTATACAGTTTATTATTAATCAAAAATTTATAAGTAAAAAAAGAAACTATATTATCACTACAGTAAAATCGATAAACTATCAACTCTTTTATTTCATAGTTCAAATTCATTCAGAAAACGTCAAAAACTTACCATTTTGTCTATTAAATTTTTAATTTTTTTGGTGTTTTCTCTGCTTTTACGCTTCTCGTATCTCCCGGTACTTTTTAATACCTATACATTTTGCCTCCAGTTCTCACTTTTAATTCTCAATTTCCTCTACTATTCTCGAAATGTAATAGGGGCCCCTGTAGCTGAGTGGTTATGGTCTCGACCTCGTGCCCGGCATTGTCGAGGCCCAGTACCATTGAAGACCCATTGAGCAGAGCAACTAATGCATGAAAAAGCCTGTCGAGGCTCAAAGTCCTTACCATTGCAGTGATGTGGAGGTTTGGAGAAGAGAGAGCGTGTGCTCAAGCAATTGTCGCGGTTTTAACACAGAATCAATACAATAACACTGGAAAAAATTATATCTATTCATGTTAACAGTTATAGAATTTTGGTAGTATAATTGTTTAGTTGATGACTTGACCATGACTTAAAATTGCGAGGTCAATCGTCGAGGCCCCGAGTTGTTTCTGTGTACGAGATTTTTAATCAGTCAATCAATCAATCAACCCACAAACATATTAGTCTACATATAAAAAGGTCCTAAAGATTTACAAATTCAAAATGGCTGCCAAATGGGAGATAACCCATTAAAAAAAATTGAAGGTGAAAAAGTAAAAAAGGTGCTTTAAAATATGCAGAAAGAACAGATAAGACTGTCTGGTCTAATCCTTATAAGGCAGCGCGCAAAAAATTCCAAGGCGAAAAGTTAGGTCAGGTATCCGAACTATTTCGAATGGTTGGCATTTATTAACACCCCAAAACATTGTTTTGCAACGATTGATAATCCAATTATCAACGTATTAAGAGATTACGTTATGGAAAAATTTATATCTTCATAAAATGTAAGAAGCATTGGTTAATTATTCTACGAAAGGAACAACCCGCGCTATCGTTCTGAAGTATTAAAACAGAAACCATTATTGGAATTAGAGCAGCTTTGCATTTGATGTAGTGATAATATGGGCGGGGTATTAAATTACATTCGGCCTTATCTCTGACGTTGGCAAAAAAGCCTAGTTGCAATACCTATGTTATTTTCTATTTAGCTACTAATTGATGTATTTGTATCACTGGAAATGGAATGATTTATTACATATAGGTTATACAAGTTATCTCGGAAAATCTTTATGCCGCTTTCATGGCCGAGAGGTTAGGGTGCTGACTACATTAAGGGAAAGGGTTTTCTCTTCCTTATAAGCCATAGGTATCAGTGTTGCAATGCTTGAGTGGATTTTGAAACGCATGAAAATGACCTGGAAGAGTCTTCATATCTATATATTCAAGTATTTATAGTATTTTAATGTAAAGAGACATAAGCCAAAAGCTTTTTCAGAGATTAATCTTGTATTTAGTTTTGTAGCAGATTGAGATTTGGAACTGCAATTTTCTTGGTAATTAACTTTCCGTCTTCTGAATTAAGCAATATTTTGTAGCAAAAGTAATATACCGTAAAATCCCGCGTATAACGTGCATCTATACTTTCAAGCTGCAATTTTTAGTTTTTAGGTATATTCGCCGTATAAAGCGCACCCCTTTTTTGCGCAGAAACTTAAAATTCTGGTGCTCAATGCTCTTATATTTTGAAATCCTTTATTCGAGGTATTATTCCAAGTTTTAGTAAAAAATAAGAGTTCTTCTCGAACTACAACCCGGTATGTTCATAAGGAATGTTATTTCTTTCAAAGAAACAGTATTTCCATATATGTAGGTCTAGTTTTTTTATGATCATCTTTTTTAATTTTTAAGCTCTTATTTATTATATACCCGGCGTATAACGAGCACCAGTAAATTTCGATATAATTTGCGTTAAAAGTGCGCGTTATACGTCGGATTTTACGGTAAGGTATGTTTAGCTTATGTTTACTCACCCGTAATTCAACGTCGGCTCGATGGCGAGTATTGCCGGATTTGTAATGTCGTTGATTACGGATGATATATATATATTAATTACAATATTTACATTCAAGTTATTCAAACTATTGAGTGTTTTGATACAAAAGACAACGTCTCTTTTAGAGTGTTTTAAATTGACTTCTTTCCCGACTCTCTTGGGGTAGGGTGGTCCCTTCTTACTCCTCGAATTCCACTCAAGGTTCGGCTTCCAGGTGGAGGGCAAATGTTTGTTTTTCGGCTGTGGCTGTCGGCGGGATCAGTGCCCGTTTAAGCTCAGTTCGAACCCTGGAGCGCAGAAGATCTACAGGCCCCCTTCGCACTGGCGGATCCAAGGAGGGGCTAATTAAATCGAGCTTATCCAAGCGCTTTTGGGCCCCTGGGCGTAATGTTAGATGAAAGACTCTTGCAATATTTTAGAGGTGCATGTGGGAATATGAGCGGTGTAACGTTATCTGCATAGAGAAGCTGATCTTGCTACAAGGCGGGGAAACGTTACACGGAGTAATGTTGGTCTTCGCGTGATTAAATGGTTTGAGGGAATCTAGGATTCTCTGTTTATAGTAACCTTACAATTTATTGTTGGGTCGGCAAACTTCTGTGTTGTGGTGCCGGTAGAAAATGAATTTTAGTCTAGATATAATAGTAGATTGATAATATCGCTAGTATTCATCTTGGAAAAACAATCGCCAACTTATGGTTGAGGTCCGTGTGTGGAAAGCCATGGGAGACCCTGGTCACTGTGGGTCTTATCCCGAGGCACCTGGAGAGAGTCTAGGCCGTCACCCGCTTTCACCAATCACCGAACATGACTTTTTGGGAGTATACCTACACTGGCTTGACCGGGTTGCAGACGAGGCTTGCCCGCTCTGTGACCATACCAGTATGGATGACAACTACCTGCTAAAATGCACCGGACTCGATGAATACCCAACTGATGACGTCATCAGTCAGTACTGGGAGGCTCAGCGTCAAATGGTCAAGACGCCAACCATGGATTAAATAAATAAATCGTTGATACCTTTAACCGAAAAGTAACATTTATATTTGTATGACATATATTAATCTATCTCTTAACTTCTCAAAATACAAAAAGAAATCAGAGTTGTTGTTATAAGTCAATTGAGTAGATCCTGCATGGCATGATTTTAACCATTTTCTGTTACGATGAAGATAGTTTTTTACAGCTTTTATTAATCCACGCTTATGCGGACTGATCACTCATTGTGGGTAGATAACAAGCCTTCTAGTTTTCACTTTAAAGATTGCCGATATGTTAATTGATTACAGAAAGACATTAATATGCTCACCAAATCAGTTATTTCACATGGGAGTGTTAATTATTCTATCAAAGGCTTATTAAACAGCAGGGGAAAAAACCAGATTATTACGACGCCAGTCTGCCAGAGTGCATTTTTTTTACTCCATCAAAATTCATCTTTTAATAGCGCCGAAAACTGGTTGTAGCACATTAAAAGAAGCCAATGAAAGTGAACAGCATACAAAAAAAAAAATAGAGATCATTAATCCTTTTGGTCCCAAAAAACCAACAGGTTTCTTGAACTTTAATTATTGGTTTGCTCCCCCAGAGGAGAGATAGTTGGGTCCATAGAGTACCAACCGAGGTGGAGAAACCAAACCAGAAACTAACCAACTTCGGCATTAAAGGGTGTATTGAAAAAAGTTTTTTGGAGTACATCCGTCATCTTTATTTAAAGTATAAATGGAAAACTCCTCTCATTCGTCTTAGCGTTCTTAATATTTAATTGGGTGGATCATTACCTCTCTACTATGGCCAGAGGGCAATTTGTGTTTATGTCATTGTCTGTAATAGTGTGTTTGAATGCGCATTTTAGATTAAGAGACAGCTGCATGCACTTAAAGACTCTCCCCCCCCCCTTTTCTATCACTATCTCAGCCTTAATTTTAGAGATGTTGAGAATTTTTTTACAAAAATGAATTTTTATTGTTTGCACTTTTAAGGATGTCGAAAGCTAATGTTATCGTACTTCAGTGATTGAATCAAGATGAGTAAATTGGAAAAATATTCGACAGTATGTTTCCCCCAAATTAATGGGTAATTTTTTCTTTTTTTAATACTTGCTCCATATTTTGTTGTAATTTAAAACATTTTTCTTTTACTTCAAAAATGTTATGATTTTGTAAATTAGATAATATTTATTTAAGATTATATTATATTCTGGCATGATTCTCAAAGTTCAAAATAGTCTGCATTTCTAACTTTCATCTGAAAATCACCAGGTTTTTAAATAAAAAATTTCCTGAAAAAAATACATACAGCGCAGAAGATAAAAGGAAAAGAAAATTACTGTTCCATCCTTTACTTGAAGACTTGTCATTGTGATACATCTTGCATAGGTCTTAATCTAGAACTGTGATTCCCAAACTTACTCTGCCCGTGAACCCTTTTTATAACAATAATTTGACCATGACCCCCCCCCCCCAAATGAAGTAAGCTTATTTGAATGCTTAATAGAATACAAATTTAACTTTGATGTCCTGAAAATAATATTGATAACCATTATATAATAAGACTTTTTATAAAATAACTTTAAAGAAAGAATAACTTTAGTTAAATTTATGCACAAGAAGATGTAAATTATATTCAAAAATATTTACGTATCATATAAAGAGTAATACTGCTTTCTGTTTAAAACGAAGGAGAAATTGTTGCATTCACTTCACATCTCTGGATCATGCCCAAATCAAAACTAAGGTGTAGACGAGATGCTCGATTCTTTTATATTACTATATTTTAAAAGTTGTTACAGGTAGTGGCGAGATTCTATTTAAACTGAACAGACGCCCCCCCCCCCGCAATCGTCCAGACTTTATATCGTGCGGTGCTTGTCATTACTTGTATTTTATGCACCTGTGGCGGTGGTATCTATATAAGCCAGTAAAAGACTGAAGGGATCATTTTGGTCCAGCGGTAAGTTACGTGCTTACGGATCAGAAGGTTCCATCCCTCATTAATGACCCGGACTTGATTTAACCACCGCAAAAGCAATCAAAAAGCCGCCAGATCCACATGACGCAACAATCAAGCCGTCAGACACACTTGACGCTATAGCAACATCTCACATGCTTACCATAACAACTATATAGTTCGTTCGTCTACCGATTCACTGGTAGGGGAGTGTTGGTGGTGGTGGTATCTATATAAGCCAGTAATAGCCTCCGGACTGAAGGGTTCATTTTGGTCCAGCGGTAAGTTACGTGCTTAAGGATTGGAAGGTTCCGAGTTCTATCCCTCACACCTATCTATAATATTCTACTTCAAAAATTTTCAACACATAAAAGTCATAACTAATTTATTTTAACTTTCGTGGCAATGGGAATGGGTTATTTTACTTTATAATAAACCTTTCGTGGACCACCTAACGTTATTCACGTATTCTTAAATTAATTTTACTTTGCCGTGGACCCTTCAGCAATCACGAGGACCCCCCAGGGGTCAGTAGGAACTACTTTGGGAACCTTATATGCAGAAGATCCTAAATCTTCAGTCAATAGCTTTTATTGGTTTTATATTCCAGTGATTCCCAAAGTAGTCTATATGGACCATCAGGGGTCTATGACGACCTGCAAGCGGTCCACGTCAGCGAAAAAATAATTTGGGGGTATGTGAGTGGTAAATGGGGGTCTAAAATAGTGGATCCCATAAAACCAGATCGTGGTTTTAATTTTAAAAGTAATTTTTTAATTTAGTGGAAGCCATATTTACCTATTTAAAATTCATTAACAAAATTTAATGTACTTAATTTGCCACTACAATGAGACACACACACAGCATAATTTTTATTAAAACAAGGACCACCCTTTTCAGCGTTTTCTGCTATAATTAAGCTAAAGGAGTATAATATTGGACGTCGAGAATTTTTCCAGTTTCTCAATTTGTCACAGACAATATGCGGGGGAAATGACGATTTAATCTACATTCAACATTTGAATACCCTTTATTCAGCTTTTGAAACTGGGTTTGAGAATGCTTTGATAAAGATAATACCGCATTGAATTCATATGGTCACATTAAAAAAAAACCCCGTCAGATTACAAGAGGAAATGATCGGAATAGGCTATATGAAGCTCTTAAAATAAAGTCCTAGAAATAGATGTCAGCAATTTTGGCTTTAAAAATATATATCTTTTACTTTTCCCTAATCAAGGAATATCTTGAGAAATTTTTAATTGCTTTTCCTAGTGGTAAATAGTTTTAGGACGGTTTACAATCTCGGGGGGAAAAAATTGGGGACTACTAACTGGCGAGCTTTAGAGTCAAACCTGACAAGATAGTTGCGAAATGCTGAAAATTTGTTATTGAAACACCAGATTCATCCCTCCAAATAAAAGCATTTGTTTGTTGCTCAGTTATATTATGTATTAATTAAATTTTAATTTACCTAACATGTGTTTATTCAGTTTTAAAAGCTATTCTTAAAATCTGTAGCTCTGTACCAGCTGTCAAAAAGACTTTTAAGTTGATAAATTTGCAAAAATTCAATATTAAAAGTAAGTAGGGTCTACACCAAATAGAAAAACATACCAAAGGGTCTATGAGACAAAGAAGTTTTGGAACCACTGGTTTATACTAATATTTTAAATGCTCTGATATCAATAAAATAATTGTAAAGTACGTTAACTCGATTTTTTTTCCGAATCGAAGTCGTCCGTGCTATCATTTATTTTCTTTAGCTTAAATTTTTTTTTTTTAATATCAATATTTGAAGTTATACTTTTGAATCTGGTTAAAACGAAGTATAAGTGCAAATTGGCTATTTGACAACTTTTAAAATCACTAGTTTTAAGGGTTATTAGAAAAAATTGTTAAAAGTGTGGATACAATGGTTCATTCGCTTAAAATATCGCAAAGGTTTTTTTTACCATTAAAATTTATTAATTAAACTACCTTAAGTTTTAACAGTGTATTTATTGCGTATTCTTATAAATGAACTTTTTTTTCTTCTTAAAACGGCAAATATTAATTCCAAAATGGTATTTTTCGAAAGAATTCGAATTTTTTTTTTTAAACTGCTTGTTTTTTAACACCATTTTAAATTGAGAATGTAAACAGTCGGCCATCTAGATAACGAGGAACAATGTAATTATCGATTCAAGAAAAAATATCTTATCGATATCTGATAATGTATCTTTCAACCCATTTTATGTGCGCACAGCCTTCAATTTTTGCGCACTCTTCATACCCTAATGTAAAAAAAATTATTTCCATTATTGGAGCAAGCCTTAAACAAAAGGATGATGTTTACTTTTGTAATGAGATCAAAAACTGGTAACACTTTAAGAAACATATTAATTAAATATTTGAAAAATTCTGAATGGTGATATGACGCTATTTGAATCATTTTTTATGGATCTTGTGTAAAAATGTTTAACCTCGGGAATGCGTGGAAAAATAATTTTGTGGATGAGAAAGAACTGTTTGATGAAGCTGTCACTAGCGAACTAGTACATGCGTTCTTCCAGTGAACCTCGCATCTCTAGGAATTTCAACATGAGGTGAGTGATTTAATTTTGTGATTTAAAAAATCTCTATATCGCATAGGATTAACTGACTTGATATCTGGAATATATTGATACATTTAAAGTTAGTCTTTCAAAACTAATTACGTCTCAAAATTAAAATAATTTAATGGTAAAATGACAAAACTAATTCTTAAATTTATTAGTAATAGTGTAAGATATTATTTTTTAAATGCAGAGAATGTTTTTTTTTAAATGAGGAATTGAAATTTTTAAATAAAGAGCTATATCAGTTATATGCATTGGGTCAATTTTTATATTTGCTTTCGTCTTGATGACGCAATAGACAAATGGTTATAAGTGTGAGCTTTGTGGCTGGTAACGTTCGAATCGAATCGTGTATTCGAATCTTGAGTGTAATGGCAGACACAAGAGGTCAGCTCCCCCTTCACATAGTTGCCACCTTAGCCTAGTGGTCAAGGTAACGAACTCGTGGCCGGGGTGTTATGAGTTCGAGCCTAGTAACGCTGTAGATCCGCCGTGTAGGGGAACGATGCACGTTAAATCAGTCGAGAACTCAAACGTCCTCTCGTTGGTGTGGTGTGGTAGTTAGGAGAAGAAGGTGCCAGGTCAGGTATCGTCCTCGTCACTTTACCATGGTTCAAAATGACGTGGTTTGTCGCCAAAAGCTCTCAAGTAGCTGAACAGTGCGGCGTCAATATTCACTCACTAACCCCCTTCACAGATCAACAGATTTTTAATTTTTACGGTAGAGATAACCACTCTGCACTTTCGTCTGCATGTTTTTTAGAACGTAGAACCCACCATTAGAGAGATCCTTGTACGCTATCCCGAGTGCACCTGGTGGACGTGGCCGTGGTCAAGGTAAAGGAGTTGTGGCTAACGTGTCATGAGATCGAGCCTAGTACCGTTGAAGACCCGCCGTGCAGAGGGGGCCCAATGCACGTTAAGTATGCCAATCCTTAAACAACCTCCCGTTAATATGGTGTATAAGTTAGGAGAGGAAGGGGGGGGGCCTCGACAGAAACAATACCGGGCACAAATTCACAATCGTAATTACTCGGCTGCCGCCGCTATGTTTTGCTTTTTAATACTCGTAGTTGCTGTTTGTGCAAACCAAAAAGTCACAAATTATATTTGAATATAACCTGTAAATAGCTAATGTTAGCTTCAAAACTGATATGACATTCAGAGAATAATTTCACAAAAAAAAGCATTTTTCATGCGTTTTTATTTATGAGAGCATCTATTTTCATCCGCATGAAAGAATAAAAAATCGCGTGACATCTACCACAAAGCCAACGAAAAAATATATTTCTCAATTATATTCATTGTGAATCGGGTTTGTATGCAGATAACTATCTTCTGAAAAGGCTATCCTTTGTAGAAAATATTTACCTCGGCTTTAATACTATCGTCGAAAGCAAAATATCCGGAAGCGGAACGACAGAAATGTATATTTTTGCTACAAAAGAAGTGAAATGCGTGAACGTGCAATGCGGAAAAAAAATACCTTTGTTTGGGTTCTGTGGGATATTTATTTTTAATACCTGTCGATTGTATTATCGATGCTTTTATGTAAAAGTGAACGACAGGTCGATTTCCCAATGCCATAAGTAAGATGAATAGATATTAATAGTAACTGATGAAATGCTGATCCCAAATAAAAGATGATAGGAGCATAAATAAATACGCAAAATTGTTTGTTCAATTTTGAAAAGGGATTTTAATGGCAGAAATAAATGAATGCATTTCGTTTTTACACAATGTTTATTCTGTTATGTCTTGTGTATAGAATGCAGTTTCCATATTTTTTAACATGCTTTTATAAGTTTCACTTGTATATAACGGAATCTTTAGTACTCGATTTTTACCCATTTAAAGGATCGGATTTATTCGAAATTTTGCACACTTGTTAAGGACTGATGACAATAAAATAATTTCAAAATTTTGTTCCATTGTCCAAATCAGAATCGTCAGGAATCACGATAATCAGATTTGGCGACAATTCCATATACCACTTCCAGATTCGACGATTTATTGCATATACCATTTTCAGATATGGCGACTAATATCATATTTAGCGACTAGAAGAATAAGGTGCAACCATAAAAGCGAGTGTTTTTAATTTAAAGCTAATTGTAGGCAAGTGTAAAACACACTTGTGGTTTTTACAAATAAAACAAAGAAAAGAAAAGTGTTCTTTATGTGAGAAAGTGGAGAGTTGGTGTGAGTTAGCAATTGCTGTACATAATATAAACATTTTTCTGAAAATGAAAATAAATAAATTATAGTTTAAAAAAAGCTGAAGAACACGCTTTTATACTGATTCGAACTAAAAAGTAAAAAAATAATTCTTAATATAAGAATAAAATGATGTACGAGAAAATTAATGTTATTGGGGGTAAAAGCGTGGGGTGTTTTATAAATATATCAATTGTTATAGTTTCTAACTTCTATTCTGAAATGCTGAGTTAGTGTAAAAATGTAGTACAAAGCACCCCACGCTTTTACCCAAATGACATTAATTTTCTCGTTCATCATTTTATTCTTATATTAAGAATTTTTTTCTTTTTACGTTTTAGTTCGAATCAGTATAAAAGCGTGTTCTTTAGTTTTTTTTAAACTATAATTTATTAACTGAAAAGCCTTGCCGTGTGGTCATGGTCGCGACTTCGTGGTCGGGGTTGTCGAATAATGATTTCGAGTCCTTCCGAAAGGACATGTGTGGAGAGCACACAGCTGTAACACGTGAAATCTGTCGATGCTGTCATATTTTGACGTGGTGTGAAAGTTGAAGTACCACCTCAGGCACCATCCTCGTCACTATCTGTGGTTTAAAATTAGCCCAGCCCAGTTCGTCACCAATAATATTAATAAAGCAATATCCAAATGTCAAAAGGCCGCGATAGCTGAATGGCCATAATAGCCGGTGCTGTTTCTATCAAATACTAAAAACAGTAAAGTCGCACCAATGCAAAAAATAATAAACTAAACATAAAACTAAAGCTTGTTGGATTTTTCCAGGCTCAAAGTTCTCCCGTTGGCGTGTTGTAGAAGTTTGGAGAGTGGGATATCATCTCAGTTGCCAACCTCGTCATTTGATGAGGTTCAAACTTATAAGGCCCGTCGTCCATAGCTCTCATGTAGCTTCATAATGTGATTTTATAAATAATCGATCATTTAGCAAATGTGAAGATCAATTTATTTGTGTTTTTCTCTCCCGTCTTTAAGGGTTGGATTAATTTACGGAGAATAAGCTCGTATATGTGAAATCGTAATAAAAATAATTTGTAATGTATTACTTTTTGTTAATAGTTTCTGTGATTTCCTGTTTTCAAAGGAA
Organism: Trichonephila clavata; assembly: GCA_019973975.1. NCBI lineage: Eukaryota > Metazoa > Arthropoda > Arachnida > Araneae > Nephilidae > Trichonephila > Trichonephila clavata. The sequence goes on from BMAO01012809.1 coordinate 211,152, forward strand.
AATTAACATGAGAGATTTGCATGAATAATCAGACACGATTCCAGTTCTAAATAGTTTTCGTTTGTTACTCAGAATTATAGAGCCTTTCCCGATCCCTGTTTTCATGAGTCTTTTCCTTTCTATTTTTTCGGCGCTTTGTTCTTTTACAGCGTTTATTGAATTCTATGTTAATCAATTTGTTGATTGAAGAAACTCTTGACAGAAAAAATATATATAGGAATTAGATAGATATAGGGGAAAAGCGACTTTTTTACAATCGCTCATCACGAGATTCGGGACTATTAGACCCATCGGCTTCAAATTTAGCAAACATGTTTCTTTTCTTGAATGAATTATACTAAAATCGATTTCCAAGGGAGGTTGAGGGTTCTTTATACATTAAACAAAAATCCAATTTTTGAGCTATTAGACCTACAGGCTTGAAATTCGATAAGCATGTTTCTTTCGTCGAGTAGAGATCCGCTAAGAACGGTTTTTGTGGAAATTGACATCCAAGAAGGGGTAGCAGTAAGTTACTGGGCCGTTGTCGATAAAAAAATCCTTTTTTTTAAAACTATTAGGCCCACAGACTTGAAATGCGGCAAACATATTTCTTTTGTTTGGTAGAGATCCACTATGAACGGTAGTTTTGCGAAAATGAACTTCCAAGGGGGATTGTGAAGGGTGTTTCGGGACGTTAAATAAAATCCTGTATTTGAACTACAAGATCTACTGACTTTGAAATTCGGCAAACATGCTTTTTTTGTTAAGTAGATATCCACTTACATCGTGTTTTGCGGGAAATGGCTCGGGGAAGGGAGAGGGGGGGGGGTTGATGGGGAAGTTGAAGATAAGCATATTTCCGTTTTGAAAAGTCAAGTCTTGTCCTTTTTTACATCCAGAGGCGTGGTCTATAAGTAAGCTTTTCAATAAAATTGAAAGCTAATGCTGGGACTTACATATAAATAACTTAAAGAAATAATATATAGTCATACAACATCGTGCTAAATCGTACTGTCACCTGCATGGTGCTGAAAGCTACGGCTAACGACAGGCGTATATCTAGCCCCTCACCATGATGAACTTCGTAGGCCTGGATCTGATACAGCCGAGATTAGGTGGCATAATAAACAACAACCAATGACGTAACGTACACCCTCGCATCGCAAGGGGGCCCAAAGCCTGACTACCATCAAGTACTGTAAAATCTAACTTGGGGGCCCAAAACTTGACTTTGCAGAGGGGCCCAAATGTTCTCCGTTACGACACTGACAACAACAACACAACATCGTAAAATACCCAGCAAAGCAGGTGGGTAACGGCTAGTCTATATATTCCACGACACGCTGCCAACTAACATATATAAAAACTAAATTTAAAAAAGTCACGAATTTGTTTGAATTATTCACTAGAGCATCAATCATTTTATTGCCATCCTGCTGAAACGAAAATGTAAATAACAGCTACCGAGGCAACCCCGAACTGAGATAAACATATTAAATACGCAGTAAGAATGAAGAAAAGCATGCAGAGAGAGGAGGAAGAAAGAAAAAACAAAACGCTAAAAATTCTTAACGTAATACCCATACAACGAAACAATTGCGATTCGCAAGTGCAAGTTGATTCACTACAATTCGACACTTCATTATCCGAGCAAACATTTTAAGCACGTACAAAAAAAGAATGACACTTAACCGGCAAGGACACTTCCACTATTAAGGGCCCGGGAGTTAAAGTGAAGAGAAGATTCAAAGGCACATTTATGGAAAAAGGAGGAAAATATTACTAAAAAAAAATGATATTGCCGTAACACCTCGTGTTGGTTTTTGAAATTGAAAGGATTTTGATGGTATTTGTGAGAGCTGTTATTTAAGTAATTGTTTTTTGGGATCATTTAGAGTTAGATTGCGACTCGGTTTTAGTTTGTAATTACAGTGATTGTAGAAAATTGGGTTAGTGATGTATATAATGTTAGTTTCGGGTCATTTTTTAATGAAATATTTTTGTTGAGTAAGTTATTAGTATATTTTTCAGTATACGAGTTCTGTTTCAATGTAGAATAAGTTTTGTGGATTATCTTGAACTTTGACTGGGTTTTAATTTTGAAATCGAGCAGTTTGTTTCGAAATCGGGTAATTTGAAAAGAAAGAGGTAAAAGGTTTCGCAGTTGTATCGTGTACTGTTTGAAAGTAAAAACAATTGCTTTCTGAAGTATAATTTCATTAAATTTATACCATTAAACAAATTTATTTTATAATTATGACACTTTGAGTATAAATATTTTTTATTACTATTTCTATATAATTTTTATTTTTTTAATGATAAAAATATATATATAAGCTAATATAATTTTCTTTCCGTGTTTTTAAGACCAACCCCTTTTCTATGTACATTGTCGCAGCATTGTCTGTTACATTAAATACATTGATTAACGCATTTGCCCGTGTAATAGTTACCATTAAAGCATGGTATCCATTCTTTCAAAATATATAAGCTATTTCATGAATTTTACCTGACCTAGTCATATAAAGTACATGAAATAACTGAATTCTATGAGTTAACTTAGTGGTCAAGGTATCGGATCGTGGCTGGCATGTTATGAGTTCAAGCCAAGTACCACTAAAGACCAGCCGTGTAGGGGAGCCATGCACGTTAAATCTGTCGAAAGCACAAACGTCCTCCCGTTGATGTGGTGTGGTAGTTAGGAGAGGGGGTGCCAGCTCAGATGTCGTCCTCGTCACTTGCCCATGGTTCAAAATTACGAGGTCCGTCGCCAAAAGCCCTCATGCAGCATAACAGTGCGACTTAAAAAATCCTCTTTCATGCCAGCAGGGTTAGGTCACCGAATGATATATATAATTTGTAAGAATTTAAATATTGTTTTTGCTGAATTACAGTGGTGCACACAAGGGAGGGGGGCGGGTCCCGGGTCCGGATCCCCTCCCATAACCCTTGATTTTTTTTTCCGATTGATTATAATCCTATGTATATAGTATGTAGAATTTAATTAATTTGTGATTAATAATTAATTTTATTAATTAATGCTAATTATTTATTCAATAAATAATTTTTACTGTTTTTTTGCTCCCGAAAATCGACAAAATCAAAAGAATATGTTGGGCGGCCTGTTGGACTTCCGACCCTCGACCCGTCCTTTGAAAAATTCCTGTTTATGCCACTGATGCAATTTGTTCTGTTATTTTTATTACTGTTTAATTAATCAAGCGATATAATATGTTCTGCTGTTTTTTTTATTACTTATCAATTTTTTTCCGTAACATGAAATGCGTTCTTCGAAAGGCTTTAATTATTTATAATCAGTTAATTTATATAACAACCATCTCGTTTGAATGACAATTTCGGCCTTAACGGTCTCTATCATTATTTAATTTATAGAAACCTTATTTCATAGAATAACTAGGTGAAGTGATTAATTGTTAATCAATGGCGTAACGGAGAATATTTGGGCCCCCCTGCAAAGTCAGGTTTTGGGTCCCCAAGTTCGATTTTACAAAGGGCAGCTAGGCTTTGGGCTCCCTAGAACCCTGCCCCACCCCACTATGCGGGGATTACGTTACGCCCCTGTTGTCAATCCACATTGTGCTTAGGTCATAATTAAAAGATTTCGGAATGCAATATTTTAATGAAAGTACTAAATAGAGTTAAAATAACGGAACTTTAATCAACAAATCAAAATTTATTTCTTTAATATACCTTGTTTAAAAGCAACACAGCTTAAGTAATTAACCATCGCACTATAAAACAACACGAAGGCTGTTGGCGACGGACTTCGTAATTTTGAACCTCGGTCAAGTGACGAGGACCACCCTTCCTCTCCAAACAATCGCACCACGCCAACTAGAAGATTTTGAGCCTCGAGCGGATACAATTTGCATCAGTCCCTCTACATGGCGAGTCATTAGTGGCCCAACGACTCGAACTCGTGACATGTTGGCAACGAGTTCATGACCATAACTTATAGGCTACCGCGGCCACGCAAAATATTAAAATAAGTACGTTCTAATTAAATTAAAATTTGCTAATTAAAAATTTGCTATCATAATCATACAAAATTTCCTTTTCACTCATTCTTGTAATAATGTTTATATTTAATGTGAAATTTATGCTACGAAGTGGTGTTTCTATATCATTTAAATTATTCAGTGGCGCACACAAAGGGTGGGTTTTAGGAATTCAAACCCTCCCCTACATATATCAAAAGATTGTTATTTTTTCAATTCCTACTATTAGTTCACTCTCTCCCTATAAATATATCTTTTGTTCAAATTTCGAATCGTTAATAAGATATTTTCTATTCATCCATTCAAGTTCAAATACATTTTTTTAAACTTGCAGTTGATGACACTTGATGCTAATATAGTTTTTTTCAAATATTAATTCATTAATTAAATTAAAAAGGGAATAAATAGTAACAAAGAAAAATAATAGTCCAACAGCATATATAGAAAGGAAAATATTTCGTTGTGTCCCTGTAGCGCAATGGATAGCGCGTTGGAATTCTCATACAAAGTTCCTGGGTTCGAATCTCACCTTAGATGGCCTAATTTTTGAGAATGTGATTTCTTTTTTACTATACTATTTTAAGAATAATTAAATATAATGAATGAATAAATAGTGTTTCAAAAAAATTGTCCAACATTATATGTAGAAAAAATTGCCTTGTCTATTTTGTCACTTAATATTGTGATTCTATCACATGTATATACATATTTATATTAATTGTAACTATTTAATAAAAAGTAACTAAAATGAAATTTTTCTAATTTTTTTTATCTAAGTAGGAATTGACTTTAAAAAACTTTTTTTTTATATTACTTGTTAGCACCTAGGCACTTCCTTCTACATAGTTTTTTTTTTGTAAATATAACCCCTACCCTATGAAAAAGAAGTTTGTGTGCTCCACCGAATTTTCCAAACTGGTTTTTATTGCTGTAAGACATTAAATTTTTGATGGCAGATAGTATTTTATCGTAGTAAAATGATTATTATAGCTTACAAAATAAATTATATCTGAGAAATTATAGTTACGATTTCCTAAGCTTAGCGGCTATTTTTCTTTTGGATTCTAGATACTTTTTTGATATACGTTCAGATGTGAATTAAAGTACAAATTACTATTTACATATCACGTATTGCAAATCACTATTTATTACATCACGTAGTTACTTTAATTCGCTCTCTTTTTATCTTTTTATATTACGGTGAAGTTTATCTGTCTTATTAAAATTAAATAGGTTTTCCATGCTTATTTTTAAGTATGCGTGACTTGTATTCAAAAGATATTCGAGTATAGTTTTTGTGCGTGTAAAACGGAGTTATAGAGGCGACATGAGGGGCATAACGGAGAATATTAGGGCCCCCTGCGAAGTCAGTAATACGTAGTTGGTGCCAGTCAGGCTTTGAGCCCCCCCCCCAGAGTCCCTGGGCACCCCCGCAATGCGAGGGTGTACGTTACTCCACTGAGCGGCACAGCTTCGTGCTCGTTGGGCGAGGATCCCATGTCCGCTTTAGGCGAGAGGACATGATTGCAAACTCGTGGATAATGTTATTCCTGTTGAGTCACGAGTTCGAATCCTGGTGTTGCTAAAGACCTGTCGTTTTAAAAAAGGGGTGACACACATACAATCTTTTGTAGCTCAAAATTTCTCACTTTGGCATAGTGTCGAACTTTGGACATGTATGTGTCGTCCTCGTCACTTGACTGTGATGAAAAGTCACAAGAACCGTCACCAATGGACTCGACTCCTGTGACGTCATAATCACGGGACAATACTCTCAACAAATTCCCGCGTGTTTGATTTGGCTGAGTATTTTGACAGAATTTTCGGATTTGCATCTACTATCACATAACAAAATAAAAAATCCTTTCTTTCTTTTAACCGAAAAAAAAAATGCAATTTTTATTTTTTGCATTACTGATAGCTTTATAAACATTTTCTTGATTTCACATTAATATATTTTTTTATTTTTATTGCAAAATTACATTTGTAAATTCTCGGAATATCTATCACTAAATTATGTTGCTTCGCGATCGATTCCGGTCGTCAAAAAATTGACATCTCTCTCGCACCCCCACCCTCTTCTACAATTTAACACTTTTTTAAATGTAAAGGAACGCTGTAAACAAAGCTTAAATCTTATACTGTAAACTAAAACTATGTATATATTTAATAACTATACGAAAAAATACTAGAAAATATATTAAAAATATTCAAAGTATATATACTAAAAATTTTTAAGAATATAAAACTAGAATGTCAGCAAAATCGATCGTTAGCATACAAATACAAGTGTAATACGATTAGTAGCTGTTATTGTTTACTTGATAGTCACGTTATAATCGGCAAACGATCGCAGCGTCCTCTGGTGATGAACAGGGACGTCTTAAGGCATGGGCCAACCGGGCCCAGGGTCTCGGCTAGAATGGGGGCCTCGTCCCGTTCTCGACTCAGCCTTAATAAAATCATAATTCAAAAAATTTCAACGGTCAAATATTTTTTCTGGTTGAATTCTCCAAAAAAACTGGGAATATCAGACGATGTGTTAACTGGCTACATGTGATGACCGTCGTCCATGTTTCGGCTTAGGCCTATCGCCATCCACCATAATTACTCCTTCAGTCGGTGAGCCAGTTTGTGCAATTGTAAATCCTGTACATTTATTTGTTTTAGATTATTCTTTGTGTGAGTATTTGACAACGTATTCTATGTACTGGCTGCTTAAGGTCCATAGGTGGGGCCTACATTTATGAAGGGGCCCAGGTCCTGGATTTGTGTAGGGGCCCAGGGCTTGCATTTATGTAGGGGACCAGGGCCTACATTTGTGAGAGGTCCAGGGCCTGCATTTGGGTTGGGGCCCAAGGCCAACCTTTGCGTAGGAGCACAGGGCCTGCATTTGTGTTTGGGCCCATGGCCTATATTTGCGTAGGGGCCCAGGGCCTCGAGAAGTCTTAAGACGTCCCTGGTGATGAATATACCCCATAGCTCGCATGGTGCTTCTGAGTGTGTCAATAAATGACGATCAATTAGTCAACCCTCAAAAACGAACACTTTTGGGTGGAGTGAAAAAAATTATCTGTACATAAGCCTACATATATTGTCGAATAAGTATTTATTTTCGGAAGTATTCAATTGATCGTTAGTGGACTGCATCATTAATTAGTGACGAACAATCAGGGATACAATAATGTTGCTTAATTATACGTTTTAATTAATGTCACCACAGTCGTGAACTTGTAACCGGTACTGTGCTGTTTAACCTTGCGTTTGAGTCTTGGAGACAATAAAGACCCAACGTGTAGAGGCGCTGATGCACGTTAAATCCATCGATGCTCAAAGTCCTCCCTTTGGTGTGGTGTAGAACTTTGGAGAGTGTGCCATGTCAGAGACTCAAGATTACAACGTCCGTCGCCAGTAACTTCGCCAGTCAGTCGCCAGTATTTTGCTTCGTAAGGCCCTATCATACACACATATTTGGAGCAACCTTTTAGAACAACTTTTTACGCAGTTGAGGGTGAAGTGTTGCCGTAAACAAAACGCCGCACTCTATCTCCACATTGAAAAATTACTCGCCGATTTTTCTGCTTCGGAAAACGAACATCCAATATTATTTCTTTTATTTCGCTCGCGCTTTTGTTCATAGGCGTAAACAGAAATGGAGCACCATTCTGTTTAAAATATTATACACCGTTAAAATATTATATACACCATTAAAAAATTACATGCCATATCTGATGCGTTTGACGAAACTGAATCTGCCATCTTGTTTGACGTAGGGCACCGAAGTACCCATTGGCTGGAACTTCAATCAACTTTTATTTGGAACAACTTTTTCAGCTCATTGGGGAAAAGTTGTTTGGAGCCGTTGCTATGGCAACTAGGTAGAAATTGTTCGGAATTCGGTGGAAAATTGCTCCAAACGTGTACGTGTGACAAAGCCTTTAATGTGACGGTAATGATCGTAGTTGTTTTCCAATTCTATGGCTGGGGTAGCCGAGTGATAATGGTGATGAGTTCGCGGTCAGCGTGTCATGCGTTCGAGCCCTTGTGCCACTTCAGACACACCATGTAGAGGGACTGGTGCACGTTAAAGCTTCGAGGCTAAAAGTCTGTTGGCGTGCTGTAAAATTTTAGAGAGAAGGGTAGTGTCGTCCTCGTCATTTGAGCGTGATTCAAAATCATATGGCCCATCGCCAGTAGCTCTTATTTTGCTTCGTCGTGTAACGTTAATGAACGCTCAATCGCGGTTGTTTGCCAACTCGCTTTTTAATTTCATCGTTTTTTAATGAGTTTGCTTTTTAAATTCTTCATAAACACCCAAGTATAATAAAAATAATCACTTTAGAGAAGATGTAATTGTATAATTCTGTATAAAAAATATGCAATTTGAGGAAAGTTGAATGTGCGAATTATGAAATAACAATGATGGTACTCGGAAATTGAAAATAGTTTTGAATATTTAGTGTTTTTCATTAAATGAAATTTATTTTCATACCTTGTATAATCTAAATATTATCTTTCCGAAACAAAAACAACAGCTTGCCACCCTATTTCAACATCTTCATTTCCGGAAATGACCATTGCGTTGCAAAAACTCTAAATACGGCACAGGTGCTAAAGTTACCTTTGAAAAGTAACATTCGTCATTGTTTTGAACATCGATTCTATTATCCATTGATTGTTGGAAAAAAAGGATACTCTTTGCAGCCGCTTCTTTTGATCCTCACAAGGTCAAGACGGATTTGAAAAAATTCGATGGAATAATAAATTACCTTTTTTTCTCAAGGGCGTATACCACATTTTGATAGATTAATGTCCTTCGTCTAACGACTTTTTTGTGTTGACCAAATTGTGATGATAGTTTCTCTTGGCTCATCCTGCTCTTGTTTATTTTTTAATTCTGCGTTAATTGATTTCGTTGCCGTTCATTATCATTGAAGTTGATTACCTGCTCAAAAATATGCAGCAAGGTTCAAGTTCGAAAACGTAGTCAAATAAAGTTAAATATTCTATTCAAGGAAGGAGGGAGGGAGAGTTTCAAGGTTTATGGCTTAATTAAATTAATGCATGACAGTCGTTACCTTGTTAAGCAATACATTTGAAAAAAGAATCTCTCTGAAAAGGTATGACGATAGTGTTTAGATTGCCTTGAATGCTTGCTCATATGTGGACAAAGATGAATAATCAAATAAAACAAGTAATATAAAAAAATAAAATCAATTCCTACTTAGGTCAAGAAAGAAAAATTTTATTTTAGTTACTTTTAATTAAATAGTTACGATTAATATAAATATGACAGAATCTCAATATTAAAGCGACAAAATAAAGAAAGAGATTTCCCTTGCAATTTTCCATTTACCTTTCTATATAGGGTGTTGGACTATTTTTTTGTTTGTGTTTGTTACTATTTATTCATAAATTAAATTTAATTATGCTTATAAAACACAGTATAGTGAAAAAGAAATCATATTCTCAGAAATTAGGCCATCCCTGGTGGAATTCGAACCCACGACCTTTGGATTATAAGTCCAACGCGCTATCCATTGTGATACAGGGACACAACGAACGATTTTCCTTTCTATATATGCTGTTGGACTATTATTTTTTGTTACTATTTATTCCTTTTTAATTTAATGAATGAATTAATATTTGGAAAAACTGTATTAACATCAAGTGGCATCCACTACAACCGGGGTGGACATTACGTCGATCGTGATCGACCGGTGGACCGCCAAGACATTTTGAGGTGACCACGCCTAAAACTTTTACCAGTTAGTAATTATATATGGAAATTTCAAGATTGGCTGGCAGTACGCAGACTAAGCCTTCTACTGAATATAAGAACAAAAACTAATTTTAAATAAAAATATTTTTATTTTTTTAATGTATTTTGAGTTGTTTCATAATAAATGTATCATTTGATATAATTATATTTGGGGCTATTATTATTAAGTTTGTATCTTGCGTTTTGCTTTAAACGCGGTTTTCAAAGTGTTGTTTTTTTATTTTAGTTCTGTAGGTAAGTACATATATTACGTACTTACTATTAAGTTATAATAACCTTTTCCTTATCTCTCCACACCTACAAGAATGGGCAGTAGCGTACACAAGAATTTTTAAAGGGAAGGGGGTCGATGGTTTTTTGAAAAAAGGCCTACCATTCTCGAGTATCGTATCCCAATACGTAGCCAAACATATATATATATATATGTATATATATATATTTGATTTTGTCGATTGTCAGGAACAAAAACAACAAAAAATAAATTACTGAATAAATAATTAACAATAATAAATAAAAAAAATTACTAATATCAAATACTTAATTATATTTCACATACTATTTACATGGGACTATAATGAATCGGAAAAAATGAAGGGTTATGAGGAAGAGTCCGGATCCGTGGACCCCTCCGCCATCCTTGTATGCCCCACTGACACTGGGTAGACCGCAACTCCTTGAAAAAGTTTGAAGTAGCCCGCACCCTGGCAAAGTCTGCTCACCCCTACACTACAACTTTAAAAAAATGTATTTGAACTTGAATGAATGAACAGAAAGTATTTTATTAACGATTGAAAATTTGACCAAGATATATAAATAAATATAGGGAGAGTGTAAACTAATAGAAGGAATTGAAAAAATTGTGTAAAATATGTTCGTTTAACCATTATAAAGTAACTCCAAACTTATTTCCATTGAAAACCATCGAAATTTTCCGTAATAATATTTCTACCGTATAAAAGTTTGAGTTCTGTTTGCTTCTCTGCCGAAAGGATACTGTGACTGAAAAGATTGCTTGCAGGCTAAGAGAGATGTTAGTTTCGATAATGTTTAGTAGCAGTGGTCTTGGCGACAAATTTGACCGCCAAATGTCGTCACGTCACCAGATTTTGTGACAAAAACGTATATATACAAAGGTTCGGAAGGCTGCAAGACTACGTAAGACTTCGTATTTACTGGTACAAAGAATTCGCTGCTGTTTCCACTGTGTATTTGTTTTATAGAAAAGAATATTTTTTTTCTCCCTTGAGCAGATAAGCAATTTTTTTTTTGTGGTTAAGTTAACCATGTAAAGAAATCTTTACTCGAAGAAATGGTTAAGAAGTACTTAATGTATGATATTTAAAAGCATTATTAATTTTAAGGGACAAAACGACACGATTCAATTGACAAAAGTCGGTCAAAAAATCAAATTTAATATTTTTAGCTTAAATTATTTTTTATATAATTTTCTTTAACCTGAAAAAATTTGAGAGCTTTAAATAAAAAAAACACAGAGATATGATAGTTTTTGAGTTCGTTTTTATTCACATCCCTATGGCAAATCAAAACTTTAAACTTATCTCGGAAAGATAAAATAACTAGCTTGTCTTCATTTAAAATGCTAAGGCTTTTTTTCTATTGTGCCTAATGCTCTGATTTTTTTTTTACCTTTTACTTAACAGTACATGTAACAAAAGTTGGTATGCATTTTGGAATTAAAGCAATACTTGCTTTTTTTTTAAATAATTGAACTTAGAATTTGTACATTTTTCAAGGAATTTTCAATACGCATTCATAAAATGAAGAATTGTACAAATACCAATCATGTTATCGAAAAACCCATACCAACTTTTATTAGACATTGTTTGATGTACTTGTAAATCAAATTTCATGCGTGTACGTAACTTTTGTAGGAGGAGTAGCATTTTAAAATCACTACACAAATTTGAAGTTTTTTCCTTAAAAAATTAAATGCCTAGCTTTTTATGAAATTTTGAGCACAAAATCTGTTTTACACACATACATACATAGGAGGCAACCAAAAAAATTTTGAAAATTCTTAAATTTTATAATTTTTTGCTTAAATCGTACCATGTCTCCTTAAAGCATTTAAAGTCATGCTGCAACAACCTACTTGAGGTTGTTGGTGTTTGGGGGTTTGAGTAAAGATCAGCCATATCCAGTTTCGAATTCAGATTTATTATTCCACTAACTTAAATCTAACTACTAAAGGTAGGAAATGCACAACGCTACTAATTAGAAGAGCAATCACTCGGCTAAAGGATACTTATGAATGAGTATAATCTACTTCACTTACTCTCAGAACAGTTTGGACTTCTACGGTATAGTTCCCTGTAATTCTCTTATTTTTTGTACGACCTCCGGTCGTAATCATTAAGTTCAATCTTATAACTTATTCGCCAATTAGCAATAATTGACCATCTTGAGACTACTCGTCGACTAACTTGGTGTCCCTAAATGTCCACACTTAAATATAACGAATCATTTGAATAATTCAAGTCTTCTTCTCCGGGAGAAAATTTTCAATAGAGCTTACAGTTAAAAAGAAATAAATTTACCCCAAGAGTATTAGTTGAAGGTTCGCGGATAGACCTGTTACAATGCTTAACACTACTATTTAACATAAATGTAAATAACTATGGCATTTTCTAGACATGATTTTAACTAATTGCAAAACGAGAAATGGAACTACAAAAAATAAAGATTTATTCAAACTAGAAAATATTTTGAATTTAAAAAGGAGAATAATTTTCTCTAGAATATTCATTTTATATTTATGTAACTGCACAGTTGTCACCTGCTTTGAAGAAATAGCATAAAGAGAATAATTACTCGTCTTCTGAGAAGGCTGTCTCTTTAAATCACCTTCACTTCATTTGGACCCAGTTTTCTCGGATTAACAAATTTCGAAAACTCCATTGTCAGAATTCTTGCATTTTTAATGAGCAAGCACAATGTGTGTCTTCGGGATCAACCCTCCTAAAAAGAAAGAAAAAGAATTAAAAGATGTCTTCATTCCTCACAAAAAAAGTTGATCGTTATCTTAAACTCGAACGTCGACCTTTCTCAAAGCGAGTAAAAGAAATTTTAAATTTTATAACAACACTTCCCCATTTTTTCGAATTGCCACCTTGCCTTAAAAGCAAACAAATGGCGCGTTGGCGGATGGTTTTATCTCTTTCAAGAAAAATTTAAAGTATCATTTATGCGCATCTGAGATATTGAAGAGAGATACAACTTCCGAAAGAGAACAGTCTAAAATGACATTTTATTTCTCGGATTGTTTTCTGTTGCATCACATCCACGTCTGGGTTATGGCGGGTTCATAAACGAGTGTGTGATTTTTTTCTACCTGGGTATTGTTGCAAATCGTTTGGAGTGGCTGGCATCTCGTTATGTCGGCCCTTCTATTCGAAGAAAACCGATCGTCATGCTTCCCACTCAGGGTGACTCGGAACTCAATTCGAAGCGTTTGTAGAAAAGAATCAGAAAAGGAAAAAAAACTCAGTCATATTGTGTGTTAGATTTGTTTTAATTACCTTTTGTCTAAAACAATGGTCATTAACCTGGGATGCAGTGTAAAGTTTTGAAGCCCCAGTGGTGCAAGGGGAAGGATGCAGGGATCTACCCCCACCCCCTAATTTTTTTCGATTGATTATTTTTTTAAATTTCCAATGGCAAGGTGCATATACAAAAAGAAAAAATACAAAGATAAAAGACCAAAGACACAGACAAGCATAGTTAAAAGCCGCCCATCCGGTATAGTGGTCAGTGAAGCTGACTGCGGTGCCGTAGGGACTGGGTTCGAATCTCGGAGAAGGCATGGATGCTTGTGTTGTAATCCCCTTTCTTCTGTCTGTGTTGTATGCCCCCGTGTTATACATTGCGTGGTGCACGGGGTTTATAAATGTTAAACAAAAAAAAAGCATAGATAAAAAAACAAAAACAAAAAAGAATTGACCGAAGTCAATGCCTTAAAACAGGGTTAGGCAGACTTTTTCAGGGTACGGGCAACTTCTAACTTTTTCAATGTGTTGCGGTCTACCCAGTATCCACTCTAGCTGGCATCGTTGTTCCACAAATATGTTTTTTTTAGTATGCGCATCTTAGATCTTACTAAAGGTGATCCTCCCAAAATGTCTTGGTGGTCCACATGGAGATCGCGATCGACTTAATGCCCACCCCTGCCTTAAAAGTTCTCTAGCTCGCCAAGAGAGCGCAGTTTCTGCGTTCCCATGGAGTGCCGTTGTTGTTGTTGTTGCTAATGCCACCTGTCTGACGTAGTCAGATCGAGGCCCACGAAATTCATCATGGCATCGGGCTATATTGTACGCATGTCGTTAGCCGTAGTTTTAAGCACCATGCAGGTAACAGTACGATTTGGCTCGATACCACCCCAATTTTGAGGGAGAACACCCTAGGAGTGGTCAGGGGCCTCCCACCTCTCTTCCCCTTCCACCAACCTCACGAGAGGACTTGCGGCTCGACGGCTATTTAGAGTACCCCCATGCCGCGAAGGCACTATACATTTACAAACATCCATGCCTTCTCCGGGATTCGAACCCAGGCCCTACGGCATAGCAGTCAGCACCGCTAACCACTATACCGGATGGGCGACACTGGAGCGCCGTACAACGATGAAGGTGATCCTTATTCATTTGATTTGCCAAATCACTTGGAGCAGTGGTCTCCAACCTCGGGGCCGCGGATCGGTACAGGTCCGTGAATCGGATTGTGCCGGTCCCACACGAAGATCATTAAATAGTTCTCTATTTTATTTACTGTGGTATATTTTTCACTGGTTTGTGTGCCTTTTTATGAAAATCGCTTTGTATTCCAAGTTAAATCACTTTATATTTTTTTGGTGTAACTGCAATTTATTCTGAAGGCATATTTAAATACATTTAAATAAAAATTATTTAACCAAACAACTTAAATATAAACAATCAACGTCCCCTCCCCTCAACGGGCTGCTGTAAAATTATCAAACATTAACCTGTGCACGGCGATAAAAAGAAAAAGGTTCGGGATCATTGGCATAGAGGATATCCAGGACTCAAAAAAATTCCGATGCGATGGAGATGCTCCACCAAGCAGTCATGTTCAGTCAGGAGCCGTGGGGGGGGGGCAGTGGAAGCCTAGTAGTCAAGGTATCGGATCGTAACTGGCGTGTCATGAGTTCGAGCTCAGTACTACTAAAGATCCGCTGTGTAGGGGAGCGATACACATTAAATCTGTCAAGACCTCAAACGTCCTCCCGTTGATGTGGTTTGGTTGTTTGGAGAGGGGGTGCCAGCTCAGGTGTAGTTCTCGTCACTTGACCATGGTTCAAAATTACGAGGTCCGTCGCCAAAAGCCTTCGTGTAGCTGAACAGTGCAACGTTAATATTCACTCACCCAGTCAGGAGTCGGAACTGAGCAACTGCCTTCTGATGAGGACTGCTGGGAATAGCAATAGATCTTCAATTTTCCAGCGTGACATGCGGAAAGTTGCAGACCCCTTTGCCATGACACGAACGATGGCCAGGGTGCACCGCTTGGAGGTCGGTCAACATTGTACCTAAATTGATTTTAACCGTATGTATGTAGTACATAAAATAATTCGAAAGGTAACAATATTTCAGTTCTAATAAAGCTCAGTACTTTTGTGCACTCTTTCTATAACAAATTGCACTAGCGAGATGTTTTTCTCGACTTTGAGAAGACTTAAAATATACCTAAGAAACGCCATGCAGACAGGGACGTCTTAAGACTCTTTAAGGCCCTGAGCCCAGATAAATCTTTAAATTTTTGAGGCCCTGGGCCTCTCTTCAAAAGTAGGCCCTACCTGAGATCTTTAAAAGTAGAGAGTATATAACATGCGTTGTCAAATACTCGTTCAAACGGTAATTTGAAACAAATTAATGTGCATGGCTCAAACGATGGCCGCATTTCGATTAAATGAGTTAAATGATTGCTTATGGTGTTAGACTTAGGGCCTAGACATAAACAACGGTCATCACATAATAATACAATTACCACTTTTGCCAGTTGACATTAAGTTTGAAATTCCCTGGCTTTGAGTGAATACGTATGGGAATAATATTTGACCACATTAAAATTATTCGAATCATGATCTTATTAAGACAAAGCCGAGAGCAAAATGAGGCCCCTACCGAAGGTGAGGCCCATGCCTTAAGACGTCCCTGCATGCAGAGTGAACGTTTAAATAGCCTTGCTCTGCTGAATTGAAGCAACGTTGCCATCACTCCTGTGGCAGTTGTAAATTAAATCGCAAAAAGATCAAGAAAACTAGATTTTATTTAAAACTACGAGGTCCATCGCCAATAGCTTGTGTATTTTGCATGAATTTGCAACCCAAAATTTAGGAGCTAATCTTGTTTAAATGTAGACTTTAACGTTGAATCTTTTGATGCATCGATAAATTACGCCCTCTCTTTCATTATAGAAAATTATTTTTATTTATTTTGCCACAAATGTAAAAAGGTGCATTTTTCATTGGAAAATTATTTGGTTTTGCTGAATATTGTACTAACGAGTATGAAATTATTTCATGGAACTCGGTATGGTAAATAATAGAACACACAGATTCTAGTAGGTAGAACATACAGTAGAACGTCGTTTATCCGAATCAATTGGGACCGGACACCGTTCGAATATGCGATTGTCCGAATAACCGAAACCCGAATGCGATCCATGCTGTATATGAAACTGGACACTAAACGAATATTGAAAATCATCACATGCGGGAAACGTGCTTGAAGAAAAAGCAAAATAGGTGCAAAATGTCGCAATTTTACCTTGATTGTGGAAAATAATCGCTTATTTTTTGCTGTACCATTGTACACCTTCGTTTTTTCACTGCAAGGTCGCTGATTTTCTTGAGCAGCAGTAGTTGAGTAGGACGGCGTTCTGATTGTTGTTTGTACCACTCCATAGCTGTTTCTAACGTAGAAAAAATTGTCAGTATTTGCTACTTTCGTTGTTGTTGTCCTCGTCTTAATCCGTTTCATCGTCGATAGGGTCAGATTCTTCTTGCACGGAAGTCACAATCTCGTCTTCATTTAGCATTTGAAATCCACAGTCTTCTGCGTCGCATGCGATCCATGTTTCTACATCTTCATCGCATTCTTGTAATTCTGGGATCGATTGGACAAAGTGGTAATCTCCTTCCTGTGGTCGTCAATTGAAGTCCTTTTCGCCTTCTATAAATCTGGCCACAGCTTATTCCATGCATTTTTCACCAAATCACACAACTGAAATTCCCCAAACATCCCTCACCTTGGGTTCTCCTGTCACTTTTGTCCTCACGCGAAGCAACTATTGAGCATTGCACTGTTCGAAAACGTATTCTAATACAGTACATGTAGTTGACAAAAAAAAACTAGTCCGGATATTTGACGCTCCGAATAATAAACGTCCGGATAAACGACATTCTAATGTATAAAGAAAAATGTTTAAATACTTTTCTAATTAAATTATAATAAAGGCTTTAAAATTATTGAAAAATAGAGTTATTTTTTATGTATAAACAAAAATGTTCTGTTTTTTAATGACTGGGGATGAGCTCTTTAGAAATTTGTTATATAAAGCTCGTAGAGAACGTGAATCTATTTTGCATACACATTTATAATTTTTTTTTCGAATTTTTACTGTGAATCTTGGAACCCTTGGGAATGCCTGTTGGAACTCCAGGGTTCCGTGGAACATAGTTTGAAGACCACTGTATTAAAAGATCATACCTTGGAACGAAAATGAAATGCGTCATCTGTAGCGAGGTCTTGGTGGACCATTATCATCCTTTTAGTATTTTTAGTCGAAAAAAGGTGGTCCTTTTTCCAACCACATTTCCAAGAACAATCGCGGTTTGTCATTCACAGAATCTTCTTCCTTTTTCTAATAATGCAAAAAATAACTCTTTCTAATTACACATTGCAACCATCCCCATATCCCATGATCTCACTCTTAATGTTTTATTTACCCATCCAAATCTATATTCACGCGATTGCACCTCTTCACTGTCCCATCCCCAGAGGTTAGGCGGCAGATCCAAATGAAAGACAAAAAATGGAAATTATTTTTATCTGTTGCTAGGGTGGTATCGAAAGCGAGAATCAAAATCGACCCCTAAACGAATCTTTTATGCAAATACGATTTTTTTCCTCTTCTGCTGCCATATTCAATAGATGATAATCACCTTTTTTTACGAGTCCAGTATTATTTCTCTTGCGTTAACGAACGGGTTTTCCTGTGGTCATCAGCCGTGCAATGATTCCTGAAATGCTAATTGGACCTTCTGGTAAAACGTCACCACGCGCAGTCGCTGATTGAGATGATATTGGTTTCGATATTTAAATGCGCTGATTAAGGGGTTTTTATTGTGGTTGGGATCGGATTGGCGCTCGGTCTAAATAAAGGCTTCGAGCTAACTTATTTTTGATTTAACTCTGTTTGGGATACACATCATTATGGAGAATTAAAACTGCACTTATTTTATTCAAATGCGAGATGAGAGATAAGACTGGAAAAGAATGGTTACGAAGCAAAATGAATAAGGTGGTAAACCTGTCATAGTCTCTCACTACCCCTATGATTATTAACTCCCCTTTGCACATTATCTAAATTTGGGTATGTTGGATTCATAATTAACAACTACGTAAATAATAAATCACTATTATTTATTAATCCTTATGATAGAAATACACAAATATCAATCAAACTTTAAGAACAACAAATTACAGTGGAGTGAGCTCAGAATTCAATTATGAACGACGGAACGCTAACTGAAACCTCGGCGGATAACGCATACAATCAAACTACGCATTTAAATCTAATCTATAAAAATCACAGACCTGATATCTCTTTAAGACAGGAATCTTGAATACTTGTAGAATCTATAGAGCGGTTTCATTCCTGGATATCTTCAGTTATGTCCGAACTGATTTAATGAATCTTTTTCAATAATCTTCCTTCAGCTAACAAACTTCACTTAGTTAAACTAATCTCCTAGAATCACCTTCTTAATCAATCACGTAGTTAACTCCTCTATCAAAACACGTAGTCATCCTCTTTCTTCATTTCATTTCTCCCATTTATATCTCCTTCGAACTCGCTAAACCCGAAACTATCTTATTTGCATAAGTCACACTTTTAGCTCTCAGCGGGGATTGGTTAAAATAAATACAATTTAAAAGATTTTGAGAGAAGGTTAGTGAAACGCGTAAGCACCCGTCACAAACCGCTCAGAATATGAACTTTTTCATAATTTGTGTTCAAGCCTCTTGAAACGAAGAATGAACTACACCTGTCCTCCGATTTACATGACTTCTATGTAGTCCGGCTGTTTAAAATAACAGATTTTGAAGGGGGGAAATGATAAAACAAGATGGAAGGTTTTTTTATTTCTTAAAAAAAAAAAGGGTATTTCATACAATTTATAGATAGGAATTGCCGCTTTTGATCTAAAAGGGTGCATTACCTTGTGACGGATCTTTACGCGATTCTACTAATATCCTCTTATCCCTTTAAATCAAAATATTTATTTCAACCAACCTTCATCGAGAAACCAAACGTGATTTATGTAAATGAGGAATATTTTTTAATTCGGTTTTCGCGCGAGTTGAAGGGAGTGAAGTAAGAGGTTAAGTTAAGTGAAGAAAGTGAGCGGTCGACACGTAGTTGTTGACAAGTTAAGCGAAGTTGATACGTTTGATGTGTGTAAGAAGAAGTGGTTAGTGAAAATTGAAAAGCAGTGAAATTAAATATTACGGAGCGTGGAGCCATCGTCATTTGATCCAGCTGAAGATAGTGCCTGAAGTTCTCCGTAAAAGAACCGAAGCATTAAGGAATCAGGTATCGTAAAATTGATTAAGTAAAAGCTGATTATTAGTGTGCGGCGTAGTTGTGAATGAGCGTATTTAAGCTATCTTAGATTCAGTTGTATATCCATCCGCATTTGTATATCTCATCTCTGCACTCTACCATTGTTATATACCTTAATTAGAATTGTGTTGTGTTTGTTTGTAATCAGTAATAAGAATTAATAAATCAAATTAAATTGGCATAAAGTCTGTAGATTATTTAGTTCTTCCTACACATCTAGCCAGATATACAAATAGACAGAAGGGTTCGAATGTAAGGGGTAATTACAGGTTACCACACCCTTTTTTTTATGTGGCCGTGGTAGCCAAGTGGTCAAGGTATTGAATCATGGCAGGCATGTCATGAGTTCGAGCCCAGTACCACTGAAGACCCGCCGTGTAGGGAAGCGATGCACGTTAAATCTGTGGAGAGCTCAAACGTCCTCCTGTTGGTGTGGTGTGGTAGTTAGGAGAGGGCGTGCCAGCTCAGTTGTCGTCCTAGTCACTTGACCATGGTTGAAAATTACGAGGTTCGTCGCCAAAGGCCCTCGTGCAGCTGAACAGTGCGACGTTAATGTTCAATCAATCAATCAATCGGACCCCTTAACATTTTAATATTGTTTGTTTGAACATTTTGGGGCCCCGTACCATTGATACGTCTGATACGGTAGTAACTATACGCCCCTGCATATAATCCTACATTTATTTATGTTAATTAAATATATCTCTGTTTAAATTTTGATAATCTTAGATTCCCATTCGGTTTTAAGTTTAAAATTCCTATGTCTTCCGTTTTCATGAATTTATCTAAGGAATTCGGGGAAATATATTGAATGTACTTCTTATACAATGTATAACAAGCTGCCTAATACTAAAACATGATGCAATGTTATACATTAGAGATTCTTTTATTAAATGTTAAAAATGTGTTAGAAAATGTCTCATTTTTTTATTGGCGTATTAAACATATTGGTAAGCCCCATCTAAGCTGAAATTGCATATGTAGTATGATATAAATTTATCTCCAGTTTTTAAAAAAAAATTTTAATGTAAGAATCGGCATTTTGAAACAAAGTTAGTAATTTATTTATTAATTAATTAATTCAATATTACCGAATATCGATTATTGCTCAAGAGTGTCATCGATAATTATGAAAACCATTTTTTGGATGACAGACATTATTGGATATGTTTCTTAAAAAATCTTTATGTAAGTTTATTATCAATTTTTTAATCTTAGAATTAAATCTTTTTTAAATCTATCTAATTTTCTTTACACCTCTGATCTATTTCTTCATGTAATGAATAAAAGTAACTTAGGCGAAAAAATTTGGTCACCTTATGTCGCCCTATTTGGTGACAGAAAGAGATACTCTTAGAAAAAATCTAGAAGAGACTAGAATGATTCTTTGACGAGAACATTATAAAATCTCTCTTAAAACATGCTTCCCTGCTGATATAAGGACAATGCAGCGAAGCAATTTAGGAGTCAATACTTGTTTGTGTGTTTCATTGGTTTCATGCGATATTGTGACTATGGATTTATATTGTGTGTGAACTTTGAGTTTGTGCTATTGTGGATTTTACTGCTTTGTTTACATATAAAAAGATAATTACCCGAATTACTTGAAATTTTAATTCCCAGAGAATTGCAGATATAAAAGAGTTATTCCTAAAGAACCTATACCTCTTCTAGATTTTTCGAGCATTTGAAAAGACGAACAGACGCGTAACAATACATAATAAAAAAATATAGTAAAATAATATTTTTATGAAATTTTTTGATGGATTAAAACAAATTAAGTTTGTGAAGAATATTATTCATCAAAACTTTAAATCTGAACCTCTAATAAAAATTTTATTATTTTTTTTAGCTTATGATGATAAAAACTATCGCAACCTAAATCAAATTATTAATCATCAATTCTATTTTTATAAATCATCTTAATTTCCTTAAGAAATTTTTTTTCGTGTCGTTTTTGTAACAGTATTTACAAAAGGTAGAATGTAAACACGGATGACATATGAAACGAAAGTAAAGTTTTATTTTTATTAACATTACAACTTTTTATCTTCAAGACTTTTTCGTATCCTGCTCTTTACATGTTCTAGAATGTGGCTCTATCGCATGTGCTTTCTACTGCACCTGTGTGAATTATCCATAAAAAGTCGCCGCCTGACATTTCGATGATTCAGGCGTAACAGTCACTCTTATCTTTCGCGGTTTTATAGAGGAAAAAAGAATGTCTGTAGTTGTATTGTGTACATCTAGCGTTAGATAACTTATTATTATCTCTTCTGTTTGCAATTTTTTTAAAATTAAACATAGGTTCCTTGAACTAACATCTTTTAAAGTTGGAAATAAGCATACTAAAGTAAATAAGATTTTTCTATCTAATAAATCTAAAACAAAAGTGTCAAGGAAAAAAATTTTAAAAAATAGTTTATGACTTTTACAAACATTTATTTGTCATATGGTTTATGGAAACCATTGAACAAAAAAATAGTTATTTATCTACTTAGAAATAATTATTTTTCTATAGTAAAATTTCTTCGGGTTCTTCTGAATTTTATATTTTATCTTGGGTAAGATTATATGTTTGGATGGATAAGATGGGGGGGGGCAGGGGCGTAGATACTGCCATATCAATGATAGGAGCCTGCCACGTTACAGGAAACCCAACATTTGTAATAAAAAAATCTTAACATGTTAAGGGGCCACCAAAAGGAGTCCGAGAAATTTTGATACACGGGCCAATCAGGACTAGCTTCGCGCCAGTGCTAATGCGGCATAAAAAATTAATTTTGCGTCTTTTCTTTGGTTATAGAACTTAAAATAGTATATATATATATTAAAATTTTTAACAGTCACTAAATCATTTTGATATTTCCGTAATTAGTATGGCGATCTCAATTTTGAGAGAATCGCCAAATGCCCGATTCACAGCCAACAATAAAAAAACAATGTACTTAAATTTTGGCACAAATATCTCTTATTCTTTCCCATTTGATTGGTTAAAATTTAATTTGTATGAGTTTTTTTGAAGAAAGAATAGAATTTAAATAAGGAAATGTTATCTAAATTTAGTTATTTATGAAAATGAAATTTGGCACAATTTCTTCAAAGCATTCGCCACTTTTAACAACTTTTTATAAATACGCTTTTATATATACTCTTTATAAATGACATTATATCAAATATGATTTTTGTTATTACGTTAATACTTCTAATTTTTTAAAATTTATTTATTTTAATTTGCAAACGTTTATATGTATCCTCATTCTATGCATATCCGAAATTTTTTTTTTTAAACTGCCTATTAAACGTATTTTTGTTTGACCTCCAAATATTGGCCAGAAAAATATTTTATCAGCGTCATTAAATAAAAAATATTTTAAATTTTTAATTTAAAAAATGTTCATTGAAATTAAATTTAAAAAAAAATGACGGAGAAAAAGTTTTTTAAAAAAAATCATAATTTTTTACTCATGAAAAAATCTTAGAAAAGCAATAAAAATAAAAGAGAGATATTAAACAAAGTAAAGCTAACAATACAAAGTAAAAGTTTACAAAAATAAAATCCGTTCAGATAATTTTCCGTTGGTGAAAGTTTTGTTTTGATATTTCTCAATGTATATGATTACATCAACAGAGACACCAAAGAGAATATACTAAAACGCAACTATAAAATAATTGTTTTTTCTTCCCTAAAAAGATAATTTATTTTTCGAAATGCATTTCCAGTTGGATTACAGGTATATACAAAAGGAAAAAAATCTGCTAGTCAAAATAGACTTACAGTCATAACATCATGAGTTCTTCGGGATCCATATAGACTATTGTTGTGACTAGGTGAATAGTTGGAGTACGTCCATAAAATATTTGTCATTTTGTGGAATGAATAAAATATTGCAATAGTGTGTCACAGAAGTTAGGTAACTATAGTTGTGATCACAACAGATATATTCCAAGCCAAAGAAATGATTTTTCTCCTGTATTTTATTATGTTTGTGATGTTATACTTTGTTATACAATTGTTTTATTTTAGTTTTAAAAATTAAACCCATTGAAGTAATTTTAATAAATTGTTTTAATAAGTTTTTAAATAAAGTAACTTTTATTTATTTTTCAAAACAAAAAACATTGTCGTTTTATAGATCGAATATAGAAATCACATGACATAACTTTTCTCGGTGAAACAAATGGTTAGAACAAAATACAATAAATAAATAAATAAATTTATATGTAAAATTTTGTAAATAACAGTTTTAGACACATACTTAGAACAGTGGTTTTCAACCTTATTTTTGTTGCTGGGGGTACACTTTAAAAAATTTCAAAATTTTTGCACACACTAAGAATAAAAGAAATTAAAAAGAATTTTACTTATCTGTAATACATTATGTATAAAATAGCTTATGATAATAATTTTCAATGTTAAATAAAATATGTACGACAAAGACGACAAAATAGTTGTTGAATAACTAATTACAAATTAATTATAAGAATACATTTAATGGGAAATTTGAGCTTGATTATTTTTGATGATTTCGTTTATATTTAACATTAAAAATAATGCCTCTCTCATTTCTACATCTACATTTAAAAGTCTCGAACTATTTTTCATTTTTATATTTAATGCAGAAAATTTGAATTTATACTCAAATAAGATTTAGAAAATTATAACAATATTTTTAAAACTTTTATTGGCTATTATGAGATAATCGTCTCTAATTTTTACCAAAAAAGAATTGATTCGTCCGAATGTTTTGAAATTAAATCTCGAATATTACAGAGATAAATTAAAGAGATAATCCCAAATGGATTACGAACTTAATCAATTTTTTTATATCCATCTATATCCACGAAAGTAAAAGTAAAATATACCTCGAATATTCTTAGTTTATTTCTACAAAACGATGGAATAACTCAGTTCTGAATTCCATTTTTTTCCTCAGAGTATAATTAATAATTTTAAAAAAATTTGGTGACTCACTTCAAGAATTTGGCAACACACAAAAGTGCCGCGACAAAGTGGTTGAGAATCACTGACCTAGAAGATATATTCTTATTCAAATTCATTGTTTTGAAGAATCGAACTTTTGTGATATAATTTTTAAAAGGGAATTCAAATTTTATTGCAGCATAAAACAAGATATTTTATTTGCTAAATAATCAATTTATTGCTCTTAGTGTGGTTATGTTTTTGTCGTACTAGTGAGCTCGGCAAATAATTTTCGCCAAGTACGCTAAATTTTAATTGAAAAAATTGTTCGAACCCAAAATACGCCAAAAAGAAAGCCAAATGACGAAAAAATAATCCTCGAGATAAATTGGCAGCCTGGCAAATGTCGTGAAATTCTCAATGTGGTTTCATTTCAGTTCTTTCGTTTCCTGATTTTATGTAAATTATTATAATATATCAATCGATGGATAAAATATTGCTTGATTTTTTGTACGATTTTTACGAATACGAATTATTAGAAAAACGTATCAGTGTTCTAACATGTTTTTACAATTATCGGTGAAAGCAGACATCGTCAGAAAGTCGTCCGGTAAATTGTTGATAGCTAGACAATGATTCCTTAGAGACTTGGAAGAAAAGTAGATAATTTTAAAGTACTTTATGTATTTAAAATGATTATATATTTTCTTCCTTGTTTCGGGCCTTACTTCTACAAGCGAATTTAAATTGTGCAAAATCACCGGTTTTTCCTTTCTTTCTTTCTTTCTTTTTTTTTTTTTTTTTTTTTGTCATATTTTAAATTTCCACAATTCCATGTGTAAAAATAAGCATTAAATTTTATTTTTTTGTTAAATTTGATGCACATCAGAAAAAACAAAATACAGTAAAAGATGTTTTAAATGAGAAGGTACAAGAATTTATTATATTTATAATATAATAGAATTTTGAAACATTCATACCTCTAAAACAAATTTTTTTAAGACAATCCTTTTGGAAGTTCATTTCGAATTTTCTTTTATTTTAAACTAGCTACTTTTTTGTAACATTAATTTCCTCAATATAGATATTATGTCCGAAATATAAAATATCATTCTAAAAAGAATTTAATAATTTCCAAACAATGAATACACAATTCAAATTTTATTTTTAAAAAGATAAGTTTCTTCCCCCCAAAATAATTTCTTCCGCATATTTTCCACATAGCGCGAGCTTAATACCAATAGAGAATCACCTTTTAAAAAGCGAAAAACACATCCAGACTTTTAAAACACCGTCCTACCGAACCCGTCACACGTTTTACCTCACCTAGTCAGTCAAAACACGAAAAAAAAAATTCTCTAATCAGAAATTAAAATAAAAAAGAAACTGAAATGCCAGAAGACCAGACGCAACACACGCTGACAAACGATATTCAATTTTTTCCGTGACGTCACTGCCCGCTAGCTGCGAAGAGTTGACGTTGCCAGATGAGGGCAGAAGAAAGTGCGGCCGCGGAACATGGAAGGTCGTCTGCGATCTCAGCGCGTGGTTGGAGCGGAGGTTTGAAGTTAGAGAAGTTTTTCTTTTCACAGTTTTTATCACCGTTGCAATTTTTTTTTTGTGAGTGGAAGAGGAGGCGAAAAGTAAAATAGCGGAGGAGATGCCTTTGTTTATTTGCGGGAGTTCCACCTAGGTTGTGTGTGTGAGTGTGTGTGACACCTGTTCTTGATCGAAAGTTTTTATATTGAAACTTGTGTACTTTTTTGTAACAAACGGTCATGTTACCAAAAGATGTTGGAATATGAGTTTCTCGAGAGGAATCGGAAGATTTTATTTGGATAACCATGTTGAGGTACGTGAAAAAATTTAAATAAATTTTCATTGGTATAAAATATTTTTTTAACAAACAATTTTTTAAAAATTTTAAAGCGGCATTTTAAATTTTATAAATAATTTTAGTAGAAATATTTTTTTTAAAATTTTTTATAAGTTTGTGGTATTTATTATTTGCGTTTGAATCAAGGTACAAAACTGAAGATTTTCTTAAGACATTGTAACAATTGATTTTTTCCCCTAGTCCGGTATCAAGTGACACATATTTCTTTTTGAATATATTTGGAAATGAAAAACAATAGATATAAATAAACTTGTAATGAAAATGAAAGGGGTTACGCTCTGATGATGTTTGTTTATAAAACAATAACATATATTGTAATGTCTTTTAATTGAGGTAGAACAAGATATGCCCTATATATTAAATGATTCAAATATTTCTTTACGTATGAAAAAAAAATGGGTTATATTTGTTTGTTTTTCGCTAAAGTTTTTGTAACGATGTTAGAATCAATGCTATTATTAGTCGATTAACACCATAAAATATTTAAATAAAGAAATTAAAAACTAACTCTTCTCGGAACAAAATATAATTCTGCGAATAAGTTTTTTTTTTTTTTTTTGCAATAGAAAACCAGATATTTCGTAGATATGTATATAAATTCCAAGGCAATTTAAAAAACTAGTGACTTTTTCATTTTTGTTTGAATTGATTTTTCTTAATGGATATTGAACTTAATTTTTGTCACTTTTTTGAACTAATATTAATAAAAATTTAAAACATTTGTAGTCTTTAAATTTGCTTAAAATTAAAGATTAAAAGATTTTTAACACCGCAATTTTTTTTTTCATATTTTTAATTCGTATTAAAAGAAAAATTCAATTTTTTAAAAATTAAATAAAGTTTTTTTAATAATTCTATTTAATTGAATTTAAATACATTAAATAACATATTATTTTGCTGACTCCTAATATTTCCTGGTTATAACTAACCTTAGAAAAATAGAAAACTGTCACTGTTCTATTTTTAACTAAGAAGAATTTTTCTTTGAAATTATTAAAATTCGATTAAATCCATTTAATAAAAAAAATGTTGATTTTAGCGTTTATTAATAACTATTGAAATTGCTTAAAAAAATTTATAGAAACTAATATATCGGTAAATTTTATTAAATATAAAATAACAAATGTGTATACGCAGAAAGTGAAAGTAAATGTCGTTTTTTATGAAGAAAAATTTAATTCTACCTGTAATTTTTAATAACTATTCTAAATTAATAAAATAATAGATTTAATTAAATTTTAAATTTGCGCTTGATTAATTAAAAATTTAATTTTATGTTTTTCCAGTCTCTCTTAAATGTGTTTTTATTACAGGCTGTAATTTTTCACTCTTATCCACTATTTGAAATCTTTTTCCACATTCAGATAATTAAATTATCATCATAATATCTCCAGAAAAAAATTTTTTAACTAAATCCAGTAAAAGTAGTGTAATTGTAAAATTCAATTGCAAACTTTGAAATCTATATCTACTGTAGAACTGTGTTGTTTGTTAAACTGTAGAATTTTTAAGTGAGCCCTTGAAATACATACTGCACGACAGGAATGCCTCCCTCTAAAGCAGCGATACTCAACCTGCGGCCCCCTCACTGGGCCCTTTTAAGAGGCCCGGCCATGGTCCATTGTTCTGAAAAATTCATTTATTTATAAAAATTTGGTGGAAAAATTCTTTGTTAAAAAATCAAATATATTGATTTTGCTTTTCGCTGTTGATGTCGTATGGGTGCGAATTGATATCCCCCCCCCCGATTAGTGATAATAGACAACAGTGGAGTAGCGACCATTTTGTCAGTGTTTTTAACTATCTTTCATATCTTGGAAGCGAAAAATATTCGATAAATAGATTGTTTCAAGACGATTGGGAAGTTGACTATTTTGTAGTGAAAAACAAGCATGGTTCAGTAGTTGTTCGATTTGTCACGAAAGTGTATTTAAAAAATACCAATAAACAGGAATCGTTCAATGACACTTTACGTCGAAGATCTCTTTCAAGAGATGATAAACAGGCTTTCTTGAATAATCCTTACAACAGCAAAAAAAAGTGTTCTGTCAGTGGTGTAGTGTCACAACGATTACAAAGGCACCCTATGAAATTTGTTACATCATTGGTAATCATATGAAACCGTCTACTGATGCAGAAATTGTGGAAGAGTGATTCTTAAATGGCTTCGATTTTAGAAAAATTCAGTGACAAAAATAAAAAAATAATATAAAAAATAATAATTAAAAAAAAGCAAAATAGGAGTTTTAATATTTTGATCCATTTCCACATTTTAAATTGTCTATGTTATCTTGGTCTTAAAACATTTCTTCCTCACCCTCTATTAATACTCATATTGCGGCCCGCGTGAAATAGCTAGCATATGTATGCGGCCCGGCAGAAAAAAGGTTAAGTACCCCTGCTCTAAAGCGTTTCAATGATGAACTTAATGATCCTTCTACCCCCCCCCCTGAAATAGTAGCTGATATTTTAGCATCCGCTAACAAAAGAGGACGTACCACATCGCTTGTGAGTTATTTTTTGCTTGTTAAATTAATATTCAGTATAAAATAATATACAGTATAATCCCGAACTTACTCGATGGAACTTACTGAGTGTTAACCGCGTAAGTCACGGTATAATTTCGCATATAAGTACATATAAGTTATTTTTATTTGGAGCCGGAGACTAAAGAAAGTAATAACTTAGGGGAAAAAATGCCTAATATAGATAACACAAATACAAAACTGCAAACCGAAATTATATGAATGTAGGTTTCATAAAATCTAAGTACTGTGCCGGCTCAAAAATTTTTTTCTTCCTCAAAATTTTCTCATAGCATGCTAATATTTTTTTTATTCCTTGTTTTGTTGGGGGAAAAATACTCTGTCCGTTGGAGATTTTTTTTTTCCTTCTAAAATTTGTAACCTTTTTCAATTAAACTGAGTCCTTCTGTCAAATTCCCAATACCATCATTCTATCTTCTGATTGAATTGTGTCCAAAGACTCATCCCATGGAAGTGTAATATTGATTAGACTTAAGACTAGTGTAATATAAATTAGACTTAAGACTCTAGTGTAATATTAATTAGACTAAAGACTCTAGTGTAATATTAATTAGACTTAAGACCCTAGTGTAGTATTTATTCAAGACTCTAGTGCAGCGATGCTCAGTGGCCGCGGTAGCCAAGTGGTCAAGGTATTGGACTCGTGGCTGGCGTGTCATGAGTTCGAGCCCAGTACCACTGAAGACCCACCATGCAGGGGAGCGATGCACGTTAAATCTGTCGAGAGCTCAAACGTCCTCCCGTTGGTGTGGTGTGGTAGTTAGGAAAGTGGGTGCCGGCTCAGGTGTCGTCCTCGTCACTTGACCATGCTTCAAAATTACGAGGTCCGTCGCCAAACGCCCTCGTGTAGCTGAACATTGCGACGTTAACATTCACTCACTCACTCACTCGCAGCGATACTCAACCTGTGGCCCGTCTGGCTTTTCTGAGTGGCCCGCTCTCATGACCATTGCTCTAAAAATACAATTTAAGAACAATGTATTAAAATTTAAGCGGGAAATTATATCAATCAACCAACCAAATCTACCAATTTTGCTGTCGATGTCGCACGGGTACGAAATGCAAGATTTTTTTTTGTTTATTTGTTTCTATAATAGGCAGTAATAACAGATAAGAGTGAAGTAGCGAACTGAACTGTAGTTGACTATTTTATGGATGAAATCGAGTTTAAATCATAAACAAATAATACTGATTTCAGTCTAGAATTCAGTCAAAACTTTTTTTTGCTGCCATTCTGCGCTTGATAAATTAATATTTGAAATAAAAATAGGAAAGGCTTTATCAAAAGAAAAAAATTAAATTATCAAACGGTATGGCAGATTTGTTTTTGTACGACAGTTGGTCATGAGTGGAAGGGAAACGAAATGACCCACAATTCAGTAAAAAAGTGTATAAAAGTGATTAAAACTTGTATCTGTGTTTTACAAAGATTAATATAGTATTGAAATCCAAAAAAAGTTTTAATATTTTGATTCATTTTCCATATTTTAAGTGTCAAATATTCCTTTGGTTTTATGTTTTTTCAATAACCCTCATGTTGTGGCCTGCGTGGAACATCTGCCACCCTTCTGAAAAAAAGGTTGAGTACCCCTGCTCTGGTGTATTGTTAATAAGACTAAACTAAGTACAAAATAGAGATAAAAGAATGATGTATATTTTCAATTACTTAAAATAATGTAACTAAGAAATGTCGAATCAAATTGGATTTCGTAAAGGAACTTTTGAATATTCACTCAAGAAAAAGAAAACTAAGCCCACACAGTATGATTAATGTATTTGAAACAGACGTTCTTACATTGTTTTCTTGGAATTTTAATTTCACCCATTAGAGTTTCTTAATTTAAACTATTTTTAAAATTCAATGAGCGATTGCCAAATATTTTCAATAAATATTGATGGATTGCTTCAATCCATCATTTTTTGAGAGAGTGCCGATAGTTTTCAGTCTGACATTTCTGTCTCTTAATAATCAAAAAACAATTACTCCATTGAAGAATAGAAAACTTTAAAGAATGCTTAAATATGTTTAGTATTTTAAGTATTTTAAAAATAGTCTGAATGGTAATGGAATCTGTTTCCGGCTCCAAATATACACAGAAGTCATTTGGAAATTCCATTTCAAGCAGAAAGGAATGTTATGTACAGATGGCTGTCATGGGTTGTAAGAGTAACATTCTGTAATATGAGTTTATTTTAAATAATTATTGCATATTTTTTTTAATTTCATGACTTCAGTTAAAAATGGTATAAACAAAAATTTAAACGAATATTTGCTTAAAACTATTTTTCATAATTTAACGTTTAGTTTTTGTAAAAGTTTTGAGTGGAGTTTATTTTGAAAATGAAAATATTAAAAGTTATATATTTTTAGAGTGAACCAAGTCTTGCACTGATAATAAATATTTATTGTGCTCAAACTATTATAATTAGACTTATGTTTGTTCGGTTATATTATTTGTTCTGTGATGAATTTATTTATAAGATTATTTACTTCAGTAAATTGCGACGTGTGTCTTTTGGTAGCTCGGAGAATTTCTAGGGTGGTATTCCAGTTCCCGCCAAGAATTCTTTAACTCTTTTCGCTGCGCATCCCGCGCTTTCCACGGGCAACGTAGAAGTAGCAAAATATGCACAACCCGCGATTTACCGGGGAAGTATTTTTCCGACTATTTAGCTGTGTTCCCCGCACTGTTTTCACTTGTTTTTATGTTCGAATTTTATATTGAAGGAAAAAACTCTGTTACAAAAATTGTTGTGAAGGAGTTTGTCTCTATTTTGACTCTAAAATGTAGATCTGCTGTTGTTGCTTATGCCACCTGATCGACAGTAACATCGGAATAAGGTCCACGCCTGTCGTTAGCCTTAGCTTTGAGCACCATGCAGGTGACAGTACGATTTTGCTCAGTTCCACCCAAATTTTGACGGATAACACCCTGGGGGGGGATCAGGGCCTTCCATCTCTCTTCCCTTTCCATCAACCTCACTAGAGGACTTCCGGCTCGAAGACTATTTAAAGTACCCCCCCCCCCTTCATGCCGCGAAGACACTATACATTTACAAATATCCATGCCTTCTCCGAGATTTAATATGTAGATTTGAAATATGTAATAAAAAGGAGAGATATGTAATTTTTGATCCATTTTTAAAGATTTCGCAGCTAGAAGGCAAACGTGTCTTCTGTAATGTTGCCTGTTTCTTTAAGCACTCCATACTATCAAACGTTACGTTTCGTGAAACCCAAGTGCAGATTGGGCTTTCTTTTGAATCGATGCCATTTCGGCACAAAAAAAAAATGTCTTCTGTGTTCCAAGGACGTCTTAAGGCATGGGCCCGGCCCCAGGGTTTCACCCTCGGTGGGGGCCTCGTTTCGTTCTCGACTCTTTCTTAGTAAGATCATGATCCAGATCACTTTAATCTGCAAATGTTATTTTCTATTAACCCTATTACGCTAGCAGCGTATCTGGTTCTGCAATTGAATAAGGCAAAATAGCTTTTAAAAAACCATAACATTAAAAATAATTCTGGATTCTAAAAACGACAATATCCAGTCATTCTAAAAATCAAACGTTTTATTCCACACACACACAAAACAATACTAACAATTGCCAAAATACAGAAACAAAACTTTTCCTTAATATTTACATTAGGTTACAGTGAATACGCGCAAGTATAGATGCCATGAATTAATCCAAAAATAGACTCTGAAGACATGACAGTTACGAAGTCTTTTTAACTGTTGTCTTTTTGGTTCCTCAAGTTGATTACATGATTCTTGATAGCCTACTAAACAAGATTACGTAGAAATTTTAATGCTTGTTCTATGTCAGGATTATGAATAGTAAAATAGTGATCCATACTTTTTGCAAATGTCAAGCCCTCGCGAATTAAATCACCTGTTAATAGCTGAACTTCACCTTCGACTTCGCCAGTATCAACTGTTATTTTTTTGTTATGATCATAAACTTGTTCAAATCGTTCTCATCCAAAGGGTACAAGTCCCCAAATTGTTTTGAAATTCGTGCAAGAACTAAAAATTCGTGTACCGTGTTATTTCAAAATCGAGTGAAAAAAGACCGCGTAAAAAAAATAAGTGGGTGTATTAATGATACTGCTCCTTTTAATCTGATTTAATTGATTTTTTCTAGTACTATCTACGCAATAATACGAGTACGGAATATTTAAACGAATGCAAACTAAAAAGAAAAAATGCTGATTTATTGAATATTTTCGAATTTTAAAAACGCAGTATTAAAGAAATTTGTGCATAAAGTGCAACATTGCGAATTTTCATGAAAATTGAGACATTTTCTGTCTGAAAATACGTCCCGCGTTTGTTTTAAGTGCAGTACTTGCAACAAGTTTAATTTTATACAATAGTTATGCTTATATTTCATAGATATTTATTTATTATTAAATATGAATAAAATTTCCTTAAAAAAGCTTTTAAGCTAAAATTATTAAAATCCTGATACCACTTTCTTTGCAACATAGTAATATGAAATCCTGACAGTGCAAAACCCCCTTCTTTTGGAACGTTTCCGGTTTGTGCGTGCTTTTTTCTTTTCCGGTCTCAGCGCACTTATGTATGCATTCTGTCGTTCGTGCAGCATCTTATTTGTACCTATAAAAATGCAAATCCCTCGGCTGTTCATCCTATCGGAAGAGCCTCCTGAATAACAAAGCGTTTGCAATAAAAACGCGATACAAGGTTGAAAGAGGAACCTTTAAATGCTATAAAAGACCGTTGCATGCCTTTGGAATGTTACGGATTATATGCGTAACAGCCTTTGACTATTTGTGTCCAATCTAGATTTTTTTTTGTGTTTTAGATTTATACCGTTTGGTTTGTTTAGATTTGGATTACGATTTGATGAATCAAAATCTTTAGTTAATCACTGTTTTATGGCAAAACAATTAACTGAAAAATTAGAATACGTTAAAACAATTTCGATGAGAAAATATGCTTTGGAATAGTGATACCTTACTATTTAAAAAGTTATCCGGGTTATTGTTAAAGGGGGAGTAATATATAAATACACACGTTCAATGTATTCAAAAATACAACAAAAATGTACAGCAAAAATCAAATATTTGTTGTGCGTTGAATATTTTAGAAATTCAAAACCAGTCGCTGTACAATTATTCCGTAGGGTTATTTTCGGCGTTTTGCTCAGTGGCGTAACGAAGACTATTAGGCCCCCCCCCCCTGAAAAGTCAGGTTTTGGGCCCCGTGCTGGATCTTACAAAAGGTACATACTTGGCGTCAATTAGGCTTTGGGCCCCCTAGATTCCTTCCCCTCACAATGCGGTGGTGTTCGTTACACCACTGGTTTTGCTAACCCTAAAAAAAAAGGAGGCTGCGATGTCATGATTTCGAACTTTGAGCCACTGAAGGCCCGTAATGTAGAGAGGTTGATGCACGTTAAATTTGCGGAGGCTCAAATTCCTCTCGTTGGCTTGGTGTGGAAATTTGGAGAGGTGTCATCCTCCTCACTTGACCGAGGTTAAGAATTAGAAGGTCCATCGCTGATAGCCTTCAGGTGATTTTATATTTAGTTGATTAATTATATTATATTTTTTATTATTTTATATTAGGTTATTTATATTTAACTTTAAAAGAAAATGTATTCAAATAGAAACCAGATTTTACCTATTTAACAGATTTATGTAATGAGATTAATTTACAGTTACAAGATGGCAGCATAAATTTTATTAAAACAAGATCATTCATTTCAGCTTTTCTTGTCAGAATTAAACTGAAGAAGTATAATAATATTGGACTTCGCGAATTTTTCCAGGTTTTCAATTGGCCGCATGCATTTTGCCAGAAAAATGACTTTTTAATATATGTTCGCGCGACATTTAAATGCTGTATGTCCAGATTTTGAAACTAGGTTTGAGAATGATTTGACCATGTTAATTACCACAGTAGGCAATGAATTCATATCGTCACATTTAGAAAAAGCCGTATTACAAGAGAAACTGATCGAGAAAGGTAGTATCGGAGATCTTACAGTTTAGAAACGGATATCGGCAATTTTGGCTTTAAAAGATATACCTGTTATTTATCCCGAATTATGTAGTATTGTGAAAAAGTTTTTAATTGCTTTTTCTAATGAGAAGAAGTTTCAGCGTGGTTGCTAAAATAAAAAAAGAAAGAAAAAGACTGGCCTCTACTAACCAAGGAGATTTAAGTTTAACAGGCAAAATTAATGCCAAATGTTGAAAATCTATTATTGAAGCACCAGATTAATCCCTACCATTATTAACATGTTTGTTGTCAGTTATTTTATGTAGTAATTAAATTTTAAGTTAATTACTGTGTGTTTCTTAAGTTTTAAACACTATACTTCGTTAGTGTTAGAAATTTAAAAATAAATAGCACTATACCAGCTGTTAAAAAGGCATTTAATTTGCGAAAATTCAATATTAGGTTAAAGCAGGGGTCTACCCCAAACTGAAAAACATGGTAAGGGGTCTATGAGAAAAAAAAGTTTAGGAACCTATGCTCTAGACCTGTTGTTGGCAGAGTTTTGGCGAGAAGAGCCAAGTTGAAGGAAAACAATATAACTAAAGTATATTAGACTACTTCTGCATGTAAACAATCCAGAACATCCCCCCCCCCTTTATTGAGAAAAACTATTTCCAATTAATGATCCCATTCTTTATCAGTGGGCCAGGACAAACTTATCCATCGTTAATTTTCAATAACCTCTTTACAAAACGTGGCTAAATTAAAACACTGAATTTTATTCAAGTTTTTTCTTTATCTTGAGGTTGCTTCGGTCTCAATGAACCTTACGCGTCCTTCAAGGTACAATGAAGGTGACAAAAAAATAAGTTTCACGTTACTCACACATTCCTGTCTCGTACTTATCTTGTTACGGGCCTCTCGAAAGGATGTTCTATAAAACATCGCTCACAGATTTCTTATCAAAGTAAGAACACTAACGGTTTCCCTCTGCTATGACCCCTATATACATGGAATAATTGCGACTGGCGCCTTATTGTATTCCATCTCACGTTTCGATGTAACTGTTGCATGGCGACTGTTACCCTTGTACAGCGACCGCTAAAAGGTATGGACTATATTTAAATTTTTGAAAAGTTTTTACGTCTTGGAATGTGAACTATGGTTGAGAGTTTATTGTGTGAGTTATGAAGTTCATTCTACATGTTTTTTTATGGAAAAAACGGATTTCTTGATGCCTAAGATTAGAATTGTTTGACTTTTTTCTTTTCCTGTTATTTTTTTTAGAGTATTTCGCGCTTTCGTTTAGTTTTTGCGTAGAACGTCACTATCTTTGCGAATCTGCATAGATAGAAAAAGATGGCTAAGTGTTAACAAAAATGGATATTAACTGTGGAGAAATAGTTGGCAACTTGAATTGTTGAAAACGATACCAAAGGGAAAGGGATGATGTTAAATGTGAATATTTCGGATGGAATATCGCAATGATTTGGAACATATGTATGTTCACGGTTACACATATATGTGGATTTTTTTTCAAAAAATAAATAAAACTGTGGAGTATGTTAATACTTTCACTGACTTAAACCAGATAGTAAAATATCCTAAAAATTGTGCTAATTATTATATTTGCTAGTATGAAATTTAATTCCTGACCAAAACTTCTTTGTAATAACTTCGAATTAGTTGTTTTAATTATTCAGGTTTTTACCCTGGTACTTTTTACTGTCGTAGATGTCTCTTTTTTAAAAAGAAAGTTTAGCTTTTCTGATAGACCAGCAGGGACGTTTTAAGGCATGGGCCAACTAGGCCCAGGGCCTCAACTCGGTGTAAAAAAAAATCATGATCGGAATAATTTTAATCGTCAAATGCTATTCTCGGACATATTCTTCGAAAAACTGGGGGCTTTGAACTGTATGCTAACTGGCAGTGGCGTAACGGAGAACATTTGGGCCCCCTGCAAAGTCAGATTTTGGGCCCTCAAATTGGATTTTTCTAAGAGTAGGTACTTGTAGGCAGTCAAGCTTTGGGCCCTCTGAAATCCTGCCCCCCCCCGCAATGCTGGGGGTGTACGTTACGCCACTGCTAACTGGCTACAGTGGCAAGACTGTCCATCGTCCGTCAGGTTTAGACCTACCACTATACTCCATTATTAATCGTTTAGACCAGTGAACTTCAAACTTTTTCAACTCACGGAACCCCTAGAACTTGAAGGTGCTTTCGTAGAACCCCTAGAACTAGAAAGTGTTTTCGTAGAACCCCATTCTATACACATACTTCGAAGAATATATCTCAAAATAATATTTAAAATAGATCAACATGTATAGGTACTTTATGTAAAGACAATTAAAAAAAGTATTGCATTTATTATTAAAAAACTCTAATCTAATTTTTAAATATAACTTACTCATTAATAATATTAATTTGTGATCGAAACGTCGCTCATTTATGTATTATATTTAGTAACTGGGATGTGTGCGTGCTTTTTTTCACATAAAGTGTTGAGGTCTAGGACAATTTAGATTAGATGCAATCACATTACATATATTCTGAATTTAATT
Organism: Trichonephila clavata; assembly: GCA_019973975.1. Lineage (NCBI taxonomy): Eukaryota > Metazoa > Arthropoda > Arachnida > Araneae > Nephilidae > Trichonephila > Trichonephila clavata. The sequence goes on from BMAO01012809.1 coordinate 248,716, forward strand.
TATTTTTATACTTTGTATTTGTAGCAACTTACTTTGAGAAATATATTTATATATTTGGCTTATATAAACACAACGTTTTTGATGGCTTTTAAATGTTTATAGCTATGTGAGAAATCCCGTGTATTTTGCATAAATTTGCAACTTAAAATTTAGAAGCTGTTCTTGCTTAAATTTAGATTTTAACATCGGATTTGTTGATAACTTGTTTTCTTCTCCTTCTTTATAGGTGCCTTTTCCACAAAAGCAAAAATTGTATTTTCCATGAGAAAACTATTCAGATTTCCAGACATCGTGCTAACTAAAGAGTATAAAATTATCTCGTGGGGAACACTAGATAGTAAACAATAGAATATTCACAATCTAGTAGGAAGTATACATTTAAAAATAAAATTGGTTTAATATGCTTTTATTATATTATAATAAAAGTTTGAAAAGTGTTGCAAAATAAAGTTATTAGAAATAAATAAGATTTTCAGTTTTAATGAATAGGGGGGGGGGGTGAGCTTTAGGCACTTTTTAATTATACAAACTTCATAGGGAACGGGAATCCATTTTGCATATATATTTATTTTTTCTCAATTTTTTACTGTGACTCGTAAAACCCCTGGATATGCCTTGTGGAGCCCCAGGGTTCCCTGAAACGCGGTTTGAAGACTATTGGTTTAGACCATAGGTTCTCAACGTGGGCGTTTGAGGCTTTCAGGGGGGCGTTGAGATGACACGGAGGGACTAAAAAAACACGCTGATTATGCACTAACAAAAGTAAACTTTAATACTATTTATCTTATGTTTAGTGTATGTATTTAAATCATTCCTATATCACATGTACGAAAATTCACATATTTCGGTGGTACGGAAAGTGGATGAAAAACTTAAAAAAGATTACATTACATTCAGACCTCCATTAAATAGAATGATATAGTGCATTTTAATTTCTGTAGTGCACGTGTTGTCTTTGTCTGTGAGCAGTAGGAAACATGTTTCGTCCACTGCATTTCATTACGTATATTATCTAAGAAACATAATTAAATATGTTAACCAGGAATTAACGTGTGATTCTTTAAAGGCTGAAACTGTCAATTTATATTTATTTTGAAAGCAATAGTTTATTATGAATTACTTCGTATCATCAAAACCCCTGCCTGTCTTTATAATAGGTAATCTAGAAATCTTTTATTCCACTCTTTTAAATGAAGAAGAAATTCAGAAGTGTTTCAATCTCAACAATATCCTACCTATGACTAAAATATATAATAGTACACATTTAAATATATTTGTGGCAATAGCTATTTCAGATTCGCAAGTAAAAAAACTGGGACTAAATGAAATTAAAAAATTATATTCTTTTAGTTATAGGATATTTTTTAAAATTTAACTCTTGTTTTCACCATGTATTATATACACTCTTATTTCTCTACAGTGGGAGTAGCGGTGTCGAAATATTCACTAGAAAGGGGGCTGTGTTGAAATATTTACTAGAAAAGGGGGCGATATCGAAATATTTATTAGAAAAGGGGGCGCCAGTTCAAAAAGGTTGGGAACCTATGGTTTAGACGAAAGGCAGCAGTTGGTCGAGTCGATTCGTAAGATTGTGAGTCACGTACATTCATTTGTTACGATTTACCATTTATACGAGTATATTGACAATGAGTGCTATTTACTCTTTACTTAAAAGGGTCGCAGGTGGGACTTATTTTGGAATAGGGGTCCCGGGCCTCAGGAAATCTTAAAACGTCATTGTAGACCCAGTTCTGAAGACTAATATTTAATTCTCTGAAAATTCTCTTTTTCTATGCACTTTGTCGACATTGGATCGAGGAAAAGTGGCGTAACGTACAACCCCGCAGTGCGGGGGGAGGGCAAGGACTCTAGGGGGCCCAAAGTTTGACTGACGCTAAGTACGTATTTAGGCTTGGGGCCCATAACCTGAGTTTGCACATGGGGGCCTTTATATTCTCCATTACGCCACTATCGAGGAATGTTGAATTTTATAGCAAAATCCGAAATGATATGCCTTTTGCGTCTAGTTTCGTCCAGCATTCGACGTTTACAGTCAGTTTATGTCCGTCGTGCGGTCAATATCTCGTCTGAAAACTGTTCACATGAAATACTTGAATGAAATGAAAAAACCAGACAATGCACTGCCCATTGGTATACATCTTACTTGATGTTACTGCCAACTGGATGTCTGCATGTTGCTATCTCATGGCGGTAGCCAAGTGGTCAAGGTATCGGATCATGGCTGGCGTGTCATGAGTTGGGAAGCGATGCACGTTAAATCTGTCGAGAGCTCAAACGTCCTCCCGTTGGTGTGGTGTAGTAGTTAGGAGAGGGGGTGCCAGCTCAGGTGTCGTCCTCGTCACCTGACCATGGTTCAAAATTACGAGGTCCGTCGCCAAAAGCCCTCGTGTAGCTAAAACAGTGCGACATTAATATTCACTCCCTCTCGCTATCTCATGACTTTTGGCACTTTTGGAAATCAACAAATCGCATACATTTCAACGCAATCTGTCATGCAAGCAGCAGGATTGCTGAAGGGTGGAGTCAACCTTCAATAAAAGTTTTGTTGTAGAAATATAATAATGTTTTACTTAGACAATGACAATTTTTAATCGATCTCTTGGCGTTTATTATTATTTTTTTTTCCCTTCAAATTTCTGTTCTGATAATTCTTGACCGCAATTCAAAATTGCAAGATCTATCGCCGACATCTCTCGTGTTGTACTTCGAAGTGCAGCTTCACTTAAAGATCATTCCTTTTATAATTTTTGCTTATACCATTTGCTTTCATTTGCATGTACATTGATTATTTGCCTTGAATCTTTAAAGAAAATACTAAGCAGTAACTTTCAAAACACGGATTTACGACCGTGTGAGGGAGAAAACATCTCGTAATTTGCAATTTAAAATTCTCTTTGTGTAAAACTAATTTGTGACCTTGTTCGAAGTTGTGTTGAGTGTGAATTCTTAATTTTAAAAGTTTCATAATCTTTGTAGTAATCGTATACGATTTATTAGAGACACGGCATATAAATTGTAAGAAGAAATGTGGAAAATGGCATACTAGCGAATTTTAAGTAAATGATCGTTTAATTTATATTGAATTTTTTCGCATTACGTTAAATGTTTTTTACGCTTATTTTTTGACTAATTTTTTTTTTTTTGACTAACTAAGTAATTTTATGATGAAATAAATTATAGTTTAAAAAACTAAAAAACACCCCTCTTGTTAAACGAACTAAGTTGTAATTTACTCTTTTAGTCGCCAAAACTGGAATTAGTCGCCAAATCTGGAAATGGGATCTGAAACTAGTCGCCAAATCTAGAAATGGGATCTGAAATTTGTCGCCAAATCTGGAAATGGGATCTGAAGTCGCCAGATGTGGGCTGGGATCTGAAAATGGTAAATCGTAAATACTGATCAGGACAATGGAACAAAATTATTAAATTATAGTATTGTCATCGGTCCTGGACAAGTGAGCAAAATTTCGAATGAATCAGACCTTTTAAGGTGACAGAACACCTTTAAAACTCAATTTTCGGTCAAAATATCGATTTTTCGTTTTTGATCAAATATTAAAATTCAATCTTTTATCTTTCTAAATCTGTAAAAATTTTGTTTCTAGCTTAATTAGAAGCCAAGTTACAGCTTTTTAAATATTACTTGATCATGAATTTCTCTGACCGGAAATGCCTTTCTGCTAACCGGAAGTGGCCCAAATTGTTTGTTTACGTTTATCTTTCATGGTATATGACATGAAATATGAAAATTAATATACAAATATTTTGTCAGAAATTAAAATAGAATATTTGAGAATAAATATAAATGTATTTAGAAATTCATTTTCCTTTTTTATGTATGAAATCTGGCATCAAATTTGTTGTTTAGTGACTTTGTTTACATATATGTTTGATTTTCATACTGAAAGAATCGACAGCGTAGAAAGTTAAAAAATAATTCTATTCTGTTTTATTTTTGCTTGAAAATGGTGAAAAGTATTGCTAGAAAGCGTAAGAGACAATTTTTTGGAAATAAATACACAAAAATTTCCGAAAATAACAGCAATTCAACACCTGTTCCTGAATGCACTGCTAGTTCTTCAAAATTGGGAAATGAGAGTATGTCAACTGCAGAAGAAATGCCTGGTCCTCTGTTTGGTAACAGAATCATTGATCTTGAGCTTATTGTGGATGCATTTTCTCAACTTTGCTGCCCAAAATGTTTTGCTGAAAAAGTAGAGCTTTTTGAGGATTCCATGTATGGATTATGCTCTCATTTTACACTAAAATGTAAATGCTGTGACTTTTTCTTTGCATTTGCTTCATCAAAAAAAGTTGTAAATGCACCAGTCATAAATACCAGGCTAGTATACGGTATGCGGCAGATAGGCAAGGGTTTTGCTGGTGCATTTAAATTATGCTCAACATTAAATTTGCCTCGACTGACAAAAACTGCTTTCAAAATCAGGAAGCAAAGCTTTTAAAAGTGGTTCAGGAAGTAGCTGAGGAATCCATGAAAAAAGCTGCTACTGAAATTGCGGATATAAAACAAAATGTTTCATCTGATTTTGTAAAATGTGGCATATCTGTGGATGGCACATGGCAGCGTAGAGGCTATACGTCTATGAATGGTTGTGTTGCTGCAATATCAGTTGATACTGGTAAGGTGTTAGACGTAGAAGTTATGTCGTCCTACTGTCCTACATGTAAGAGACTTCAGACTATGCCAAGAAACTCTGAATATGAGTCGTCAAAAGCCGACCACATATGTCAGTGTAACTTCACGGGATCTTCGTCAAAAATGGAAATTGTGGGGGCTTCACGAATATTTCTTCGTTCAGAAAAAAAACGCAGACTTCAATACACGTAATATTATGGCGATGGTGACTCAAAAGCTTTCATGAGTGTGAAAGACACTTATGGAATGAACAGTGTGACAAAGTTTGAGGTGCATTGGCCATGTACAAAAGAGAGTGGGCTCGCGTCTAAGAAAGCTAAAAACAAAAACTAAAGGACTGTCTGGTAAAGGCAAATTAACTGATAATTTTATCGACCGACTTCAAAATTACTACGGAATTGCTGTATGCAGTAATGTCGGTAACTTAAATGCCATGCAGCAAAATGTAATTGCTGCGTTATATCACTGTGCATCAAGTGATAAGAAACCGATGCATGGTCAGTGCCCAATAGGGAAAGACAGCTGGTGTTATTTTCAGCGGGGGGTGGCAAATGGAACAAAATGTACCACAAAATATGCTGGTTTATCAAATGATGTTTTAAATAAAATTAAACCAGTATATTTAGAACTATGCGACAAACAGATATTAAGTAAGTGCTTACATGGACGCACGCAAAATGCAAATGAGTGTTTTAACGGAATAGTCTGGCAAAAAGTTCCGAAAGAAGTATTTGTTTCGCTCAAAACAATTAAATTTGGGTCGTATGATGCTGTTATACATTTCAATGAGGGATTAAATGGGTGCCTCAAAGTTTTTAATAAGATGAATATTGAAAATCCTGGGGTGTTTACCTTACGGGGATATAAACATTTAGATAAATGCAGAATCCGTGAATCGATTCATAACGCAGACCCCAAAACAAAGAAACATAGGAAAATTTTAAGAGCCCTTAAAAAGAAAAAAAATATTGTTTTAGAAGTTAAAGATGGAGAGAATTATAAATCTGGTGCATTTTAATAAGAAAGTAAGTGTTTTTCTTGTAATCAGATTAGTTTAATGTTATTTTTGTCGTTTTCTCAAAATGAGTTTTTTTACATTTTTTCTTACCGCAAAACACAATATCTCAAAAACTTATGCTTGGATGAAATAAAAATTTTATATATATGTTTTTTAAATACAAATACAGGGAATAGACCTCTCTTAAGATTTTATGTTGAGTAGAAATTTTTTTATACAGCAATAAAGTGAAAATTACAATAGCTTTTAAAGAAAATTTCAACGTTAAGAAGCTCGAAACACAATAGCTTCTCACGTAATTGTTATGTTACCAAAATAAGTGTCTATTCCCTAGATAAGGTTGTATGCTATATTATTCAATTTACAAAATGTCAATATATTTATTTTATTTTCAGTTATCATGTTTTGCGTAAAGTCTTATTTTTGCTTATTTTTTCATAAAATACCCCTTTCACAGAAAAAATGTGCACTAACAAGACTTTACTTGGGTGTTTTTCTCATTTTAAAGACCCATAAGGTCATAAAATATGCATTGACAGGGAAAATTCAGGTTAATTCAAAAAATTTTCTTCGAAGGTGTTCTGTTACCTTAAAGTGGGTAAAAATTGAGTTCAAAGACCCCGTTACATACAAGTGAAGCTTATAAAAAGGTGTTAATGATCTAAATAGTGATTTAAACATTATAAAAAAATTAAACTAAAGAAGGAAATTAAATTATATTTGGTGTGCATAACATTCCATTCGTGAGATGTTAGGCAAGGTTTGAGTATCTTTTAGGATAATTTGAATCACAGTAGCCAAATGAGCGTATTTGCCAACTCTATCACGATTCGAAGATCGCGGGTAAAGTTTGGGACTCCCAATGAACAGACATTGTTATAAAAATAACTAATTTTATTTTGGTTCAGTCGATTTACTGTCAAGCAAGATTACAGACCGAGAGAGCAGTCAAATTAATTGGCTAATCCTAAAAAAATAATTAAGCACTTAACTGAATGATCCGAGGAAACAGTTCTCGTCAGATCTTACCCAGGTCAACTGTATACTCCGCTCTAAAGCAGTTCACCAAGGCTTCCGAAATTCACTTCCTTTATGTTACTTTAATAGCAGCTTAACGACTAACTCTAACACTCTCTTTTCTGGGGTTTAAATAGCAGCATAAAATCTAGTTCTCTCTATAGAAGGCGTTTTTAAACTGAAACAACAGTTAAAGAAGTATTTCCTTTAGAGGATTAGTGAAAGGGTGCGGATAGGACCCGTCACAACTCGTGGCGGGTGTTTTCAAGTACTACTGAAGAACTGCCTTGCAAAGAGACCAATGCATGTCAAATGTGTCCGAAGTTAAGAGCTCTCACGTCGAGTGTTATGGAAGTTTGGAAGAATACTCAGATGTCTTCCTCCTCATTTGACCGAATGGTACAAAATTATGAAATCCGTCGCCTATTGGCCACGTGTTTGCTTTAGAGTGCGATATTAATAGTCAATCAGTCCAATGAGAAAACAGGATAATTTGAATAACAGGAACAAATATTTAATTTTAAATCTTTTTAGTTTTGAACCCTCATGGGGAATTGGTCTACTTCTATCTGGTTCTCATATACGTGTTGTTGCTAATGCCATCAGTCTGATGGTGTCAGATCGAGGTCTACGAAATTCATCGTGGCAAAGGACTAGATGTACGCCTGTCGTTAGCCGTAGCTTTGAGCGTCATACAGGTGACAGTACGATTTGATTCGGTTCCATCCCAATTTTATGGCTGCGGTAGACAAGTGGTCAAGGTATCGGACTCGTGGCAGTTACACTGAAGACTCGCCGTGTAGGGGCGATGCACGTTAAATCTGCCGAGAGCTCAACCTCCCGTTGGTGTGGTGTGGCAGTTAGAAGAGGAGGTACCAGCTCAGGTGTCGTCCGCGTCACTTGACCATAGTTCAAAATTACGAGGTCTGTCGCCAAAAGTTCTCGTGTAGCTGGACAATGCGACGTTAATATTTCCTCACTCACTACACCCCAATTTTGAGGGATAACACCCTAAAGGTGGCCAGGGCCCTCTAACCTCTCTTCGCCTTTCACCAAACCTCGAGAGAGGACTTGCGACTCGATGGCTATTTAGAGTACCCCCCTGCCGCTAAGGTACTATGCGTTTATACTGGTACTCGAACCCAGGCCCTACGTCACAGCAGTCAGCATTACTAACCACTGTACCGGATGCGCGGCGGTCTCGTATGTGAAAGTAGGAAGTGGTGTATGTTAACGTAGGTGTTGCCCTTGTCAGTTGAGCTTCAGGTCTGTTGTTTATGTAACGTTGATGAAAATTCTATATCAAACCGACCTAAAGCAATGAAACACGAGAGTGTAAAAAGGGATTTTAAAAAATTATATTCCGTGCTTAAAATTTTGTTTTTTTTTTAATTAAAAATATGTCTGAGTGTACAGATTATTCATATAAATTTTTTATAATTACCTTTTTTTTTAAAAAAAAAAAATAACAATGATGCCATGCTACGGGGAAGTATAAAAATTTGAACACTACACTTATCACAGAAATGAACTGAATTAAGAAAAGACATGGTGAACACAGCTCAATTCAAAGAATTATCGTATCAAAATAGAATTAACTAAAATATTAAAAGAAAAATGGAACATCGAAAGAAATTCAAAAGAATGATAAAAAAAAACAACTCATAATGATGAATTAAAATGCAGAGTCAAAAGATGTAGGATTAAAATAATCGCATTAAATTGATTAAAAAGCCACTTGTGTGCTTATAACCATTTAATCAAAGATCACCAGGAGAGAGGTTAAAATAACTAACTTTATTAAGTACTTCTAAAAATTTATTCAAAAAAATAAGTTTAAAAATACCTTCTGCTAAAATAAAACTTACGAATACACGATATATTTATATATATATAAATTCCAAACACTCTTACATTGATATAAAACTCCCATCACAGATCGAGAGGACATTTTTATTGAGGGCAATGACCAATAAAGCCTTTAAACGACCTACAGATTACTGCGACATCAAACTATTAATATCTGTGAGCTTCAACAGAGACATTTCGCAAAGAGCCAGTGACGCAGTTTCTAAAGAACTAAAGACAATGTGTAGATTGACCCTTTTATGTGTACAGTTTGTGACCATGTATGAGTGTTGAAACCTTGCAATAGTTAAATATTATTATTGTACTTGCCATAAAATGGGTTTTTAGATCTTTTATTAAGTTCTAAAATGTTACGCACTCGCCATTCCTTGCTGATGCGTATGTTAGTTACGAAAACACTATAAAATTGATTTGTATACACAGGATCGGTAGATTTTCTCTTTCTATCTTTTCTTTTTTTCCTACAGTATCGGTAGATGGATTTTTTGCAAAATTTTAAACCACTCTCTTCAAGATTAATATATCGTGATTTTTCAAGTAAGGATTTAAAAAAATTTACTTTAAGTCGCTGGTGTAGCTATAGTGTTGAGTAGGCTCTGGATCAAAATTCTATTGGAATCCTTTTTTGGGGTACCGTCGCATTTTACGATTTTTCGCTTATACTTGTACTAATACGGCGATAGTTACGCCCCTGTTTTAAGTTTCCTTTTAAATAAAATTATATAAACGTTTTGAAAATGATTATAAATGTATGTTTCAACACTTTTTCCAAAAGACCCGGTATGTAAAGGGCTGATACGTTAAATCTGTCGAAGTTCAAGACTCTCACATTGCCGGGGTGGGGAAGTTTGGGGAGAAGAGTACCGGCCCAGGCACTGGTGTAGGTAGTTCTGAGTGGGCCCTGTATCAAAATTATATATTTTGGGCCCTTTTTTAAGTATAAGAGCCCTGTTAGCAGGACTGTAGCTACACATGTTGAGGCCCCTGTAACTTGGGGGTCCCGTATCATTGATACGGCAGTAGCTACGCCCCTGAGCCCAGGCTTCGTCTTCGTTACTTGACCACTGTACAAAATTACAAAGTTCATCGCCAGTACCCACCGCGTTGCTTCTTATATAGCTCGCCTAAAAAAAACATTCCTTCATTCGCCTTAATGAAGGCCAGCATTGGTTGTCGATTCATGAGTTCGAATCCTGATGACGGTAAAAAATCCGTTGTCCAGAGGGGTTGGTAGATGTTAATAATGCCGAGGTTAAAAGTCTTCACGTTGACGTGGCGTAGGTGAGGAGTGTGGTGCTGTTTCAAGTGTGATGTGGTCTTTGTCATTAAACCGTGTTCAAAATTGTGATGTCCGTTGCCAATAGTGTTTTTTCTGAGGACGAGATTAATAAATAATCTGTCAATCACCTTAATGGTCGACTTGGCCGTTCAGTGGGTTGATAAAATGAGTACCAAGCTTGCTTGGGAACTGCACAGTGGGGGGTTTTCGCGTCAGACTGATCACTTGACCGACACATATGCACATTCACCCCACCGCCTAAGGTAACGAAAGCTGAGATAGGCACAGCAGGCCTTGGCCCTCATGGACTGTTGCGCCACTGGGTTCAGTTCAATCACCTTAATGAGAACCACAGCCTAAAAATATTGATCCAATTTCTAAACACGTTTTGTGAGAGTAAGATGGGTCAATTTTCATGTAAATTTTTGTTGTAACGCATATATTCTTATTATAGAGCATATGTAAAGTTTAGAAATATTCCATAAAAAAGTAAATTTTTTCCTTTAATAAGTAATAGGATAAGACACGGAATATGAAACACATTTTATATACGAAGAAAAGGGCTGTTTCGTACAAAAATGGCCTACTTATCTATACATATAAATAAAATTGAAGTGTCTGTTTGTAATTTCAAATTAGCAGCTTTTTACTTAATGCACTAAAAGTATATACGGTACTCATAACAAAACACCAATTTTTAAAATTTTTGTCTGTCTGTCTGTCTGTCTGTCTGTTTGTTCCGGCTAATCTCGGAAACGGCTGGTGCGATTTTAAAAATTCTTTCACTAATGGAAAGCTACATTAACGGGGAGTAACATAGGCTATATTTTATTCCCGTATTCTTACGGGAACGGAAACTATACGGGTGAACGTGAAACTGAATGCCAAGATGAACGCCAAATTGAACGCCAAGCTGAGCTAATGAAGTCGTTGTTTTGGTTACTGGCGACCGATGCTCTTCATGAGACATAACAGTGTTACGCGCACATGATAATACGCTGACACGTGCCATAATTTTTTTTTATGATAGTTATCTCACTGTTCAGTTAAGTAGAGCATCGGCTGTTTCGGATGCACTTTTAAAAATAATAAATCAAGGCTTCATAAGCAAAAAGCAATGCAAGAAACAAAATATTGATAAGTTTTAATCCTTTCTCTTTTTTTTTATTTACATTTTTAGTCACATTTAAACAATAGTTATTATTTGCTTAATATTTATATTGTAATCGAAGAATAATAATTTTCAAGGTATCTTTCATTTTTCTACCTCTCTGTTTTTCTTAATTCAAATTGTTCTTAATTTCTTAATTGTGAGTTTTTTTCATTCGTTATATTTAAGCTTTTTTAAACTTTAACAGCTGAGCTTCAAGTATAATAATTAGAAATCAATGTTAAACATTGTTAGGTTTTTATTCATGAAAATATTTCAGATTTTGATAAATTACTCTTAGGTTATTTTATTTAGTTAACTGCGTAGGTAGTTGTTTCTAAAATAATTCAAATTGTTCTTAATTTCTTAATTGTGAGTTTTTTTAATTCGTTATATTTAAGCTGTTTTAAACTTTAACAGCTGAACTTTAAGTATAATTATTAGAAATCGATGTTAAACAGTGTTAGGTTTTTATTCATGAAAATATTTCAGATTTTGATAAAAAAACATAGCATTTATGATGATGTTCACAATCTCAATATAAAAAAAGATTCGTGGTTGTGTGAAAGATCCATTTTAGCACCTATAAACGACCAGGTTACTGTGCTTAATCAGCGCATGTTAAATAAGCTTCCTGGTGAATCACAAACATACTTTTCCATCAATACAGTTTGCAATCCGGATGAAACGGTTAGTTATCCAACAGAATTTTTTAACAGTATAATTGTGCCTGGTCTACCTCCTCACAAGCTAGAACTTAAGATTGGCGTTCCCATCATACTACTCCGTAATTTAAACCCACCAAAACTTTGCAATGGTACTAGGTTGCGAGTAGTGTCATTGCAAAGAAACGTTATAGAAGGTCGTATAATATCCGGATGCGGAAAAGGTAACATAGTACTTATACCACGAATTCCCATAATACCATCGAATTTCCCGTTTGAATTCAAAAGACTACAATTCCCTGTAAGTGTCAGCTTTGCTATGACAATTAACAAGTCACAAGGGCAAACGTTAAGCAAAGTTGACATAGATTTAACTAAGAGTTGCTTTTCACATGGCCGACTATACGTGGCATGTTCACGTGCGAGGAATGCCACTGGCGTTTTTGTTTTAGCTCAAGAAAATCGTACACCAAATATTGTATATAAAGAGATTTTTCAATAAATTTAATACTGTATATAGAGAGGATGTTCAATAAATTTATACGAAAAAAAACCACACAAAAATTAACAAAAAAACAAAGAAAATAAAAAATAAAACAATAAACACCAAAAAGCAGAAAGAACACAAAAATATAAAAACAAAACATTGATTCACAAAGTAAAAAAATGACATTAAAATCTCTCTCTCTCTATATATATAGCGTGTATGTATTTCTTAACGTGGAATACAGAATTATTAAGTTTTCGTAAGATCTGTGAATTGAACAAAACACTTTTTTGTAAATTTCTACGTGAACGAAGTCGCGGGTAACAGCTAGTTTTTAAATATAATGCTTTTTATTGAATAGCTAAATCAGAACATTGTATTCGTATTTATGCGAAGATAGCTCTTACACACACACAAAGTAACAAACGATTTAGAATGAACATATTGCTGATTGCTGCAGAAAAGACTTAAATTATTTATCTGAAAAATAGAGATAAACAATTAGTAGCGCGCAATAGATGATAATTGATCGCGTGATCCATAAATTTGATTCAAAGAAGCAAAGCAAAATCTTCGCAGAGAGTTTTAATATCGTTCTACTTCATACACGATGGGAAATTAAAGTGTGTTCATTAAAATATGTCATTTCATTTAAATGAACAATATTTCGATGTATTCAAAAGTCTAATTTTTTTTAAATATTCATCTCTCTTTTGAAATTAATATTTTTATGTCCGGCGTATGACGCACACCCGTAAATTTCGATTTTATTTTTGATACGCTTTTATATTAGCTTCACTTGTATTTAACGGAATCTTTGAACTAGATTTTTACCCACTTTAAAAGGTCAGATTGATTCGAAAGCTTGCACATTTGTCAAGGACCGATAACAATACAATAATTTAATAATTTTGTTTTAATGTCCGGATCAGGATCATCAGGATTAAATTTCCCATTTCTAGATTTGGCGACTAATTCCAGATCCCATTTCCAGATTTGGTAACTAAAAAATTGTTACAACCCAAAAGCGAAAACTCTCATGGTTAATACAAATAGTGATTTTTTTAGAGAAAAATATCATCGACTTTTCACTCTATTCCACATTAAATATTTTAAACTTAGCTCTTCCAGATTTCCTTCAGTTTGTTGATCCTACATCTTGCAAACCAAGCCGTATCGATGCACTGATAGGATGCCATTGGGTATTCCAGATTCTAAAAAAATCACGCATTTAAGATTAATTCATCAATGAATAAATGACAGTTTAAATAACTAAAAACACACTTTTATAGTGAATACAAATAAAAAGTTAAAAATAATTCTTAATTTAAGAATAAAATGATTAATGAGGAAGTGAATGTCATTGTAGTAAGAGCGTGGGGTGCTTTGTACTCTATTTTTACACTAACTCTGCATTTCGGAATAGAACTAGGGAGAAATTATAACAGTTAACATCGGAGCACCCCACGCTTTTACCACAATGACATTAATTTTCTCATTAATCATTTTATTCTTAAATTAAGAATTTTTTAAAAAACTTTTTAGCTCGATTCACTATAAAAGCGTGTTTTTTAGTTTTTTTAATCTATTATTTATTTGTGTTCAAAGTGCGCGTTATACACCGGATTTGACGGTATATGCAAAATAATAAGTCAGAAGGTAGTTATTGATAGAGTGGAAAGGCTGTGACCAATGTCAATGACTCGTGAGTTTACTACAATTAAAACGGAATTCAGAGTTCCGATTCTAGCTATCGACTGCATTATAGTCTGCAACCTTATTTAGTTCTGGGACATGAGTAATCTATCCTTATTATATAATCTAATTGCACCAGAAAGTCTCCTCATTATAAGTTAATTTATGAGATTAATCAGTGAGATTAATAAAAATTGAGATAAGTTTATTCTTGTGTTTGATTTGCTTTGGCTACTACACCTACAATCACTTTGTATTCGAAAAGAGATTATCCAAGAACGGAATTTATAGAATTACCTACACAATCTTCGGAGATATCATTATAAAGTCCTATTCAAGAGTTTTTTTGGTCGGGATGCTAAAATCGAGCTGCAAGTTTGAGTCCATCCACCATAGATCCATCATGAGAATAGAGGCCATGGTAGTCTATTGGTCTTGGTGGGCTTAGGACCGGTATGTCATGAATTCGAGTCTAGTGCCACTGAAGACCCTGTAGTGTTTGATGTACATTAAATTTGTTGCGGCTCAAAATCTTTATGTTGGTGTGGTGGAGAAGTTAGGAGATGGCATTCCAGCTCAGGTATCTATCTCATCACTTAGCCATGGCTCAAAATTTCGAGGTCTATTACGAACAACCATTTTGTGTTGCTTTAGAAGGCGAACCTAATAAAACACTCGCATTCACCCATGAAAATAAAGCAGGCTTCTATGTGGACTCCCAAAACTTGACGTTGTATAGTGGTAGATATTTTAAGAGTAAGAAATCAGCTCAGGTAACTTCCTCGTGGTCAACTTGTCCATTCAAAAATATGACCTCAACTTTTCTATGGTTAAAACTTTTAGGGTGCCTATCACCAATAGTTCTAGAGTGACTTTAATTTCAACTAACTTTTTTTTTGGACTCATCACGCGTTTCATTTACATTTTTCATCCTCTTCGCACTGTACCCTTCTCCGAAGAAATATAGCGGCTGTGGTAGCCTAATGGTCAAGGTCACGAACTTGAGGCCATCATGGCAGGAATTGGAGCCTAGTGCCTCTGAAGACCCGCCGTGTAGTATCTGATGCACGTTAAATCTGTCGAGACTCAAAGTTCACCCTTTGGTGTGGTGTCACTTGACCGTGATTCAAGATTAGGAAGTTCATCGCCAATGGCCCTCATGTGTTTCTTTACATCTAATAAAACATTAACACCCATCACTGGCGTAGCTAGTCTTGAGTGCGGCACTGTATCTAAATTTCTTGAGGGCCCCGTATCATTAACATGGCTGATGCGGCGTTAGCTACGCCCCTGCCACCCTACTACATGAGAATATGAGAATAAAGGAGGCTTCTACATGGAGAATTCAATCAGACACCCAAATCTTCATACAGTGTAGTGGGGAATAGTAAAGAGAGACTAAAGAATCAGATACCCTCCACGCCGTCGTCATTCAAATAGGACCTCAACTTGACCAGAGTTCAAAATTTTGAGGCGCTTGTCGCCAATAGTTCTAGAGTGACTCTCATTCTCCAACTCTTCATCACGTGTTTTACCTTTATTTCTTCATCCACTTCACACTGTTTTCTTCTTCGAAGAAATAAATCAAAGCGCGCTTTTTAAAGGCCCGTCCTCCTTTACTCCATGGATTTACTGTGTAGTAAAAGACTCAAAGTGCAGGTATGCCGACCTTGAAGATGCTCGCCGGTATTTGTTTAGCTGCACCCATGGAGCTGCGATTAAATAAATGTATATCTACCTCCGCTACCTTGATCTCGATGTCACCAGGCCTTCTTTCACTTTCTTTTAACTGGTAAGAGCACCCGCACGGCTGTAATAAATGCTCCAGATATTTTTTTTGTAGGTCAAATTTCGCAGATACATGATCTCCTAATTCCATTTTGGTTTCCACGATTGTGGAATAGATTTACATTCATTATTCAGTTGTAGGTGTGTCTGGATGGAAAGTTTAAGGCACTTAGTGTGTTATTTGAATGTTAGTTCGCGTGTAAGATAAATGTTCAGTAATTATCAAGGAAGGTACATCGGGTTTTTTTTTTTTTTTTGAAAGATGATTGATTTATTTTGTTATCAGATCTCGTGGAATTCTGTACGTCCACCCCCTTCGTTTGGAATCTTAATTTGTTTCTTATTTTTCTGAACATTAATTTTCTTTTATTACGGGTAAAAATGGTTAAATGGCCATGGCATGATAGCAATTTTAGTCTTGCAGTAGATACGTTGTAAAATTCTTATCTTAAATACAGATGAAACATAATTTTACATTCTCAATCGACCGGTGTTGAATTACAAGGTGATCGTAATTTTTTTTCCTAATGGACTGCGGATTGGTGCTTTTCCATTGCAGACCCAGTACATTCCCGGAATCTGGTATCTCTTTTTAGTGCGGTACCATATAGGCGGATACCAATTGCCTCGGGTAGTTTTGACGCCTAGTTCCTTAGAGGGAGGCATCTGACGATGCGAAACTGTACTAGGATTTAATTTTGCCGAGAGTGCCCAAGCCAAACAGACACTCTAGGGATCTATTAAATGCCGTATAATCATACGACATGGCCGCTGTCGATTTTCCGCATCATGAAAATCCACAAGGCCGGGTTCGAACTGCAACCTTGGGGGCAGAGGACCAGCTACAAACCAACCCCGCCACCTAACCGGCAAGGTGATCGTAATTAAAGTTCTACTTTCAAAATGTTGTAAGAAAAAAGATCCGCTGTTAGAATGACTTCAAATTTGGACTGGACATACTTTAAAAGGAGGCATAAGAAAAAAGTTCCAAAGTGTATCAATAGAATACCTAGCTTTATAGTTGTTTGAGAGCGTTTGACTACCCTTATTTCAAGATCTGAGCTAGTTTCATTGACAAGTTCTACTACACTTCCAGTAGGTTTAAGTTTTAAAAAAATCTGTCATTAGAATCTGTTTGCCGTTGCTTTGTAAATAAAGACGGATCTCTACTGAACGAAGTCGCTGAATCCCGAAAAAAAGTTTATGTGGAAAATTCATTAAATAGAAATTCATTTTTTAATGTGCTTCAAGAACCACATAAAACAAATTTTAAATTCATAAAAACTGTATATTATTTAAAAAGCAATAAATATATAAAAGTAATTGTCAAGGAATACACTGTATTTTCAATGTAAAAAAATTTATATTGAAATTATGGAATTTCAATGACATTTTCTAAATTTAAGCCTTCAAGTAATTTTAAGTATACACACTACCACATGCGCCCTTAAATGTATTACTGATAAAATCTGTTAATTTTATTTGAGATTTTTATATGAAAAATTACGGTAATTTTACTGCTCTAGGTGAGTTAGGCGCCTGGAAAAACCAGTTCAAGGCCATTGATCACCATAAAATGTGTTAAAAGAGAGAATAATTTGAAATATCCAGGAATGTTTTTAAAATAGGGAGATAAAATCGAATTACACAAGAGAAAAAGTTCGTTAAATAGAAAATACACTTCACTATTTGGAGGTTATTTTACGAAGAAAATTATATATATATTTTTTTGGTTCCAGGAAAAAGTTTGCAAAATAGAAAAATTCGCTAAATAGTGGTTCCTAAAATGGAGGCCTGACTGTATTTATAAATTTCTTGATAAATGTTAATTAGGATTGTGGCTTAAGTTGGTGGAAAAAGGGAAGGTTGGCTCCATTATTATCTTTTGTGCCCGGGCCCACAAGTTTGGTTACGGCCCTATCTATGTGGCCAAGGTAACGGACGGGTGGCAAGCTTGTCATGAGTTCGAGCCTAGTGCCGCTGAAGACCCGCCGTGTAGGGGAGCAATGCACGTTAAATCTGTCGAGAGCTCAAACGTCCACCCATTGGTGTGGTGTGGTAGTTAGGATTATATATATATATATATAGGGAAAAATATACTTGTGTGTAATATTCCATTTTGTCTCGTGGCTGGCGTGTCATGAGAGGAGTCCTGGTGCCAATGAAGACACATCATGTAGGGGGGGGGGAGTGATGTGCGTTAATCTATCAAGGTTCAAAGACCTCCCTCAACATGGTGTAATAGTTCGGAGAGGGCGGTGCTAGCTCAGGTGTCGTCCTCGGCACTTGACCATGGTTCAAAATTACGAGATCCGTCGCCAAAAGCCCTCGTGTGGCTGAATAGAGCAACGTTAGTATTCACTTACTTAATTACGGCCCTATTAATAAATTGATAACCCTTACTTTGAAAAAAATGTTTATAGTTAGAGGCATTTATAAAAAGTGGGTCCCATTCAGTGGCGTAATGTACACCCCCGCATCGCGGTAAGGGGGGCAAAGCCTATTTTATGTTA
Source organism: Trichonephila clavata (assembly GCA_019973975.1). Taxonomy (NCBI): domain Eukaryota; kingdom Metazoa; phylum Arthropoda; class Arachnida; order Araneae; family Nephilidae; genus Trichonephila; species Trichonephila clavata. The sequence goes on from BMAO01012809.1 coordinate 266,875, forward strand.
TAGTTTTGCTATCATTTGTAAGATCCAGCTTGGGGCTCAAAACCTGACTTTGTAGGGGGCCCTAATATTCTATATTACGCCACTGGTCCTAGTCCCGGTTTAGGCTCATTTCGGGCCCTGGGCACAGAAGATCTACAGCTCCCCTTTGCACTGGTGGATCGAAATTTATAACCAGAAAATCTGGTTAAGTCCAGCTTATCCGGGCCCCTGGATGCCCGTCCCAAGCGTCCACTGAATAAAACGGCCCCATTATCTTTTGCTCCAGAGCCCGCAAGTCTAGTTACGCCCCGGCCTGGTTCTCAAATTAAGTTTTTCTTCGATAAATGTGTTATCTGCGTTAATAAACATAAATAAATATAAAAAACTTTTTCAAACATCCCTGGCGTTATCTCCTGTAACTAATCCATCTCTTGCGAAACCCACTTTTTTATCGGTCTCGTGACTTCCCAGGTGTGTTTTCATCTCTCTGGGGTTCAACGAAATAATTTTTCACCGACTTTTTCCTTTTCTCTTTCTTTTTAATTCCAACATTTTTTCCCCCAGTGAACGTCAATCGGAAGCGAGCTCAGAAACAGTCTTGTTTCGGATTAGTCAAAAGAAAAACACGCAGTCTGTGACGAAATTTCCTTTTGTGTGTGTTTGTATATTTTGGCGGGAACTACCTCTCGAAAGTGTTTGTTCTGTGTAACACAAATAGCGCCAAGGGGGAAGTTGCAGGTTGCTATCGAGAAGTTTATTTAAAAAAAGAATGAATCACGTTTTATTTGGTAATGATTTTGAGGAAAAAGACATGAAATGTGTAGATGTAATTTTTTCTAGTGCTGGATTTTAGTTATTGTTAATCATCATTAGGTGAGGATGAATACTGGGAAATCGCTTTAAAACAATTTTTTTCTTGAAAGCCTCAAACCTTTTGGGATTTAAAATACCGCTAATGAACACATAAAGGCAAAAACATATTTTTAATACGCATTTCTTCTGTAAGTGGAGCATCTATTTATCGTAGTGATAAAATACATCTACATGGTCTAACACAGAATTTTAGCCTCACACACTAAATAATGTGCGCATGCTTGTGACGGATCTATACGGGTTTTCACTAACCTCTTCTTTTTATCTTTAATTCAAATTATTAATTTCAACCAGCCTTCATCGAGAGCTAAGCGTGATTTATGTAAATAAGGAATATTTTATAAATTCGGTTTTCGTGAGTTGAAAGGAGCTAAGTAAGAGGAAGTGAGAAGTCAAGTGAATTAAAAATCGAGAAGTCGAGACGTAGTTGTTGACAAGTTAAGCGAACTTGATACGTTTTGATGTGCGCGAAGAGAAGCGGATTTCACTATTACGGAGCGTGGAGTCTTCGTCTATTCATCCAGCTAAATAGAGTGCCTAAAGTTCGTTACGAAGGAACCGCAGCAGTAAAATATAAGGTTAGTGACTTTGATTAAGAAAATCAGATTATTATTGTGTGACGTAGTTGTAATTGTGCGCGTTTAAGCTTTCCTAGATTCAGTTGAAATTCTGTATTATCCGCTTGTATTGATATCTCACCTCTGCACTCCACTCTAGTTTATTTATCTTAATTAGTATTGTGTTGTGTCTACTCCTAATATATTGATAAGAATCAATCAATCAATTTGAATTGGAATCATGTCGTTCGACCAATTAGTTCTTCCAACACATCCAATCGGGTTTTCAGATAGACAGGAAGGTATTAGTGTAAGGGGTGGCTACAAGTCACCACATGCTTTACTCCCTCGTTACTTTAAAAAATAAACGAAATCACACATTCATGAACATAATATATAAATATATTCGTGAATATAATATTAATCACATTCTTTCTCTCTGTCTCTCTCACTCTCTCTATAGTGGCCGCAGTAATTTAGTGGTTATGGTCATAAACTCGTGACCGGCGTGTTAAGAGTTCCAGCCCCAGAGCTATTGAAAATTCATCGTGTATAGAGTGGTGCTCACCAATATTTTTATCGCCATGGACCGGACAACGTTCTTATTTTAAACATTTTTAAAAATACATAATGCCGCCCATCCGGTGTAATGATTAGCAACGCTGACTGTGCGGTGCCGCAGGGCCTGGGTTTGAATCCCGGAGAAGGCATGGATGCTGAAAAATGTATAGTGCCTTGGCGGCATGGGGGTACTCTCAATAGCCGTCGAGCCGCAAGTCCTCTCGTAAGGTTGGTGGAAGGGAAAGAGAGGTGGGAGGTCCCTGACAAACCCCAATTATGGTGGAACTGAGCAAAATCGTACTGACACATGCATGGTGATCAAAGCTAAGGCTAACGACAGGCGTAAAAATCTAGCCTTTAGCATCGATGAATTTCGTGGACCTTGAACTATTGTTACTGTTGAGCAGGTGGCATAAGCAACAACACAACAAAAATACATAATATATGTACAATTAAAATTTTTATTGAAGAATTAGTTCTATTTTTTGTGCTGTTTATTTTTATGTTAAAAAAATACCTTTAATTGATGCAAAATTAACACATAATAAATCTGTGTATATTATTGACATCTATTATTTTACTCTGTATGCATTATTGTGAGAATCGAATTGTTTAAAAAAATGTCCTATGCGGCACGCTGAATCATATTGGTAGATTGGTTTGGCACGCCCACAGCTAAAAGGTTGCCGACCCCTGAGCTAGAATATTTTCGAGGATTCATCATCATTTTTGTGTGCCAAGGATAATTAATGATTTAAATTTGGAATAATTACTATTAAATTATGAATTGGTACACATTTTTCGTTTCTAGATCACTTAAAAATATTTTTATCATTTTGTTCGAGTTTTTCAGACTTTACTGTTAATCGTTTGCATTTTTTCAACTATTCTTCTCCGGCCTCATGCATTAATATATCTAATTAATTATTTTTTTCTTGTTTTAGGACGGGGAACGGGATTTATATCCCCCCTCTAAATTTCTTATAAAATGATGGATAATTTTTAATTACTTTCCTTTCATGCCAGTATTGTATCCGAATTCTTCACTTCAAATTTAAATTATCTCACGCGTTATTTTATTGGGTTAATTTGCAAATTTCATTGGCAACATATGATAACAGTGGAACTTTAAGTTGTAACTAAAGTAAAATAGTTGTTTTGTTATAAACGTAACACAATAAAGTAAGAAAAATGAATTGAATTCTCTTTTTTAAAAAAAATGGCATATGCTCTGAAATTGCATTTCGTAAGTTTTAGCTGTCAAGGCGCGGACAACTTGGGCTTTCAAAAAATGACAGTGATAAAGGATTATAATGAATCATACAATGACATCATTTCCATAATCGTTTCCCTGACTATCCACCCACTTTTGAGATGTAAATTTGTTACCGAAATGAACTGTAATAAGCGTAAATTACAGGTACTTCTTGAAGGTATCGTCATACAATTATGACAACTCGAATCGGAATTTATTTAAATCTCGTACCAATGTTTCTTTGTTAAATAGATGTATTAAAATTGTTTCTATTGTTGTGGATTTGTATCTAATAGAGTTTTTCATTTTTATACACTTAACTAGCCATTACCCGCCCGCTTCTCTGGGTTTTTCTATATATTCTATATAGATCAGTGGGCGCATACTAGAAGGGAACGAGCAAAATAACGAGCAATTATACTCAATACTCTAAAAAAGTGTTTTAAAAAATAAATCCAGCTTTAATTTCTAGAATATAGTTACCTAATTTTTAAATAAAATTAGGTCATAATAGTGGCGCATACTAGGGGAGAGTTGGCGGATCTGGACCCCCCACCCCATAGCCCTTGATTATTTTCCGATTGATGATAATCCTATGCATGTTGTTCGTAAAATTTAATTTAATATTTGTTATTAATAATTTATTTTATTAATTAATTCTAATAATTACTTCAATAGTTTTTTCTACTGTTTTTTTATTCGCGACAATCGACAAAATCATAAGAATGTTTGACGGCGTATTGCGGTATGATACGAGAATGATTGACTTTCCGATCCTGGACTTCCCCCCTTTCCTTAAAAAATTATTTAGGTTGCCACTGCTATATATTGTTTCTCTCTAATTTATTTTAATTTTAATAGTCCTATCATTAAGCTTCTAATGTATTCAAAAATATTCCTACACATTTCACCTATTACTTTAAAAAGAAAGGAATTTCTCAAACGAAAGTATATTTATCTTTTACGCTTCCGTAATCCCCTCCCTTCGGAGTCGATTTCTGCGTACCCCGTTTTTAGCGTATTTCTATACAACAAAAGAAACACGCTATCTAAATTTCAATTCTGTGGGTCTTATAACTCACAAACGTGAGTTTTTTTAAAAAAATCTTTAATGCCCCTTAAATAGATAACCCCTAATTAGACGATTTAAAAAAAAACCCGTTTTCAGCTGACTTCTACTCAACGGAAAGAACATGCTTGCCAAATTTCAGGTTTGTAAATCTAATATTTTAAAAACGGAATTTTTTTAAACCAATGCCTCCTTCGCCCCTCATCAACCTCCCTTCGATCGGGGGAATCGATTTTCTCAAAACTCATTTTTACCGGATCTCTATTGAAGGAAAGAAACATGTTTTCCTAATTTCAAATTTGTGAGTCTAAAGAGAATTTAAAAAGGGTATTCTCTTTTTCTTTTACGCCCCTTTCACCCTCCTTGGGATCGAGTTTCGCAAAACCCATTCGTAGCGGATATCTACTCGACAAAAGAAACATTCCTGCGAAATTTCACATTTGTTGGTCTAATATTTGCAGAGGTATCGTGATGAGTGAGTGAGAGAGAGTTGGTCCATTTTCACTTTTATATATTTAGATTGCAATGTACTTTGATCAAACGTCGTTAATCTAATTGTTACAACAGCGGTTGGATTTTTAGTTCGAGGTGCGATTGTTCCGAAGAGGTTCCAGGATGTTTCATTTAATTTTATCTTTTATATCATGAAAGTATGATTTATAGTATCTTTTACTGTAAGGTATAAAAATAAAGGTGAAAATTTTCACAGTTACGGAGTTCCTATGCCAATACGGCATTTATCTTCTGATAACTATTGAATTTAAATTGAACTTAATTCTGTGAAGTAACATATACGGGATATAAAGTTTTAAAAGTTGATAAAATTAAACTTTTGAAATTAACATGTGGAAACACGGGAGTGTTTTCCTTTATAATCATATCCAGCATTTTCAACTCAAATTTGACGGATTTTGGCATTTTTTTCACTACTAAAATTTTATACCACTTATAGCTAGGAAAAATTGGCGATGTATCGCTTTGAAAAAATGGCCGAGACGGAAAAGTGTCAAATGGTATGGTTATGATAACTGAAAAAATAATAATAAGGCTTCAACAGCTCTTACTCGCGAATCGATGAACTACTTTACCTACTGGGATGAAACCTCGTGTTTTGATTGGTCGAACTGTTAGATAGTTTTCTCTCCATCATGAAGAAATTTTTAACGGATCAACTACCAAGAGAAGAATTTTGACTCCAATCCTGTCACGTAATATCTGACTTGTTTATTGTCTTATCTTTGATAATATAGATTAATATTTCTTGAAAAGTTTTCTTGATTGCATTATTACGCGTGATTTCCCCACTCAATAGAATAAAACCTGTTGTTCTATGAAAAATACGCAAAAATGACAGGTTAAAATCCATAATAAAGTGTTCTCCGTGTCTTTCTCTCATGCAATGATCTCGGTCATTAAGGAGGGCTCTTCTCATCGTGGTCGATCTATATTAATCAAAAATCTGTCATCAATGATTCTGTGAGCAATGTTACAAGGGCAGGATTCTTCTTCTTCAATGGCTCGACAGCTCTGGGTGGGCCCTGGCCTTCTCCTGAAGTTTTCTCCAGGCATCTCTGCTTTTGGCAACTTTTTTCCAGTTTCTGACCTTTAAAATATTTGTCTTTTTCGACACAGTCAATCCATCTTAACGGGGGTCTGCCCCGAGGTCTATTTCCCATCGGCTATGCCAGAAAGATTTTCTTGCAGCTACGATCTTCCTTCATTCTTGCCAGATGACCAGCCCATTTAAGTTTCTGTAATTTGACCAATTTTACAATATCAGGTTGTTTGTAAATTTTGTAGAGTTCTAAGTTAGATCTTCTCCATGATCCATTCACTTAGATCCCACCAAGAATATAGCGCAAGATCTTTCTCTCGAAAATTCCCAAAGCTTCCTCATCACTTAAAGTCCATAGCCAAGTCTCTGATGCATAAGGCAGGGCAGATCTTATAAGACTTTTGTAAAGAAGCAATTTAGTTCTTAATTTGAAAAAACTGAATTTTAAATAACTCTTCAAGACATAAAAACATCTATTGGAAGCAATGATTCTTTTATAAATTTCTGGGGCCAGCTCATTTTTATTATTTATCTCAGTTCCTAAATAAGTAACACTGTTAACTTTTCAAATTTATAATTGCTAATTTCTATGTGACTAAGTTGTAAGTCGGACTTTAAACAAGGTAAATGTTTAGTTTTATTCTCGTTTATAGATAAGTTAATTCTCTTAGCACTTTGTTCTAATGCCATAAATGCATATTTAAGAGCCGGTGCTGTTCGGGCAATAATACCAATGTCAACGGCATAAACCAGTATTTAAACAAGGGCATAATTAGTTCCGAAAATAAATTCAAGCGGATGAAATTTAGATTAATATACCAATTTCCATAAAATTTCTTGATGTAATTTTATTTTAGTTATTTAATGTGTAATCGTCATTCATTTGAAATTTATTTTTGTTGTTTTAGAAAAAAAAAGCCTGGGCTATAATTCCTTTCAAGATGTCGTTTCTTATGATTGTTCATTATTTCTTTAGTTATTTATCTATTTTTAGCTTTTCACCCGTGTGGCTTAGGTTTTCTCAATAAATCTAGAAGTTTTGGTAGTTCCGTCAAAATTTTGGTGCCAAAATGTGTAGGAAAAAAAGAACCTCCTATAAAAACTTATTTTTGAAATAAATTGGAAACTTTGAAGGTTTAACAGTTCTGAGACTCCTTAAGAAATTATTTATGAATATATTTTCTTAATTTTGTTGATTCGGTCACATTTCTGTCTTACTTTATCTCATCTCCAGCGTATTTAAAATTTATTCCCTTTGGATCTTATGATAATTGTGTGTATTAGTTTCTTATTGGTCGTGATATACACCTTCTATATTGCTTAATTCTTAGTTAAAAAAACTTTTTGTTTATAATTACTATCTTGTTGGGGCGTAGTCAGAAAATGACTCTGAGGTGAATGGGGGGGGGGGAGTCCAATTTAAATTTATAACACATATATTAATTAAAACCATATCAAATTTCTACTTTACTTAAGTATTTAAATTTGCAGTTTAAATATTGGACCAGTTTTAATATAAATCATCTGGTTATTACGTAGTCTGTGATTAATTATAATATTTGAAATCGAATTATATGCCTAACACAACTGAAGTAAATTTATCACACTTTTGCATTTTAATTAAGAGCCCATTTAAAAATAAACTATAGATACGTTGTAATTAATTTTGTACCAGTGCGGGGGAATACCTACAGTAAAAAGACTCTTAAGTGTTGTTCTTGATTGGTATAGTATTGGTTTTTCGAAAGTAACATTTTTTTAAATTCTGTGTAGTAATTAATTAGAAAAGGGTCCTTCTTCCTTTTATGGGGTTGCAGTATTTTTACCTCATTGCCCCTTAGTCGAGTAGTAACAATTGCCTTTGTTTATGAGGAGTCAGACATTCGACTTCTGGTGCTCTTAATACTCGCATAGAAGATTCAGTGTACATTAAATCTGCAGAGGCTCAAAGTTCTCCCGTTGGCGTGGTGTGGAAGCTCGGAGAGGGGGTGCCATCTAAGGTGTCGTCCTCGTCACTTGACCATGGTTCAAAATTACGAGGTCCTTTGCCAATAAGCCTTCGTGTTGCTTTTGAGGGGGACTTTAACAAACACTCGCTCTTCCCCTAACAGTCTAGTGTAGTTTCGAAATTCGACGCCGATAAAACAATTCAATTTCCATCATATTTCGCATTTTAAAATATTCTAGGCATCAAAACTTTCAGTTCATTTTTATATTGTGCAATTTATTATATACTCCTAGCATTTTTTTATCTGACTTTATATTTTAATGACGATATTTTTACCTTTGACCTTGAGTTTTTTCTAAAAGGCATTGCTGAAGTTTAAAATCAAACCTCGTAAGAACAAAATTAAAAAAAAAATTATACTCTGTGGAGAAACAAATGTTCAAAAAACTACTCACTATAATAAGCAAACAACTTATTCATTAGATTTTAGAGTATTCGAACGAAAATTTCAATATATTTTATCGACATTATATAATTTTATATTTTGAGCTTAAAAATTTTCTAGGCAAAACTTTTTTTGTGTGCAAACACGTTTTTCATTAATAATGCAAGGAAGATATACACTCTTCATCAGAGCACTTTTCGAAGGGCGGAGTTGGTTGTGACGTGTTATGCATCACTTTTCGATAAATGCCTTTTCCCCGACCGACGGCGATCATAATTCATTTTCATATATCTTTTCGCGTTAACCAAAATATCTGTTTTGTATTAACGCGTTTAATAATTTACCCAGACCCGGCGAGACGTTTAAATTATTAAAAGAACTGCTAATTTTCTTGGAAGGATCAAGATTGCATTTATAATGTATAGGAAAAAAGAGATCAATATATCTTCGTACTTTTTTATGTCTTGTTTGAAAAATGCCTTTTGGATACTTAGGTTTAATTTATTCATATTCCTCAGGTTATCTATCATGAAAATTTAAAGAATAGAAATTAAGTATTTTGTTGCGGCTAATAATAATTAGATGGAAAATTTGTACTGTTATTTTTGTCTTTTAATTAATAATTTTATTTTGTACCAACAAAGAAGCTGCATTTTTTTCGGTCAGTTGTTTTTCTCTGAAAGAAGTCGTTTGTTATTACCAGTTTTAAAATTAATGCATAGACCGAGTTTTATTATTTTTATTTTGGTAAAAATATAAGCACGAATATCTTTGATAAGATTGCGGAAATTCTAAATTTCTAAAAATCTTCTGTAATTTTTAACTTTGTGGCATACTTTCATTTTGGTTTTTATAACAAAATTTACACTTCATTTGTCAAGCTAAAATGTTTGCTGAGTGAGTGAATATTAACGTCACACTGTTCAGCTACACGAGAGCTTTTGGGGACAGACCTCGTCATTTTGAACCATGGTCAAGTGACGAGGTCGACACCTGAGCTGGCACCTCCCTCTCCTAACTACCACACCACACCAACGGGAAGACGTTTGAGCTCTCGACAGGTTTAACGTGCATCGCTCCCCTACTTGTCGGGTCTTTAGTGGTACTGGGATCGAACTCATGACACGCTAGCCATGATCCGATGCCTGGACCACTTGGCTACCCCGGCCACCTCACCTTGTTGAAATTCTGATGCTCGTTAAATTAATCGAAGCTCTAAGTCCTCACTTTGATTTTGTGAAGAAGTTTGGTGTGTTTGTGTGTGTGGGGGGGGGTCAGCTCAGGTGTCGTCCTCGTCACTTGACTATGGTTCAGAATCACGATGCTCGTCGCCAATAATCCTTGTGCAGCTTTGAAACTTGTCGCTAATAAAGAATTAATCGATCTCAATTGGGAGATCATCCAGCAATTTGAACTATATTTTAATTCATCATAAAAAGCATGGAATTTTAAATATATATCGCAAATAAATAATCAGATGCTTCATAAACAAAAAGTTTCATAAAGATTTAAATTTAACAATAAATGAATAAAATTTAAAAAATTTTTAAAAAAACATGTGAAAAGATCTTTGTTTCGGAAATATTTTAATCAATTTTGGATTTTTAAAGTAATTTCGTTTCAAAATTTGTAATAGATTTATATTAAAAGATTATTTAATAGATTTATTTAAAAATATTTTTGTTCGTCTTAGTTTTCTTACTACAACGCTCCGAAATCTCGGAGAGAATTATGAACAACCTTGTATAATCTAAAGTTAGTATAAAGAAATGAATATAAATATCATTTAATTTCTATAACTGAAAATAAATTCAAGCATTATTGTCCTTTTCCTCAATTTACAAACGAATCCATCAACCTTCTCTCTCCCAATAACAAACCCAAACAATTTTAGAAATTTTATGAATGAACACTCCATCACCGAATTTCTCTACTTAAAAAAAAACACAACTCCATTCACTTCTTTTTTCACGGCATTATTTATGTACCTTCACAAACATCTACCTTCCGTTTCATAAAAGAATATATGACGGCATCTTAAATAATTTTTTTCCCCCCATCCTACCCAAAAAGCCGATTTCGAAAGGGTTGGAAATAAGCACTACGACACCGCGTTTAATTCACGATTTTTCCTCCTGCTTTTATCGTTTGCGTATTCATATTCCCTGCCGATCGTTATCCCAATCACTGGAGTGAGTCCACATTGTGGAAAATTGACGCAAATAAACGCCGCATATTTCTGACGACACCGCCCTTGCTGGGCAAAAATTCAAAGAAAAGAATATCTCAATCGCCTTTTCGGGATAAACGATTTAATAAATCTTTTAAGCAGCTTTTTAAAAATGGAAACAATGCGTTTTTATGACGGTTTAATTTAGAAGCCAAGTTTTATATTATTTTGGATTCGTTTTTCCTTAATATTGTTTGCCCTCCAAATCGATGTGTGTAATTCTATAAATACAATGCTTTCTGTAGAGAGAAGTTAAGTACCGTCACATGAAGCTGTAAAATCTATTACATAAGGTTTATTTACCTTTTTTTTCTATGTTTCTGTATGGAGAATGCGATTTTCACTTTTATTTGCATTTGTTAAGTCGAGTATTTGTTCAAGGCTATAGGAATCATAAAGCTTATTAGACATTCAGTTTCGAGAGTAAAAACGAATATAATTCCTTTTTCGCGCCCTTTTAAAGTTTATTGCGGTAGATATTTTTATTTTAAGAATTACATTTACTATTTCGGGGTATGGGCATGTAAAATAAGCTTAAGTTATTACTTTCCACCCTTATTTCCTTTCGACAAGTTTGATTTATCGTTGAAGAATACAATTCAGTTTCGCAATTTGTAAATTAACGCACACTTTTTTTGAAAGAAAAAAAACAGCATATACAAATATAAAAACATAAATATATACAAAATAGTTATAAACCTTAGATAAAGTAAACCATAGTAAAAAATGTACAGTAGTACTATAGCAAATTCCTGGCCTTAGTAACCAAGATTGCTGGTTTAAACAAAGTTTTGCGACCAGCCAACCTTCCCCTATATTTGCCAATACTCTGGGCCGTTGGGAAAGTAAGGAATATCAAGAGAAATTTCACTATTATAAATAAAAACACAATCTATTAATTTAAAACGATAACATAATAACTTACTATTAATTACTAGTATATGTTCAAATCGATGCAAAAAAAAAGAAACTTAATGATAAACTTACTACGTGTGTACAGCATCATACCGTGTTTCCCGCGCAATGGAAAGAAGGGCGTATAACAGTACCGCTTAAAAATAGTAAAATATGATAAATAACATTAAGTCTTTATAGATAGATTTAAAACCTAAAATATATTGATATAAAGTTTTTAAAAATATATAGAAAATAAAAAGACATCCATAAACCAACATGTTTTTAATTAAAATATAGTACTATTGATAGATATATATATATAATTTTTTTTTATTTAAGAAAAAAAAATTTTAGAACCTGGTTTTGATTAAAAATAAAAAAATTACAATATCAATCAAATTTTTTTAAATTTTAGATTGTTATCCACATTGCGGATAAGAGCGGAATATTGCAATCTTGCACGTACATCGACTTGTATTATCTTTCTTTTCAAATAGCAAAAAAAAAAAAAAAATTAGCAGTAAAAAATGTTTTATAATTTTCAGTAGAATTAATAGTAATTGCTGTGGGAGTTTCTTTTTTGATGTTGGTAGAACAAAACTGACAAAATGACGTTCCGTTACTCTTGAAATTCCAGAAAATTTCGGTCTACACGTTTTTTTTTTTTTAAATATTTGTATGGCTATGATAATTTTGTGTGTTTCTACTCATTTGCTACTTTAATCTAATTTTTTTTTCGCCTCAATTTTTTTTATACAAAACATATACGTTCCAAATGCTGATGTCTAGCAATTCAAGGAATACTTTTCTTATAACATTTATTTAAATTTACTATAAATTTTATCAAAATTTACGAAAACAGATAGCAGACAGTCTCACTAGTCCAGACAGTGACCCTTATATTCGAGTGTGAAAATTACAGCAGCATAAAATAAGACTCCAATCGAATTATTTCGTTTGTGCACAGTTTGGTCAGTTTAGCGCCATCGAATTAACTCAATCGTGCTCGTTAAGAGGTTTAACTTTGCCGGTCAGTAAAGGATTCTTATGATAAGAAGAGAAGCTTATGAATTTTCATATTTTAAGGGGACACTGTACCCAGGGCACATTATTTTTATTTATATATTTATATCAAAATGTTTATATATACCATTAATATAACACTCAAATAATATTTACATTTCAGAAAAAAACATATTTTTTCAATTCCTGCTATTGGTTCTCACTCTCCCTATATTTATTTATTTATATATATATATATATCTTGTTCAAATTTTCAATCGTTAATAAAATGATTTTTATTCATCCATTTAAGTTCAAAGACATTATTTTAAACTTGTAGTGGATGACCCTTGATGTTAATACAGTTTTTTTTCAAATATTAATTCATTAATAAATAGTAACAAACAAAAATAATAGTCCAGCACCATATATAAAAATTACTTGTAAAATAAATATTACTTGTTAAACAATTATTTTAAATTTTTAAAAAATACATCGTTATTTTAAAATCTCTACTACTACTACTACTGCAAATTTGAATATTTTCGAACAATTTTTTTAGTATTCTTTGAAGTGTTCTTTACGATTCTGTGTATGTATAGATATTACGAGGAATACTTTTATATTTACAGTTATTTTAGTGTCGGACACTATAAAAAACAGTAAAAAAAGACTATTATAAAAAAATTCAAATATATGTTTTCACATAAACCAAACTACTATGTCATTTATTGTCCTATTTATTATGAGAATATATCGGTTGTGACCACAATTACTACTTAACCACTACAAAAGCTAGAAGGATTTTGACACCTCTAGTTCAATAGTATAAAAAATATCAATTTTAGTTTATTCCCCCCTCCCCCAAATAGCCGAAGAACTTGAGGTAGGAAAATTAACCCATTCACACACGTCTATAAAGATTTCAAAATTATAACAGCTTTTATTGCAATTATAATTATAATTGATTTTAGTGATGGAAATGTGTGGGGACTGTGTGCAAATTGTAACGAGAATTCTTGACTTCGGTGCCTTGTTCACCTAGATAACAATAAAATTCCATGAAGTCTTTTTCACCCAGATATATAAATGGGTTAATGCATGAATACTCAGAAACATAGGTACCTCCTCCCACACTTAAAAATAAATTTAGCGTACGCTAATTTTCGTACCTGCCTTTGATCGGATTCTGTTCCCATTAAATCAAATGTAAATCAAGTGAGAAAGGTATGATTTGTGAGTGAATATTATAATTTAATCTGCCAAAGTCCTAATGATGTTCGGAACTCTGATTGCATTTCCATTTAGTAGAATACATTTTTCTCTTCCTTTCAACTCGTGAATGTCGATATTTTTTTAAAATTTATTTATTTCAAAAGATAAAAGGAAAGAAAATTAAAACATAAAAAAAACGCAGTTCTCTCTAAAAAATGAAGGGAAAAAAAACAGAACAGAATTGCGAATGATATATCACAGATGCCACCAGGGGCGTAACGTATATCCCCGCACTGCGGGGAGGCCCAGGGCTCTAGGGGGCCCAAAGCCTGGCTGCCGCCAAGAACCTACCCTTTTGTAAATTCCAACTTGGGGGCCCAAAACTTGACTTTGCAGAGGGGCTCAAATATTCTCCATTACGCCACTGCTCCCCCCCCCTGCAAAATCAGATTTTGGGCCCCGTCGGATCTTACTTGGCTTCAGTCAAGCTTTGGGCCCCCAAGAATCATGGGGCCCTCCGCAATCTGGAGTTGTGGGGATGTACATTACGCCACTGAATGACATAATTTTGTAGTTTTTCTTTTCAATATAATCGTTTGCCATTACTCAAGTGATAGAATGTGGCTGCCGTAGCCGAATGGTTCTGGTCACGAATTTGTTGTCGAGCAGTAGGTTCGAGACCTGATGCCCGTTGATGGAGGGATGAGCTGTCTGTCGAGGCTCAAAATCTTCACATTGGCGGGGTGTGGAAGTTTTGAAAATGGGGTGTCAGTTCTGATGTTGTCCTCTTCTTTTGATCGTGTGGTTCAAAGGAACGGGGTTCTTCGTAAACAGCCCAAATGTCGCTTCAGAGTGAAACGGTAATGATCAACCAACCAATCAGTCACGTGATATAATTTTTTTAATGAATTTTACTAAGACTTAACAATCATCCTTTAAATAATATCGTTTGCAATTTCTAACGAGTTATAATTTTTACCAATAATGTTTTTTTGTTATTCATAAAGTAAATAATTGGTATATACTAAGAGACCTCAGTGGCCTTCTGATTATCATCACGAGTTCATGGCCGGCGAGTCATGAACTCGAACCCAGTACTACTAAAGACACGTTGTTAAAAGATAAAAGATACTGATGCCGTTATATATCTGTCGTGACTCTAAGTCCTCCCGTTGGTGTGATGTGGTGTAGTAGTTTGGAGAAGTGCCAGAGAGAGAGAGAGCTCAGGTGTCACTTGACCATGGTTCAGAATTGCGATGTTCGTAGCCAATAGCGCCCTCGTGTTGCCTTATAGTGCGGCGTTAGTAAACACTGAATCACTCACTGATGTATACTAAAATTTGATAGGCTACACAAGTAACTTGAACCGCCCTCTAAATAAAAAATAACTATTGGATCGTAGACGACACATTTCAGATCATTAGACGTAATTCAATATTTCTCCGTAGAGTTTGAGTTGCTTTTTTCCCCCTGCATATTTAGACACTTAGAATTTTATGGTGCTCATGAAATCTTAATCCTTTAACATGAATATTTCATTTGATCTGTGAATAAAAAAAATCTAGTCATCAAAAATCTTTCAGTTGAGGCTCCAAGACATTTAAAGTAAGCCCACCACCCTCAACACTATTCCACTCCCAAAACAATGTAAGTTCACATCCAGTAGGGAGCACTCCTTGTTCGGAATATATGCATTGAAACCTTCGTTTGACCGTCTGTGAACTCTTGTGGTTTGAAATATTTGATATAAAAACAAAATCGGGATTTTTTTTAACGGTCTTCCGATGTATTTGAAATCCTTATTCGTTCAGCTTTTCTTGAAACTTAATCCAAAAAAAAAAAAAAAGAAATCCTGGTCCTCTATTCACACTCTTCTACTAAATAAAGTATTATTATCAGTTAAAAATGAACTATTAGTTCAGAATTCAAATGTACCATTATTCATATAGTTTTTTATTTGTTGGTAATATTCATAGTCGTTGTAGCTCATTGGTTATAGCTGCATGCATCATATCTGGAGATGTTCGAGTTTTGATTCTACGTCACGTGGTGGCCGTGATTGCCTAGTGATCAAGATCCTGAACTCATGGTTGGCGTATCATGAGTTCGAGTCTAGTGCCACTTAAGACCCACCGTGCAGAGAAAAACGATGCACGTTAAATATGTCGAGGCTCAAACGGTGGTGGGGAAATTAGGAGAGGGGTGTGCCCTCACAAGTTCGTCCTCGTCACTTGACCATGGTTGAAAGCTACGATGTCAGTCACCAATAGCCGTCGTAAAATTTTGTAGAGCAACATTAATATCACTCAACGTCATGTGAAATAATGTAAGGCTGCTGTAAGGCAAATTCAACTTGATCGTAATCCATGGTGAAGCGTAGAAGTTAAGAAAGTGAGCTACCCACTGAAGTTTGGTTTCATTTTAATTTACGTAGCACTCTGTACGAGGGCTACTGGCGACGGGCCTCGTAATGTTGAACCATGGTCAAGTGATTCGGATAATCCTGAACTGTCACGCACCCTTCTCGAACCTTGTACCGCCAACGCAATGGCTTTGAACCTAGGGAGATTCAACATGCATCAGCCCCTCAACACGGTGGACCTTCAGGAGCACAGGACTCGAGTACATGACTTGATAATTTCGGCCACGAGTTCGCGACCGTGACCACTCGGCTATTACTGTGCTATCGAGTATCATTGATTTTTATAACTGCGGTTCAGAATAATAAAGTCCGTCGCCCAAATACCACTTTGAAGGGACACAAATCCAGACCCCACCCGATTAATTGGTGAAGTTCAGCAGATTGTTCTAAAGTCAATTAGTTAGAGCCTAATTGCTATGATTAATTGACTATTATAACTATAATTAATGCACATTTGTGTAAGTACTGCTTGCGTAATCAAATTTCAGTCCATCCCACAAACCATTACAATCTAACTTATTTCACAACTTTTGAATTCTATCAAAATCACTTTGCCCGTATAATACTCACACGATAAAGAAACAATAAACCACTCACCGTGCTCACGTTTAAAGCCTCCTAGGGGCGTATTCAGTGACTGAATGGAACAAGGCAGAACGCCTGATTTCGCATGAGTAATCATTTTTACTCCTCGAATTCCCTCTCTCTTTTTACCATAAGCTACTTACTTTTATCTTTTTTTGATACCGAGTATGACCGACAGCCAAAGGAAATGAAGCCTGTTCTGAGGAATGCGAGATTCGGCGATTTTGCACGCTTTTTTCCGACGCGTAGGCTCTTTTTTTTTACGTGCCGTGGGCATGCGTCAAACGGAAGTTCCGGAAGGCAGGGCTGCGCTGATGCCACCTTCCGATTGTAATATTTTTTGTCATTTTGTTTCGTTTGATATTTTTTTAGACCTGAGAGGTCGTCAAATTGTTCGAATTTTGGTCTAAGGTGATTGGAAGGATTTGTTTGATTCCGTGGAACATTTAAATCGAATGTATATTATTAAATGGTTGTTGCATAATCAGTACCCCAGCTTCAAATCATGCTTTTTTCTTCAATTCAGTTTCTTTTTTTTTTAGGTAAATAAAAAAATAGTTAATTTTGCTAGTCTGGTTATGCCCATACGGTGAGCTAAATCGGTGGTAGGTCAAAGACTCGAGTCCGATTCCCCAAACATCATCATGTGTTGTACGCAGGACGTTCTTAAGGCATGGGTCAACTAGGCCCTGGCTTGGTTGGGAACCTCGTCTCATTCTCAACAAAATCGAAATCTGAATAGATTTAATCGTCAAATATTATCCCAAACATATTCTACGGAAAAACTGACAATTACGAGCTATATGCCAACTAGTAACAGTGCTCAAATCGTATTATTCTGTCGAGTCCGTCATCCATGCCTAGGCCTACTACAGTCAGTGATGTAACTTACACCCCCGCATCATGGGGAACAGGGTTCTTGGGGGCCCAAAGCCTAACTGCTGCTAAGTACCTACCCATTGTAAAATCCAACTAGGGGGCCCCAAACCTGACTTTTTACGGGGCCCAAATGTTCTCCGTTACGCCACTGACCACAGTACACCATATTTATTCATTTCGTCGAAACACGGAGTCGATCGAGTTGGGGGGGGCAGGTTTTTGAGATTGTGAGTCATGCTCTTTTATTTGTTACGGGTTGCTTATAGTACTGGTATTTCATAACGTATGCTTTATATACTATCTACTTAAAAAGGCTGGAGGTGGGCCTTATTTTTGCTTGGAGACAAGGGCCTCGAGAAGTCTTAAGACGCCGTTGGTTTTACGTTATTCTAAACAGATCTTATAGGTCTCTCTTGGATTGTATAAATAAAAAAGGCTATTATGCCTATCAAACATCTATCTCGATAACCCCCTTGTGTATAGTAAAGGCTCTTATATATATAACTAGCTGTTACCCGCCCGCTTCGCTGGGAATTTCATGATGTTTTATAAATTTTTACTGCTTATATATATGTATAAATTATTGATATCTAAGTCCTGCATTAAGAATTCGATTGTATTGAAAAATATACTTATACCTGTAACTGTCACCTGTTGATAAAAAAAAAGGGGCAGAACTCATCTAATTTGTGTTTTCTAAAAATTTCTAAAATTGAAGCATAGAATGATGTTTGCTCTTTCGTAACCCAAAAACCAAGTGGATTCCCGCAAAACCAATTTTCGGTGGATCTCTACTCCGTAAATTGAAGATGTAAGCCAAATTTCAAGTCTAAATCTAACAGAAAAAAAAAAGTTTTACTATCAATATCCCCGTAATCCCGTTGAGAGCCGTTTTCCAAAATAACCGCTCTTAGCGGATTTCAACTCAACAAAAGAAAAATGCAAACCAAATTTCATTATTATAGTCCTTGTAGCTCCAAAAAAGTAATTTTTTTTGTCAATACGTCCAAGTACCCCCTGCACCCCCCCAGAACTTGATTTGCTTAAAATACATTCTTAGTGGATCCCTATTCAACAAAAGAAACATGCTTAACATATTTCAAGTATATGGGTCTAACAATTAAAAACAGGAATTTTTTTCTGTAACTCCTCTTGACCCCTCGCAACCCTCCTTGGGGGTCAATTTTCGTTTTACTCTTTGTTAGAGGAACTCTATTCCATGAAAGGAACATGCCTACCAATTTTCAAGCAGGATGATCAAATAGTTTAAAATGGAAATATTTATCAATTACGCCTCTTAATCTCCCGAAATTAAACTTGGTAGTTCATATTCGCGAAACCCATTTTGTAGCGGTTCTCTACTTTAAGAAAGGAATCTGCTTATCAAATTTCAAGACTGTACGTCTAATAGTTTAAAAATGGGGATAATTATCTATAACGCAACTTGAGCCCCCGCAACGCCACTTCTGGGTCTGTTTTCACAAAATCAATTTTGTAGGGGAATTGCATACTATGAAAAGAATCTGGTTAACAAAATTTGAAGACTGTGCGTCCAATAAATTAAAAATGCAAAAAAAAAAACAAAAAAAAAATGATCAATAACGCCTTTTGAATCCTTGCAACGCGGCTTAGGGGTCGATTTTCACAAAACACATTTTGTAGTGTATCTCTATCCTATGAGAGGAATCTGCTTACCAAATTTCAAACTGTGCGTCTAATAGTTTAAAAATAGAAATAATTATTTATATCTGCCCTTAACACCCCGCAACACCCCTTGGGGGTCAATTTTTCCCAAACCTGTTTTGTAGCGGATATTTACTCCATGAAAGAAACATTCCTACCAATTTTCAAGCAGGGAGGTGAAGTAGTTTAAAAACGAAAATATTTATCTAGTACGCTACTAAATCCCCCGCAACGCCATTTAGAGGTCTGTTTTCACAAAACCTTCTTATAGCTGATCTCTACTCTATAAAAGAAATCTACTTATCAAATATAAAGACTGTGCGTCTAATAGTTTAAAAATGAAAATAATTATCTATAACGCCCCTTAAGTCCCGCAACGCCACTTGAGGGCAATTTTCACGAAACCCATTTTGTAGCGTATCTCTACCCTATGAGAGGAATCTACTTACTAAGTTTCAAGACTGTACGTCTAATAACTTAAAAATCGGAATTTCTAACGCCCCTTAAACCCCCGCCCCCGCAAACAATTGCTGCTAATTTGAAATTACAAACAGACACTTCAATTTTATTTATTTGTATAGATATAGATTGGGATTATAATAACTATTGTTTAAATGTGACTAAAAATGTAAATTAAAAAAAAAGAAAAGATTAAAACTAACCGTAAAACTTATCAATTTTTTGTTTCTTGCACATTGCTTTTTGCTTACGAAGCCTTGATTAATTATTTTTAAAAGCGCATCCGAAACAGCCGAGGCTCTACTTAACTGAACAGTGAGATAACTATCATAAAAAAAAATTATGGCACGTGTCAGCGTATTATCATGTGCGCGTAACACTGTTATGTCTCATGAAGAGCATCGGTCGCCAGTAACCAAAACAACGACTTCATTAGCTCAGCTTGGCGTTCAATTTGGCGTTCATCTTGGCATTCAGTTTCACGTTCACCCGTATAGTTTCCGTTCCCGTAAGAATACGGGAATAAAATATAGCCTATGTTACTCCCCGTTAATGTAGCTTTCCATTAGTGAAAGAATTTTTAAAATCGCACCAGCCGTTTCCGAGATTAGCCGGAACAAACAGACAGACAGACAGACAGACAGACAAAAATTTTAAAAATTGGTTTTTTGTTATGAGTACCGTATATACTTTTAGTGCATTAAGTAAAAAGTTGCTACTTTGAAATTACAAACAGACACTTCAATTTTATTTATTTGTATAGATTTTCCTGTAACAATTCTTTTAACAGTAAACTTAACTCAAGAA
The DNA here is from genome assembly GCA_019973975.1 of Trichonephila clavata. Taxonomy (NCBI): domain Eukaryota; kingdom Metazoa; phylum Arthropoda; class Arachnida; order Araneae; family Nephilidae; genus Trichonephila; species Trichonephila clavata. Next base: position 287,296 of record BMAO01012809.1, read on the forward strand.
ACTGGTTTTCAGAAGAACCCCTATTCTTTATCCATAAATATAATTCAGTGGTACGCAGAACTACTTTTTTGGGGGGGGGGGAGTTCTAAAATAGATTTCGTTGAATTAGGGATAGGCATTAATGTTTTTGAGAAAAAAATGTTACAATTGTTGCACCTTTCATGTAATTTAAATCTAAAAAAATTATTTGAAAAATGAACTCGATCGATAAGTAGTTAATATGATAAATATAATTCAGAATGAATTCTTTAGCAGAGTGTATAATAATTAATCATGTATTTCATATAAAAATATTTATGAAAGATTTATCGTTGTGACGATTGTGCCTGCTTTACGCTGATAGAAATATTAAACTTAACTGTAGTATTTTTGATAGGACAACCAATATTGTCGTTATTAATTTCATAAACGTATAAAAGAAGGGGAAAAGTGTAAAATTTTTATATAATAAGGATTATGAATCGGATTTTTCCCCTCGCATCCAAGCTAACCGATCCTTTAAAAATTTTCCTCTGACTTTGAAAAGGTCCTTGCCAGTGTTTCAACAGAATATAAAAATGTCTGTTTTAAAAACAGACAGTATATGTCTGCATATCTCCATCCATATTCTAAATAAAGCTATGTAGTAAACTTAAAACTTCCATCTTATTTTTTTTATAAAAATTATCAATGCTTAGTGCTTATGAATGTCAATCTATTTGACAATGAATCCTCATTGAATATTTTATCTCTGAACAGAAAGCGAAACGGATGCCAACACGGATGGTCATTATTCCTATAATTGCCTTAATAAACCCCCACAGTAAACGGAAAACCAGACAAAGGTTCCACTCAACAGAATTCACCACCCCACACCTCGTTTGTCCATTAGTCTCACACCATTCTTTAAGTGGTAACCCTTTGTTGTTAATTAGAAGACATATATAGATGCCACTGTAAAAAAAAAAAAGAATTCAAGAGATGATTGCTGAAAAATGCCATCTCCTTGTCCTTCGCTTAATTTGAAAGAGCGAAAGTTTTAAAGAATGCGTCATTCCGTTCTCACACAGACATAGTCGGAAGCTCATATTATTATGTTGTTTACAAATTGCAAGCCATGAAAAAAAGCCGACTTATAGTCGAGTCTATCTGTGACAAGTGACAAAGATGTTAGATTTAGATGTAGTGTTATATTTTAGAGCGAATGCATATTATATATGAGGTGCTGATTTCTTTTTTCATCTGCTAGTGTGTTTCGAATTACGCCAGAGATTTATTCGTGTGAAAAAATTAACCCTGAAACTTAGCGGGAAGGGGGGAAAAATAAGATACCGAGTGGTTTCCCGTAGCGTGCGTTTCTCGTTCAGTTGACTAACTACGCAGTTGTATTTGGTGTTTTTTCGAAACTTCGGAAGCTTTTGAAAATCTTCGCAATCTACTTAATGATGGTTGGGTGTGTGAATGGATTCTTATTCTTGTTATTATTCTCTCCCATGATCGTATGATCGTAAACATGCGATTGCATTTCACACGGGGAAATATTTCCGCAATATTATTATTCTAGTTTTTCGAATTCTTTATCTGTATGTGTGATATTCCTTAAACGGTCTAAGAATTTCAAATTTAATGCTAATAAACATTGACCTTTACAAGTTTGATGAAATCTACCTTTAGTGTAGGAGAGAGAAAAATATTTCATGCTGTATTATTCGTTGTGACAAACAACTTGTTGATGCTTTCTTTTCTTAACGATTTAATCAAGTCAAAATGTTTCGTCAGTAATTTTGTCTCTTCCTGTTTGCCCAAAAGAAACTATTACTTATATTGGGAGTTAATTTCATTTTTTATAAGATCGTAAAATCTTCAGTAGAATTGATACGTCTATTAACCATCATGATTTGTTGACAAAACTTATTATATAACGTACAAGCAAAATACAGTATGGTGTCTTTTACCTTTTATTTTGAAGGCTACCTCTTCTCCAAACGTCAAAAGGCCTGGTTAGCTGGGAGATTATGGTCCTGAACAGGGACAATTTAAGACGAGGCCCTCGGTTCCTACCCAAATGTAGGCTCAACCTTGGACCCTTACAAGTAGACAGTACATAACATACCTGGTCAAAAACTCATAAACAATAATCCGAAACAAATAAATGTACATGACTTACAATCACACAAACTGGCTGAAGCGACTGCCACCTTTTGACTGAATGAGTAATGATGGTGTATGGTGATAGGGCCTGGCCTATACATGGGCGATGGTCATCACATGTAGCCAGTTGACATATCGTCCGAAATTCCCAGTTTTTCGAAGAATATAACTGGAAATAACTCTTGACCGTTGAAATTATTCGAATTCTTGATGACATTCTGAGTTGAGGATCTTGTTCTGAGTTGAGGATCTTGTTCTGAGTTGAGGATCTCATTTTGAGTTAATGACGTTCTGAGTTGAGGATCTCATTTTGAGTTGATGACGTTCTGAGTCGAGGATCTCATTTTGAGTTGATGACGTTCTGAGTCGAGGATCTCATTTTGAGTTGATGACGTTCTGAGTTGATGATCTCATTTTGAGTTGATGACGTTCTGAGTTGAGGATCTCATTTTGAGCTGAGGATCTTGTTCTAAGTTGAGGATCTTGTTCTGAGTTGAGGACGAGACGAGGCACCATTGGGGACAATGCCCTGAGCTCAGTTGACATAGGCCTTAAGACGTCTCTGACCATGAACCCGTAGCCGGCGTTCTTTCTGTCAGGTCCTAGTTACTCTAATAACCTACTATGATGTTAAAAATTTGAAGAATCTCAAACTTTTTTCATGTTGTCTTAGCGTGGAAGTTTGAAAACTGGAGTGCCAGCTCAGTCTGTCTCTTGACAATATTTCAAAATTACGATGTCTGTCGCATATATCTCTGATCTCGTTTCTAAATAAGAATAAATAAATCAATACCCAAATGTCAAATGGCTGCGATAGCCAATAGATCATCTAACTCATTCACACTAACTCATGGCTGACATTCTTTCTATCAAGCCATGTTGGTAGTAAAGACACAGCACGTAGAGAGGCTAATTTGAATTTGTCGAGGTTCTAAGTCCTCACGTTGACGCGGAGAGTGAGGTGTCAACTCAAGTGTTCTCAAGTCACTTTACCAGTATCCCTCGTGTTATTTATAAATGCGAAGTGACTAACAATTAATCAATCACTAAAATTCTAGATTCTGAACCAAACTTGGAGAGCACATTTTTTGGCAGAAAAGTTCTCCAATTTTCGTTTAATTTTGAGTTGCTATAGCAAATACTTGTATTAATTATATTGGATTTAAATTTTAAAATATATATAAATACGGAATTGTTTTGTATACTCAAAAACTGGCTTAGTATTACAGCATTATGCGGTAAGATATGGAATATATTTCGTTTGTTGGGAGGACTACGCATTGCTTCAAGTATAAACGAGAAGTGTTATATAATATACCCTATAAGATGATATGAAGTCAGGATATTATGTTGGAGCATTTTTCTGTCTAAAAACATCTTCCACGTCGGTCACTTTCACACAAACGGATGAAATTTGTCATCAACAAAATGCAGATCTAGTATTTAATTAACGAAATAGTTAAATACAATGTAATATGCATTGCCTCAATTACAGTAATCAGCTAAAATAAGAGTGTTCATAATTCTTAATTCAAACGTTAAAGAAAAGAATATTAAAAAAAAAAAAATTCCGATGAAATCCCTAAAGTTTTAATATTTATTTATCAATTGTGAATTTCCAATTATAGGGATACACAATCATGTTAAATATTGATTAAAATATTTATTAAATGGCTTTTAAATTAATTTTTGAATAATTTTATGTTTTATCAAATATTTCTGGTGGAATAAGAGGCATGTTACTTAACATAATTTTTTTTTTCATTATATTACCATACAAAATATTACTTATCTACATAGATAAAATATTAATTATTCTGCATTTCTTTTCGAGAAATTCCAAATAATTATCTAACATATTTTTTTTTTATCATTACGTCGTTATAACCTATTTTGGTTGATAATTTTTATTGCAAAATTCGTTAAAGGTAAGCATATATTAATTTTTTACAGATAACTTAATTTTTTACCGTTTACGTTATTGAATACGTTAGTCTAACTGCATTAAAAATCATTAACCAATTCCATATTTCTTCTTCTTTATTTGAAAAGCTATACATTAGAAACAAAAAACCTTTTTAATGATTTTGCAGACATTTGTGTTCCAAGGTTCCATTTAAAATTACTTGAATATTTTTCAAACGTTTATTTAATGAGTCATTGACCTTCGTACATTTCGAATTTTCTTAATTGGCTTTTCGAAAACCATTAAAATTCCTTTTAACTTTGTTTTTAAAAACTCAACATTTTTTTTTTTACACGAAAAACAGGTTTCGCGCTTAAAGCTACGTATTTACCTTAAATACGAAATTTTATATATGATATTTCAAATATTAAATCTAATTCCTTTTATTTAAAATTTGCAAGTTCCAAAAAAAAAAAAATAATAAGCTTAGCTTTGTGGAATTGCTTGTTTTCGTGTTTTATTAAAAATTTGTCCTTGTCTCATAAAATTAAATATACACAAATGGGCCATTTTATTCTCATTAATTTTTGTCTTCCGCATGCCTGCCTTCGTTTTTTCATGTAAGAATTTAATCAATTCATTCTAAACTATTTAAAAAAATAAGATTTAATCATTTTGTGTGTGTGTCGTTCGTTCAATAAAGGTGAGAGAAAAACGACTTGGGAAAGTTCGTTCTTTTAACGGCGGGAAAGATGATCTTGAACAGGTTGTTTAAGGTCAGATCAATCCAAAATTGGGAAATAAAGGGACAGGGTATTGACCTTGAAATGACCGAGTGTGTCTTTATCGATAAATCTTGACGAATTGTCTTTAATATTTATTATCAATACAAACCATATAATTTATTACCGCTATTTTTTTTTCAGGAAGATCATTTTTTTCCCAATAAAGAATTAGTCAATTTATGACTAGCTATGAAACTAAGTATAACTTTTATATGATAAAATTTAAATTATTACTTAGGATTTAGTTTTGTTTTGGTAAAATAAGACCTAAAAAATTGTACTTTATTTCCGCTTTTTTAAAATTTTTTTTCTTCTTTTTTTTTCACTTTCGTGAATAAAGACGTGTTTTAGTTAACAGGGGACAAAACTTTTGTTCTGAAACGCAGATTTGGGGTCGGGTGGCGAATTATATTTATAAAAGGAAAGTCACATAATATGCTTTGAAACGTAAAATCTGTTAACCCAGAGTAGTTTCGGTTTCTGTGTATTATGACTCCTCCCAAAATATCCCCCCCCCTCTTCTTTCTATGTTATTGTTATTTGTAGGGACTTAGTCATCCCAACTATTGAATCATAGAATCAATTAAAGGTCACCGTGCAGAATACTGGAAACTGTTATCGAGGTAGTTATGATGCAATTTTCTCCATCTTTGGTATCAAAACAGGGTTTGAACTAACAATTACTTATCAATGGTTTACTGCAACTTTTAGTAAAAGCAACACATTATGTAATTTGTTGATATAACAGTTTTGAAATGCAAAATATGCATGTATTAATCATTAAATTTATTAAACATATAAAATAAAAACTTCCCTTTTTTGTTTTCGGTGTCTTTTAATATTTTCTTCCTGGAATTTATTTTTGTTTTTAATCATCAAGCAAAACAAATTTAAGAAATAATCTAAAAAAATGACACATTAAAAATTCTAAAAAAAAATCGTCTGCATTTAAAAAAAAAATTAGAAAATTCCCAAATGCGGAGAAAGTAACAAAACAATAAGAACCATATTGTTCTAAAAAAATGCAAAATAGAGTTTTAAGAAATATTTAATTCCATTCAAAATATTCAATTTTGATAATACTTTTTTAAAGCTTTTAGCCATGAAAAGGAAGTTATTCTGAAGGGGGAAAAAACCCGAATGACTAAAAATTGAGTACTTTAATCAACTTTTCGAGAAATATCATTATTTTTTAGTACATTCGGTGAATATGAAATCTGTTTTTAGATAAACCTCCATAAATCAATTTCGAAAAATGATAGAATTATAAAAGAAACGACGAATATCAGAAAATTATATTTAATAAAATGTTCAATTGTTTATCTTTCACACATATTGAACATTTTGTATTAAAATGTGAAACATTTTCCAGGGGCTATTTTACATTTACCTGAAGTATATAAAATATCTTTTGCTTTTCCATCTATCTCAAACCAGTTTCAAAACTTTCAATTTTAAGCCTGGCATTGAAAAAATAACAATATATTCCATTCTACATTATTTTTGAAAGATATCTCAATTTCGTATTCAACAGAAACAATCAAAAAGATTTTTTCCCCTCCTTTTCGTCTTCATTTTCCTTCGACAATGCCAAAAAACAAAACGGAATAATATTTCATCAGCAAGTTATACGATCTATCGTCACGATTTGGTGATTTTGAAAGAAAAAAATAGATATATTCTCCGTCTTTTTTCATTACTCGAGAGACACATGTACAATTCTATGTTATGGTCTTATCTTGCCATTTTACGACATGTTGAAATCATTCCATTTTTGTTGACGCCGACCTGACTAAATTTCTGCGAAGAAAATGCTTTGATGCCAACAATGACTTCTGAAAGTTTCTGGAATTATATAATTGCTCTTGCATGAATGAGAATTTCGTTACTTTTTAAAAAAGTAATATGTTTTGGGTATAATCAAGAATTGAAATTTTAAAAGCATTTTAGCGATTTTTTTCTTATAAAAGTGAAATTGTAATTATACGAGAAAGGTGGGGGGATACCTTTACTCCATTTGAATTGTTTGAATATTTTATCTCATATGATATATAAAGAGGGAGTGAAATATCAATTTAAATGTGATGAAGTTATTATTATACTTTTTAACGTATTTTGATTCTCATATTTACGATTTGTTGTTGCATAATTTATATAGTTTTCTGTAGTAATTACATTTTATAAGTGAATGTATTATAGAAAAACTTTAAAATTAATTAATGAAGCCAATCAGATTTTTAATCATTTGTTATTTTTTTGCTCGTTATTTTAGCTAGAAAATTTACATTATATCTTCCCACTTTTTTATTGACTTGTGCGCTTACTCACCTGTTAGCATTATTTATATGACAGTAAAATGATCCAAAAACATTAACTTCATTTTGAATGTACTTAATGGATCAGTACACATGTTTGATTCTAATTCTAATTTAAAAAAATAATCGTTATCTCTGAAGCGTTACTTATTGAGAGACGGCTATTTTTACTTTTGATCTGCGAATTTTAAAACTTTCTTTTGAAATGCATACTTCCTGTGACAATAAACATTTTTTCTGATTAATCAAGGAATATATTAGATATTTTTATTTTTACTCGTACACAATTCATGAATCAAAAGGAAACTTAAGGATATTTTTATTCTTCCTGTGGTTTCAAATACTAGAAAAAGTCACGTGCTATGACGTCACGGCACTTGTTTTATACATCCACCACTCTTTACACCTGTTTGAATTTGTGAACGGCAACACTTCGCTTCCACCAATTAGATTGCTTTGTTTGTTTCATGGATGCAAACTTCAAAATGAAAACATGATTACTTTGTTTTTGACACTTCAATGCGTGCGTTTACTACATTTAAATGTCACCTTTTTTGTGTACTTTAAATTTTCAAGAGGCACTTTTGAAAATGAAAATAAAAATGACAGCTCAATGCCACAAACGCACTAGAAGTCTCGATGGACTATTAGGGTAATCGAAACATATTTTGTTGTGTTAAAATATATTTTGTTATTAATACAAACTTTGATTTGTATTTTCAAAACTTCACTGAAGGGGTTCTTGAATCAATTTCTAAACATTGTATTGAATGATATATAATGTTTTTAGTTTTTAAAAAAAATTTATACAAATAATTATTCAGTATGAATATATAATAATAATAAAATATATATTCCAGTGAGTTCTAAAAAGTTATATTTATTTGATATTTCATTTTACCTTGGATATGTAAGAATACATTTAGTATTACTAATTATGCTACTTTATTACATATAGTGAACATATAAATTAATGTATTTTATTAAGTATTTGTTTCTTTCTATTGAAATTTTACAGAAAATGTTGAATCCTTGCATCTTTTTATTTAAATGCTGATTTACTATATTCAAATAAATTTCTGTTTCCTTTTTCAGAGTATCCGAGTATTTAATGGGTGATCTTGATAGTTCATCTCAACCTGTTCCGAAAACTAGAGTAAGTTTCTTTTATATTATATAGAATTTTTTATTTATTTTTTCTTTTTGAAAAAATAATTCAGTGTAATTAAATGTAAATTTCTCTGTGTATGTATATTGTACAAATTATGGTATGTTTTCGAATTAACTCCGTGTCATTTACAACCTTTGACAAATTTCAAATTTGTCAAAGGATGGCATCAAACATATCTTTATCAACTACACCATGTTTTTTTCTTCTAGATGTCATAGATTGTCATAAATTGCAAAGTCATATAGTTAAGTTTTAAAGTTAATAAAAAAAACATAGTTTCTTTTGCATTTTAATTTCTATAAATATTAACTACTTTACTAATTGAAAATTTTTTTTATTTGTGTTATACTGTCAACCTATTTTGCCAAACAAAAAGATATTGCTAATTAAAAAAATGTCGCCAGGTGCCGTTATTGTTTTTATTACTGTGCAAACATGCTCAGGGATGGTTTTCATATTATAGATCGATGGTTTTATTTAAAAATATTGTCATTTGAATTTATTGCTATTTTTCTTTTGGTTATACTGTTAACTAGATTTTTTGGAGCTTTTCAGTTTCAGGGGGCCATTGGTAACGGTTAAATTTCTTTCTTGTCAAATTAAACACCAAACTGAAAATAAGGTAATATTAATTCCAGACTCAGTTATTAAATTATTGTATTGAGGTGGCATGAATTTTTTAATTGCTTTCAACATTGAAGAATAAAGGTTAGTTTTTTATTAACAATCGATAGGCGATTTTTCTACCATTTTACCACTCTGATGAAAATCTGAAATTTTCTGATGAATGAATAATGTACAATAAACATTTTTTCAATGGAAGAAAATTTTACAGCTACACTATTTTTGATCAAATGGTAAATCACGCAGATGAAATTTGGCATTTTTCAATTGTAATGAATTTATTGTACACAAAACCCTTAATGCTTCATAATTTAAACTTTTAATTCTATTGATCTTTAATTAATTATAACAAAATATGTAAATGTTAACTTTGAAATGTCTTTAAACCAATAAAATGAAGGTAAAGTTTAACACATTTTTCCATATGTGTTAAGATTAACATGTATGTGTAATGTTATCAAGTGATTCCAAAATTGTAAGAAAAAATAAATCCTAAAGCATATTTAGGCATGTTTATTACAATAAAAGTTTTTTTCTTTAGGTTAGGTTTCTTTGTAATTCTTTAGATAAAATAATTTTGACCCTATAATGTGGTGCTTGTTAACTACTTTTGACCAAGTTTCAAATTGCTGACTTTGTCTATAGATATGATTGACATAAAACTGTGTATGTCCATTCTATACTTATAAATATTTTTGCACAATTTCTTTGGATCTATTTATTTGTATCTAAATAAACCTCAAAGTCACAGTGAATTTATAAAATTGGAGAACTACCACTCTTCTGATAATTTTTGAAAAAACTATATATTATAGCTTGCTTAATTCCTTTGGAACATAATGCTGTTGTAAAATTTCTTACAAACATAAAATAATAGGTTAAAGACATGCATATTTCCTTTATTATATTTGTGAACATCTATTTTTTAAAAAAATATTTGATTTGTTGTATGATATAGTTATTTTAAATTTTTAAGAAAAATTTACTGGCCATAAAATACAAGTTCAATGTATATTTCTTTTAAAAATGTCATTATTTCTCTGATCATTTTATGCTTTTAAATCTTCTGAACATTGTATAGTTTCTGATTTTGCAATTGTATCTCTTTGTTTAGTCTTGTGATAACCTATTGTCTGCTGAAAGTGAATGTGATACCTTTGTTCGAGACAAAAGATCGGGCAAGTTTATTTTATTATGCATAACGGATAAATCATGTTCATTTTTTTGTGTCATTTTCTGAAATATCTAATTTACATTCAATATTATGTATTTTTTAGTGCATTCATGCAATATGTAGATTTGTTGTAAACAATTTTAACTTTCGCATTTTTTACAGCGATGTTTTAAAGTTTGTTAAATCGATATTTTTTGTATTTATTTTTATCGGCAACTCCTTTCGCTATTTTTATTGATATTTTCAAATGCATGTATCAGATTCATGCCAAGGAATGAAAGATTTATTATATTAAGTAATTTTGTGTATTCTATGGAAAATTATTTCAATAATTTGTTAAACAAATCTTAGTGTTTAAAGAAATTTTTGTAATATTTTTCCAGTATTGAGATAATAATGTAAAACGCAGCTCTATATTTTAAAAAAAAGTGCAGAACTTTTGCAATAAAATTATAATAATTAAAAAAAGGTACATTTTTGAACAATACAAATATTTACAGTTGGTTATATTCATATATTCTTGGGGGGGGGGGATAGTAAATCAATAATTTTAATGTAATGATAAAAATAAAATAATTTTTGCAAAAATCAATACAATGATTTTATTTAGCAAAAAATTTAATTATTTTGAAAGGTTTTATAAATGAACATTTTTAAAATTTCAGGGCAATCTTAAGAACATGCAAGTTGTTTTACTCTATTTTTATAATTAAGAATCTAACCTCAAATACAACAAAAAAATAACATTCTTTAAAAATATATATTGCACTGATTGTTACCAGTTTTGGATCAATGTTAATTCAAATCAGCTGCACAATTTTTGGTTTTTAGTGCAAATTGTTTTGAAATGAACTTTGAAATACAATGCTTGGCTTCAAAAGGCAAACAGGTGTGGTTAAATTAGCATATAAAAAAATTGTGAGTCTAATGGGTTGGCAAGGTTAAGTGCCCACAAAACCTTCTATCACAATTAGATTGACTAAGTTTGGGGACTTTTTTTGCTAAAGAAGATGGATGGTTTATTTACATGTCTGTGAAAACCTTAATTTTTTGATTATTTAAAATATTAAGTTTTTCTATCTCTTGTTTGAGTAGAAATTTATTGCAGTAATTTAAAAAATAAATTCAAAGCAATTTATTTCCATTAATTTCTTGATCTTGATTTCGTTTAAGTGTAGTTGGATATGATTTAAGATGGTGTCAGGCCATCTCTATATGTTTTTTATTGCACCTTTTGATGTGTCCGAATGCCAGCCTTCAGATTAAGAAAGTTATGCATGTTATTTCAGATTCATATTTGAAACCAATGTTTTCAAGTTACTTTTTATTAGAAAATTAGAATATATTTACTCTCATTCTGTAGTGGATTTGTTTTAAATTCAAAATCCTCTTTATGCCAAAAGTTCAAATTCTTAAAATTAAAAATCATTTGCAAGGTTGTTATAAAATACTAATTACAGGCTGTCAAATTTTGGTACATTCTGTAATTGTATGTTTATTTTTCTAAAAAGACTAAACAATGCTCAAGCTAAGTATATAAAGCTAAAATATGCATGTGAAAGTTTTTCTACAATATTACCACTTTTAATATCAATTTTAAAAATAAATTCTGATAATTTATACATATATACTTTTTTAGTTTGATAAATTTTCTCCTATTTTGTGTGCTAGATTTGACTTAAAGCATTTTAATGAAAAATTAATGGATTATAATAAATTTTATAATTGTTAATTTAGCTCCTACCCTTCCACCTGAAGAGATTGATGCCAGATTAGCTAGACTCAGTGATGGTGTAGATTTAGCTTTAAGAAGAGCTAAAGTCTGGTCTAAATATGCCAAGGATGTCATGACATACGTTGAAAAACGCTGTTGTGCAGGTATGTTTTTAATACAAAATATCAATTTCAGTGCTTTTACATAATTTTAAGGTATTAATCCAAAACTTTGACCAATTATATTTAAATGTGCTCTTCATACAATGCAGCTTTTATTTTTTTTAATTTTCTGCTTTACTTAAATTTTTATAATTTTTTTGAAAATTTACTAGTTTTTATTTTAAAATCAGCAATTTTATTCATTTAAATTTAGTGGTAAAATCTTAAAATTATAAAATTTAATTTTATTTGCTTTTTTTTTTAGTTTGTTCTAAAGTTAATATCTAAATTTATCTTTGAATTAAAATTTGAGTAAATGTTTTGATTTTTTAAAAAAATTTCTGTTTTTTAATTTTTATTAAGTTACAATATGGTATTATATACAATTGAATCATAATACTTTCAACTCTATTTAGTACAGGAATAGCCTCTTTTTACTTAAAGCAACAGTTAAGCAGAAATGCATTGATTCAATGTGTGCATAGAAAATTTTCACTGGAATATTTGACCGTGAGATAAGCAAAACCTCTCGCATAACTCAGGAGGCCGAGTGGTCTAGGCATCGGATCATGGCTAGCGTGTCATGAGTTCCATCCTAATACCACTAAAGATCCTCCTTGTAGGGGAGCGATGCACGTTAAATCTGTTGAGAGCTCAAACGTCCTCCCATTGGTGTGATAGTTAGGAGAGGGGGGTGCCAGCTCAGGTGTCGTCCGCAGCGCTTGACCATGGTTCAAAATTACGCGGACCGTTGCCAAAAGCCCTCATGTTGCTAATCAGTGTGATGTTAATATTCTCTCACTCACTCACTCGCATATCTCAGGAAGATTCCAATGTTGAGGGTATTGCTGTTTGATGTGCCATTCCAGATGTTCTCACAAATTTTTTCAGAGAATTAGATCTAAAGAATTTGGTGGCCATGATAATAAGTGGAAGTTGGCTTCTTGGTTCATTCACTGACAATTTTTGCCACATTTAATGTGGCATTGTCCTTTAGAAAGACCTGATTATTTACAGAATGTACCATCACCATATTAAGGTGTATTTGATTGGCTTTGATATAAAGACTCAAAGCTTACCAAATAACATATTCCATACCATTATACTGCCTCTTCTATTTTGTTGGTGCCCATCAATGGTTTGTGGTAATTTGTTTTCTGCTGTGTCTCCAAGTAAATACTTTCATTAATTACCTGTTGTTTACTGTACTTTGCATGCCAGGATTGCAGATCATGTTCATTTCCCATTTATTGTATATAGGCACTACAGCGTTAGACAAACATTTGATGAAAGTAATTATTTCAGAAATGGTTCGCCCTCATGCTGGCTAACAATGATCATGCCTTTTTCAATCGGTTAAATCAGATATTACCCATTATGTCAACTTTTTCTATATGAACACATACTGTGCAACTATCTTTATGTGTGTTCCAAAGAACAGATGTATCTGTCTTTTTTGTGACAGGCTACAACTTTGACCTAGGAGGTAGTCAAGATGTTATGATTTGACTGCATATTATACTTATTTAAAATGCAAATTACAAAAATTTATATAAATTTAAATTATCCATTATATATTTTTATTAATATAAATATATATATTAATATGAAAAAGACTTAAAATTTTGTACAAGCTCATTGTGATTGTAACAATCTAATAAATATGTATGAAAATAAGTAGTTTCATAAATTAATGTATGCTCACTAAATATTTAAATCTTGTCTATATTTATGTATTTTATTTTTATTTTCAGAGGCTGAACATGCCAAAAACCTAGTCAAGTTAGCACAAACCATGAGACCTATACTCAAGGAAGAGGTATTTTTTATTTGAAAGTAAATTACATATGTGATAACAAAGCAAAGATTATAATGCTGAAAAATGTTTGGAGAATATTATAGAAAGGATTTTTAAATTATTATTAATTTAAACATTTTTATTATTAACTTTTAATTTCATTGTAACTTGTATGAATTAACAGTAAATATTCCATCAGTATTGCAATATATTAGTTTTCTCAAATACCATAAAATCCAGTGCACACTACTGCATAACACGCTTCTATACTTTCAAGTTGCACTTTTTAATTTCTCGGTATGTTTACCATATAAGGCGCACCCCCTTTTTTTCCGAAGAAATGCGAGTATGCAATGCTTTTATGTTTTGTATTCAGTTTTTCGAGGTATTATTCCAAGCTTTTGAAAAAAATAGTATAATTTTAGAGCTACAACCGATATATATATAAAGTTCATTAGGTATGTCATTTCTTTTAAATAAACAGTATTTTGATATATGCAGATCTAATTTTTCTTCTATGCTCATCTTTTTTAATTATTGAGGCTATCATTTTTATACCCAGTGTATAACATACACCCATAAATTTTGATCTTTTTTGTGTTAAAAATGTGGGTTATACATATACGGCAGATTTTACTGTATATATTGTAAGTTTTTCGATGTTATTTTGTTTAAGAAAAAAATGGCATATTAGAATTCTTGTTTTTTGAAATTATGTGAAATAATATTTTTAGTAGATGTTTTGTATTTAATATAATTTAAATGTATTTGGTTTTTGTAGAGCTTCTTGCCCTTTCAATCCATATACTACATGGCCTTAGACCAGGATTTTGATAACGGGCAAACAAGTCTGAAAACTTGTACTGTACTTCAAGGGCACAAATTTATTGAGGTTTGTGAAGACATTTTTTTTAATTACAAAAATGGGATAATTTCACTTAATTAGATACCTTTGTAATTTTTAAGATAAAATTTACTAAATAGCTATCATTGGATATTCTTTGCAAATGTTGTATATTCATAATTGACTAATAATATACCCCTGGTTTTTTGTTTAACATTTTAATTCAACTAAATCTTATCATTTAATCACTTGAATTGAAACATTGGGGTATTTAAACTGTAATAATTTTACATTGCAATTTGTTGATTTATTCTAAATGTAGTATTTACTGAATATCTTGTAATTTTTGCAAATTTTTTGGTTTCTTTTTTATAATGTATTTTAATTTCCCTTGCTCGCTTTGAAGGATATTCATAAAAGGTAAATACTTGAATTATATAAATTGTTGCTAAAATATTTATAGTTTTTTGTACACTTTTTTTTAATGATATGAAAATCTGAATTTCAGCCTCTAACTTCTAGAAGGAATGAACATGAAAGGTATAGAAAGCAAATAAAAGAAACTTGGCATCGAGAAGTAAAGCGAACTGTAAGATATTTCTGATTATTTTTATGAATCATTCTGTAATTAAGTATTTGTCTTAAGAAATACTCAGCTTTCAGTTTGTTTTGACTTTTTACATCTTTAGAACAGATAAAAAAAGCTTTAATGATTTTTATAAATGTTCTGTTAAATGTAAATTTATAACTTGAGTTTAAAAAATTATTTTTAAATACTTCAAGATTTTGATTACTATTTATCATTATTATGTAAATATTCACAAATTAAATTATATATATATATAATATATGCATTTTATCTGGATATATAAATCTGGATATATTCAATTATTTAATTTTAAATAATTGAATTTTCAAAGCCATTCCTATTTGTATGAATGATGAAAAGTACTATATCATAGATATAATGAAATTGTTACCTTCTTTATATGCGATTGTACGATATTAAATGCAATAAATTTCTTACCAAACATATTGAAAACTCATTTTAAAATATTGTCTGTCTTTGCAGCAAGAGTCGATTGTAAATCTGCGGAAAGCAAAAGCTCTGTATTTTCAACGGCAGCAAGAGTATGAGAAAGCAAAAGAATCTGCTTTAAAGGCTGAAAATTGTGAAGGAGTAGAAGCTAGTAAAATTGACAAAAAACGACGTGTTGAAGATGATGCTCTACAAAAGGCTATGGAGGCAGAAACCACATATAAATCATGTATACTTGAAGCTAATGAAAGACAACTAGCCCTAGAAAAGATGAAAGTATGTGCAATTTCCAAATCTGGTTGCCTTTGGTGCAGATAAGTTTAAATTAATTCAAAGTTATAAAAATAGTCAGTTTGAATACTCTATTGCCAAGTTGCAAAGTAAATATTTCTGCAAATGCTTTATTGATTTTACTCATTGTTGACTGGCAATTGTACACAGAGGCTTTCTTAGGTCATTGGCTATTATTTTGTAGTTGATTGCAGAATAGGAATAAACTTTATTTATATGTGAGGAATTAAGATAGTTTTTTGCTCATATCCTCTATATAACTTTTAAGGCTTTTTTGTATAATAAACTGTATAGCAATCACCTTGTAATAGTAAACAACATGTTTTGGTAATATATCCATAAATTGGAATTAATAATACAAGTACAAACTTGAATTAAATTATTTCTATTCAACAACATTTAGGCAGGAAAACATAACTTGTGACTGGTCAACAATATGTTAACATAAGTTAGATATTTAATTTTTAAAAAAATGTTTTTAAGTATAAAATTATACATAATGCATATTTTATTTATTATTAAAAAAAAAAAAAAACTTGTATTTTTTCAATTCAGATTTCTGCTATTAATATAATAAATTTATAAAAAAATTAGTTATACTATACAGTTATGACAAAATGTCTGTATTAAGCAATATGAAACTTTACACTGATTAGGTATAGATTATATAAACAATTGTACACATAGTAAAAGTAGTTCATACATCTTTTTAATATAAGAATAATAAAAGATTCTTTGTTAATTATTTCCATTTATTCATTATTCTCTTTTGTAAATGACAAAGATATATCTTGAGATCTACTGTAGTTAAAAATTTGTCAAATTGTGTTGTGACATAAAGATTACAGTTAAAAAGAACAAGTTAATAAATGTATACATTCCAGGGATAGAAGGCAGGGAAAATATTTCTTCCCACCTTCTGTCCAAGCTCACTTTTTCATCTGTCCATTTTTTATTCAGAGTTTTTCACCGAAATATGTTTGAATTTTTTTAATGCATCACCAGTAACATCTTTCAATTCTTTAATACATCTGTTGAAAAAAATCATCTTTCACACATTATGTCTGTTAAAACTCCATGCAATTGATCATTCTTGAATGTTTTCATCACAAATTTTACAAAATTTTTTTAATTTCAATTAGAAATTTACCTTAATTCTAGATTTAGAATACTCCAGAAGTTATTGTTTTGCTTTTTAATTTAGCAGCATAAATACATCATCTTATTAAGTCCATGCTATCCACCTATTTTGACTTATCTAATTCATAGAATTTTGAATTTTTTATAATTTTATATCTCTGTAATTTGACATGTCTGATCAAATAGAAATAAATAAAACTGATGTCTAGTCAAAAGATGTAATTAGTTTGGATGTTGATGCTACTGTATGGAAAAATGTTTTATGCTTTTTAGTATCAATGTGCTATGTTGTGTTTTATCCATCAATTTGCAATAGAAAATTCTCCATAATGGATTGTATGTTTAACCATTTTCTTTGCTCTCAATAATAGTACATGGAAATTCTTTTTCTTAAGAAAAATATCAATTAAAATGATTTTATACCTTTTAAAAAATGGATTTTAAAAATTATTAAGATTTGCAAGTATAAGGTAAATTTCGAAGTGTTTTAACAGGAAAACAAAATGTTTAGTTTTTAAGAAATGTGGTTAGGTTTCTGTAAAACAAATTTTAAAAAAGATTATCTTCTATAGTGTGAAGTCTTACAACGAGTTCGTGAATTGATTTACCAGTGTGACCAAACCATGAAAGCAGTTACTGTTGGGTATTTTCAATTACAGTCTACATTATCAGCTCAAGCACCTGTACAAGTAAGGAGTTTTTTTTATGAAAATTATTGTGAAAGTTTTAACTAATTTTATGTGAGGAAAAACAGTTTAATATAATTCATATTAAAATACTATTTACGCTTTATTTAAATTTAATGTGGAATTTTAAAAGTTCAGATTATATTGAAATAAAAATTTCATTGAGTTATTTGCTACTGATTTTATGATGCTGATAAATCTATATATGTTTACTGAAGAAATATGTTAAATTTATTATATTATAAGTGTGGTAAAATCTAAATTGTAAACTTTAATAAGTTATTTTGAATGTGTTTTTTTATTAAATTATATATATTTGTCTTTTCTCTATCAGCAGTTTTTACCATATTTTTTTATCTTAAATCATTTTTCAAAATATTTATAAAAGATTTTAAAATATTTTGTGAAAGTTAATATTTGCCTAACAACTGAATTTTTTAAATCAGTTCCAAACTCTATGTGAAAGTAGTCGTTTATATGAGCCTGGAACGCAATACATGGAATTCGTTAAAAGACTACCGCAACCCACTGGCCCAATATTTAATGGAACATTACCATTCACATTTGAATCATACTCATCAGAAAACAGGTAATTTTATTTTTAAAAATATATTTTTTATTTGATTTTTTTAAAAAAAATAATTTTATTTCTTAATTTAGCGAATAGAATGTTTTTTAAAAAAAGGAGAATTTATGATATAATCATTGTGTGTTTTGCATTATATCTGCTTTAAAAAAAATACTTCATCATGGTAATTCTCAAATTTTTTTCAATGCTAATTTTAAAATTGCTGCTTATGTACTAAAGCATATTGACTTCAAATTTTTTTTTTAACTTCTGAAAAATTTTGTGAAAAATTCGATTGTTTCTAAAATTATTAAATTTCCATCAAGTTTGCAAAATTTTTTGTTAATTGCATATTACACTAAAATATTTGTAAAAAGATTGATTTATACAGGTATTATATATTGATATGGATATTCTGTGTTTTAGGTTAGACAAATCCAGAAAATCTAATGGTTCCACAGAAAGTAATGAAGATATCCTTAACCATGGACTTTTGGAATCTAGATTATCCTCAGAAAGTAGAGGTATTTCATGTTCTTTTTATACTAAATTTCAGGTTTAATGATGTAAAATTTTATGTTATGATTGAATTTTTGCCAAGTAAAATTTTTATTATAAGATATTTATTTATGATTTTTTATTCCAATTACCTGGGTGCTCTTCTTTAATTCATTTTGTTTTATAATCCATTTCATTACCCTAAATTCTTTTTAATAACCTTCTAACATTTTTGTATTGAGCTGATACATTATTGCATCATTTCCTGGATCAAACTAACTGCCTTCCAAAGATGAAATTATATTACATCTTAGAAATTCCATGAGTTTGAATAAGCTGAGGGCTTTTGTATTGAGAGCGGAATGCTTTTGTTGGTCCTATATTTTATTCTCACATTTGCATGTTGCTGCTACTTCCTTTATAATTTGTAAATGCCGTCTTGTTTTTGTGTAATATGCCATCTCAAAAATATTATTAGTAAATGAATAACGGGCATTCCTGAATTCTTTTGCACTTAAGTGTATCCAAAATTTTATCCAAAGAATCCACAACATTTCATATTTATAAAATGCTGAATGCACAAATGATATAAAAATTATTAATAATCTACTTAATTATTTGGAAATTAAATAAACTACACCTTTAAAAAGTTTATTTCAGAGGAAAAACTTAGTTATACTAAATGATTACAACTAAAGTTTATATATATATAGTAAAATATAAATGTTATGTGTTAGTATATTCATTTGATGCTTGAATAATTTTTATTTCTTATATATTACTTTTATTTTTTATAGTAAAAACATTTACTTAGTGATTTTTGGATTTCTGAATTAAATACTAAAAGTTCTTCTATTGATATTGTTGAAAATTTGCCGAGAAAATTTTTAGGACACAAAAAGAATTAAAACTACTCACAACTTTGAATATAAATTATTTAAATGTGTAACAATTATGTAATTTTTTTAGAAAAACTTAGAATTCAACAGCCCATCAAGGCATGGGGCTCTCCCACTCAACCAACAATGGGCAGTGATTCAGATAGCATGAGCAGCTGTCCTAGTAATAAATCTCAAGATACAAGCCCTGCTGCTAGTCCTCACATTTCTGTTAGAAAAATTGTGAACATTTCTTCAGGAGATGAACTGGAAACAGATCATGACAATGGTATTGCTTTTTATTTAGCTTCTTTATACTTGGAAAATTGAATGTTTAACAACGAAGTAATTTGGAAATTGTTTATAGTATAGTACAGAAGTAGGGAACAATTTTACCATTAGAGGCCACATGTAAAATAAGTTGTAATAAAGGAGGCCACATAGGTTGATGTACCTATAAATGGGACTTTTTTGAAATTATTAATAGTTTTTGTATCGATTTAACAATTTTGTGCATTATATAGAAATATTATAAACAAAAAAAAATTAAACCCTTATTTACTTATTGTTTAATATAAAAAGTTACCATATAAAATATTTTTGTATTCACATAAGGGTAAAAAGTTGTTATAACATTCATCATTGATTATTATTTTTCTATACATTTATTAAATTCATAGATATTGTTATAACTTTCTATATTTCACTGTTATTAATTTTATTTATGTAAGCATGAAAAATATATTCACGTATTTGGATCAAACTTCATAATGTGAAGCCTTAATTGTGTTCCTCTACAAGAGCATGTGTGGTAGTGTTGCCATGTTGCACTAAGTGGCATTCTAACATTTGAAATGTACAATTTGGCAATTCCCGTGAGCAGTTATTGAAACATACATTCATGCCATTCTTTATTTAATTCCATTGATTTGCAAACTGTTATTATCTATGTAATTAAATATTAATTAAAAGAAGTGCTAGCTTTTATGAAGGGCCGCACAAGAAACTCATGGAGGCCGTAGGTTCCTCACCTCTGGTATAGTACATTACTTTATTCCTGTTTTATGGGTAAACAAAAAAGAGAGGGAGAAAATCATCTTTAATTATGTTTGTATTTTATGATCATCAAATTTCATTTAATTTTCCTTAGAAGTTAAATATATTTGATGAATCTAGTAATTATTAATGACCATGATAACCCCAAGTGGTCATGGTCATAAACCCATAGCTAGAGTTGTTTCTGTCAAATCAGAGTTTGGGTCCTAATGCCATTAGAAACTTGATGTATAGAGTTGCTGATGCACATTAAATCTGTCGAGATTCACATTTGCATAGTGTGGAGGTTTGGAGAGTGGGTTCAGGTGTTGTCCTCATCATTTGACAGAGATTAAAAATTTTAAAGTCTTTTGTCAATAACCTGTACATATTCCTTTGAAGTTTTAACATTAATAAAAATAATCAGTTATTATTAACTAATTATTTAAGTTAAATTAAGTGCAAGTTTTTTAATTCTTTTTTTTTTATAAATCATATTAATGCTTGCATTTTTGTGAAGCAAGGTTTAAATGAGATAAATCTTTTGTTACTTTATTTAAAATAATTATTTAAGGTTTCTTTCCATGTTTTAAAAAAACTCATGTGTTGATGTAAATGCCAATTATAATTTGAAGTAGGAAATAGTGTTATGAATAATAATTACTTTTGATTAGGTTGTGGAACACATTGGGGAAATGTTTGTTAAAAAAAAAAAACAGATGAATAGAATTTTAATAGTATTTTAAATTCATGTTTAAAAATGGCAAATTTCTGGGGATAGTTTTAGTTTGATTCATAAAGTACCTGTAAAATCTATTCTAAGAAATAGACTATTTATGCAAACAATAATAGAATTATGAAAAATGGATACCAATTGAGAGATAAGTAAAATGGGAAAATTGCTGCATTTTATATATCAGTTGATTAGGAAGCTTGAATTGAAGCTTTTAAATATTTTTGAGTCAAATGGATGGTAATTAAGACTTTGAGCTTTCAATTTAGTTTTTATTAATCACAAATTAATGTTTGTATATTGAACTAATAATCATCAAAAAATGCATGAATTTGTCTTCTGTTTTAATTCCAATTCCTTTTTGTTGCATAGAAAACCTCTATTTCTGTTAAAATCTAAAAATAATTTTAAGATTTTTCTTTCTAGTTGACACATTTGGTCAAGGCAGAAGAGCATGCATGTCCAAGGCAGCAGAGACACATACTTTTCGAAGATTAAAAACCCCTTCTAGGTGTCGAGAATGCGATTCTTATGTATATTTTCATGGATTTGAGTGCCTAGAGGTATGTAATACATATTTACATGTTCATAAAGAGACCTTTTGTGTCATTATTAAGACTCCAAAGCAGGCATGTCAAACTAATTTGATGTCACAGGCCACATGAGCTATTTTATATTAAGTTGAGGGCCGTATGTTTTCAATGTTCAAAAAATTAATAAAACAGGACTTTTAGAATGATTAAAATTATTTTTCATTAAACTCAATGTATTATATAATGTCCTATAAAAAAAACAAAAATAAAAGTTATAATATGAAATGCAATTTAATATTACTTTTAGAAGATATTTGGCATCGTTTCCCCCCCCCCCCTCAAAGCAAGTCATCAAAATTTGGTAGAACCTGTTGAGCTGGTGTAATTTTTTTAAGAAAATGTTGATCATTTAATCTTGACATCTCTGAATTTTTGTTACTTTTCATTAAAGAAAAAAAATCTCGCATAAATAAATGCTTCTAAACATAGCCATTCATTATACATGTACAAAAAAATAGCATTTTAAGAAACCTATCTACAGATGAATATGTATAAAAATCTAGAGAGAGTCTCAAATTTCAAACATTTTTACTTCAACAAAGAGTCACAATAGATTTCAATTAATTCCATTGTAAGTTTTCATCAACAACTTCAATATCGACAGATGGAGGTGATATTAAGAAACGAAATTGTAATTCAAAATTTTTAAAATCAGGAAATATTCGATCGAATTCCATTTTTAACAATTCATTTTGGTGAGAATATTCTGTAAATATTAATTTTAGTGCTTTAATCAATAGATTTTGAAAGCTTTAAAAGTGAGACAAGTTTTCTCTTTCTGTTTGTAATAATTTTTGTTTGAAAGTGTTAATATTATCAAATAGCATTGTAACAAAAGGATTTTTGCCTTGAAGCTTAAGCTAAATTGACCTGTAATATCAACTGAGATAGCCAGGATCTTTAGTTCATATTTCAAGTTCATCTTTTTATTCAGCACATTCGTATTTTTTTTTGTTTTCAAGAAAAATGATTTCATCCAGCAATTTAAAAGATCGTTTTAACACTTTATGACACGAAATCCATTTAACTTTCATACAATATGGTTGACCGATCAATTCGCATTCTATATCTTCCAGAAATGAAGCAAATCAACGATACCAAAGTCTACATGCTCGAATACAGTTACAATTTTACTGACTATTTTAAAACATGTCCAATATATCCAAGTACATGCCAAAGAACAGTACTTGTTATGGAGTAATACAATTAAAATGTTTAAAATTATTATTATGTTGTTTACTTGTTTCTTTTAATCTTGCAACTCCTTTAGTTATACTGGTCATGGTAAGTGCACTATCAGTTGCAGGACAAATCAACTTTTCCAAGGAACACTTCTCATCTCAAAACTTCTTTAAGTATATCAAAAATATGTATTATGCATAATATATGACTCTACTCAACTATATATCTACTATTTCATCATCTCTGCTGGTTACAGAATTTCGACTTAAACTTATACTTTTAAATCTTTTTCATTTGTTCTGGACATAATACCGTTTTTTTTCGAATCTAAACCGCCATCGATTCTAAGCTACACTCAAATTCTCAACAAATTTTTGTGAAAAAGGAAAAGTAGTGTAAGAGGGTATATCGATATCAAATTTTACGAAATTAAAATAAATTTAAAATGAGAACTAATAAGAAAGGAATAATTATTTTATCAGTATTATAAACTTTTAATTACATACATGAACCCGTAATTGCTCTTAATACCCTATTCAACAGATTTCTTTCCCCTCGATTCTAAGCAGCCCCCGATTTTAAGTAGCATTAACATTGGGAAAAAGTGCGGCTTAGATTCGAGTAAATACGGTATTTTCACAGCTTTAATTCAGTGTTCACTAATCTTGTTCAGTAAATGATCTGCTTGCGATTAAAAAAGTGATAACATATAACTAGTTTTAATAAATAACTAGATAATATATAACTATAACCCTCGAGTAGCTGAACAGTGCAAAGTTTGTATTCACTCTCATTCAACAAATTTAGTGAATACATTTTTTTTCATTTTTTAAGAATTATTTCTATTTTGACAACTCGTTTTCATAAAGATTCACAACAAATTTGTCGTAGTTTTTTTTTGATTTTTGTCATAGTTGCCTTAAAGTTAAATTCCTAACAACTGAATTATAGTTTTTACAGTGTGAGGCACAATAAAATATATTTTTATATTTTATTTGTTTTGGGCAAAAAAGATATTACAGTTCCCATTTTTCTTGAAAATTAGGATGTTCATCTTCAGTTATCTTTTCATACTCTGTTCTTGATTGTTTTTATTAAAATAACTTTTTAGTTTAATATGAATAAAAGCCAAAATCCACTTTCCTTCACAAACGATTGAGTAAACGCTACACTTTGTCTTGGTCTCATCTTGGCGTTTTTAAATTTTGAAAAATAAAACTTCAATTGCTTCTGACGTCCTGCTCTTCGTTTCTCGCTGATTGGATATTTCAAAGAGAAATAAAAGTCATACTCACGATGAATCCTAGTGTGATCTATAACAAAAAATATTCATAAATGCATTTAAGAAAACAATTATTATAGTAAAATTAAATGAAAAAAATTAATTAAATATTAAAAATAATTTTCATTTAAGGCTATTTTGATAGTTAAGTATGATTTTCTTTAAAATAAATTTTCAAAAAATAAAAATAAACTCTTTAAAGATTGATATTTAAAATTTTTAAAATGTCTCCGCGGGCCGCAACCTATGTATTGGCAGGTTGCATGTGGCCCGCGGGCCGTGTGTTTGACATGCCTGCTCTAAAGGAATGCTTTTGTGTGTGTGTATGTGTGCATATTCATGTGGGGGCAAAAGTTCCTGTTATAGAAATTTACTTCGTGTATTTTTTTTTTTTTGTAACTTTGATCAATGTATATATAGATAATTATAATATAGCATATATTTTTTATTACAATATAATTCTGATTTAGTTTTAACATTGAAAAAATTACTTTATTTATATTTATGTATATATATATGTTACTAGCAAAGTATGAAATCTGGCTTTCTATAGAATGCCCAGGCATTGTATATAATGGGTAAAACTAGCTGGCAATGTATGAAGTAATTCATATTTCACATAGGCATTCTATAGAATTCTCATTTTGAATATTTAATCAAATGGTATCGGGCCACTCAAGGAGCATTAAGTTATTTCCATTTTATTTACTGGGGTGTATGTCTCTCGCGTTTGTGTGATTTTCCACAGTATATTTTATGTAAAATCACTTTATATTCATTTTTTGGTGTAACTTAATTTTATTCTGAAGCATATTTAAATACAATTAAATTACAATTGTTAAATCAAAAAATTTAAAACATAAATAATCAATATCCCACCTTCAGCCAGCCATGGTAAAATTATCAAACATTGACTGGTCTGCTAAGATGAAAAGGATGGGAAGCACTGCTATTAAGTCAGGGATTTTGATTTTTCTATAGAATTCCTAGGCAAAAAAGTATGTAATAATTCTCATATTTCATACTTTGTCTAAAGACATCCATCATTCTATACAATGCCGGGATTTCATACTTTGCCAGTAACATATATATTCCTAAAACTAATTTTAAAAATTTATATCTTACAACTACATTTATGAAACTTTTTCAGTCAAATGTAAACAGTAAATGAATTTAAAGCATTTAAAAAAAAAAAAAAATAGCATGAACATTTTGAAATTCTTCTAAGAAAGTGCCAATGTAATGATTATTGGCAATGGTATTTATAATGAGAGAAACATGTTTTGGGGCAGTTGTTATTATAATGAATATATAGCTATTTCTTACAAAATAAAAATGTAGTTTTAAAAAGCTGAATTTTAATCTTTTGATGTGTTTTATTTAATATCATTTCTCATTATTAGTGCTAATTATTGATTATATTTCAAAGGCATTGTTTATGCTGTATACTTTATTTTACACATTATTCATTTTTGTAATTTTTCTTGTAGTGTGGTCTAGCTAGTCATAAAAAATGTCTGGAATCGCTGGCAATTCAGTGTGGGCGAAAACGCTTGCCTCGTAAAATGACCACATTTGGTGTTGACTTGACTACACATGCTCAAGAATCAGGCGAAGAAATACCGTACATTGTCAGTAAATGTATAACTGAAGTTGAAGATAAAGGTTTTTGTTTAAAGGTTAAAAAATAAGTGATTTTATTTTACTTCAGTATTAGATGTAAATTAGATGTTTGTTGTTAAATGAATAATTTTTATTGTTTGCTGAATTTGAGGCAGAATTTAATCATGTGTACACATGTCTCCATGTGCTTTGATCTTGATGTTTTTGAATTAAAACTGTAGTGACAAAACCTAAAATGTGTTATTCTATGTCATAACTTTTCTTAGTTTTTTTCAGAATTATTTTCATCTATCATTTAAAAAAAAAATGAAATATTTTTGTTGCAAATTTGATAAAGGATATTTTAAATCATATTTCAGTTTTTTGTTAAAAAAATTTCTCATCGTAGATGGATTTTCTTTTAATAATTTACACATTTGTTTTTTAAATTGTAGTTTTTGGTTTTTAAAAGACAGTTTAATTAAATACATTTTCTATTCAAATAATTCTTTTGAAAAATATGGTAAAGTACCTTTTTATAAGTATAAAAATTATTTTATTACAATACGTACTTTTCTCCCAGACTTGAACAGGTGAGAATTATGAAAATTCTGTTTATTTAAAATGTTGTTTCAAAATATTTATCTAATCCATAATACTCAAAATCAATTTAACCTTATAGCACTGAAAGAAAATTTATCTTATTTTACTATTTTGGAATAGGAAAACTAATTTGTAAACAATATTAAAATTGCAAAAATATTTTTCAAAATTTCAAATATTTTGTGATTATACATGTATTTATATTATTTTTTTGTGATTTGAAAAATTTGCTTGTACTTACTAATGTAATTATTGTTATAAGTAATGTATAAAATCTGACTCTTTCCATATAAGTTGTTTTTAAAAATAATTTTTTCGAAATTTTGTGAGTTTTATGTCTTAATAACATTTAATGTACATTAAATAGATTTCTTTAAAACTAAATTTCTTTCTACTGTTTTGTTTTAAACATCTGTAGGGTATTTATCGAGTCTCAGGAGTCAAATCAAAAGTTGAAAAGTTATGTCAGAGTTTTGAAAATGGTGCTGAATTAGTGGATTTGGATGGCATGCATCCAAATGTAGTTTCTAATGTCTTGAAACTCTATTTAAGACAGGTAAGTGTGAAATTGAAGACTATTTTTACTACTTTGAATGTAGATATTTATTGATTAAATTTTTATGCATAGAATGAGAATTGTAGATTTAGGAATGAATATTAGTTTCAGAAAGCCATTTAGATAGCTTTTATTTTGTCACTAAAATATTTATTTGTTGAGTAATTAGAGGTGAAAATTATGCTTTTATTTTTATATTGGATTTTTTTTCTCAATACATTTTGGAATATTTTACATGCATTGAGAAAATCTGTAATATGTTTTCCAGATTTTTAGCCATTATAGTACAGCATTTAGTGATAAAAATTCAGTTTTTATATAAAAAACTGTAATATTTTGTTAGACATAAACAGTGACAATTTTATGTTTGAAGCCTTGTAATTTATGTGTCATAGTGTAGTTTTGAAAATATATTATTTCACTTTTTTTCTTCTTACCGTTTGATGAATAAAACATCTTTTATTTGTATCTTAGTTGTGTAAATGTACTTTTTTAATTGTGATGGCAAAAGTTTCTACCAAAATATATGATTGCACTGTATATGTTTTTTAAGTTTTAAAGTACTTTTTTTCATTTATATATTGCAATATTATAGAAGTTCTTATAGTATATATATACTACAGAAAAATTGAAAATGATTATATCTATCATAATTTTGGTCTATAATTTTTTTTATATTTCTATTTATTAGCTTCCAGAACCTCTTCTTACATACCGATTATATCCTGATTTCATTAAAATTGCAAAGGTAAGTACAGGAAATGTATCATATTTTATACATATATATATTTCTCTGTGAAACTACAAAGGAATTGAGAAATGCGTCATAATTCTGACATGATTCTTTTCTTAAAAAAGGATTTCCCATCTCAAAAGTGTGAAGACAGTCTTTCCTCTGAGGCTATCATTGAAGAATTGCAAAAACTTGTTCAACGTCTTCCATCTGTTCATTTATCTACACTTAAATGCCTCATGCATCATTTGTACAGGTATGGTACTTCAATGGAATACTTTGCATTCTAATGATTCAATAAATTGAATTACAAACATGTTAGAAATTTGTATTGTTTGATGCAAATGAGAGAGTGAAATGACTCAGATTTTAAAAGCAATTAATTTTTTGAAGCTCAGCATAAGAAAAATGTTTATGTTTGCAGCTAGCTCTGTTATAATAAAAAAAATTTCTATTTTATGTAATTTTTTTATTATATTTTTGTGATTAATGGATAAAATATTTTTATATTTTAAAGTTGGAAATTGATCCTTTTCAGATAATACACATTTGTGCTAAAAGTCTAACTGTGTATGAAACATTGCTACTGTACTTATTTTACTTATGCTCTTGACTTAAATTTGAAATTTATAATAAAGCTGGGCTTAAATATTTTATGGTGTTCTAGCACAGTTAAGTATCTATATATTTTAAACACTGTTGCTGATTTTACTAATATGTAACTTTTAAATGAGATTACTGCTAGCATTTGACTCAAATATCTACCTGAATTAAACACTGAAATAAATCTTAATTTTAAATTTTAATTTATTGTATTTTGAAATATATATCTTCATATACAATTCCAGGGTCTCGGAACACTCGAATCACAATAACATGCCTCCCAGTAATTTAGGTATTGTCTTTGGACCAACTCTCCTGAGAACAAGGTAATTCAAAAAATATTCTAATTCTGGAATTTTTTACTTTTATTTGAACATTGTGTTTGTAATGCAGTAATTAGGAATTTTGAACTAGCATATAAAGTATATATGTGTGTAATTTTAGCGAAGGAAGTGCCTCTTTAAGTTCCCTGATTGACACAGTTCATCAAACAAGAGTTATTGAATTACTCATTACATATGCATATGAGATATTTGGCCCACCTCCTAAATCTGCATCTAGTCAAAAGGACGATTTGTGTTCACACAAGAAGTCTAAGTCAGCCCGATACAGAGGTAATATTATCTAAAAATATTAATTTTAATTTACTATAATGCTGTTTTAGAATTTAAAATGATTTGCGTCGTTTATTATGTTTGCATAAATTAATGTTACATCTAGCACTGATTAATGAATAAGGACATTTATTCAATTGAGTCTTAAATTAATTCTGTGAAGTTATGATTTATTTATACCATGGAACTCGAATTGATTGTTTATTAGCATCACATATTGGAACAACATAAGGGATATTGGTAACGGACCTTTTAATTTAGAACCAAAGTCAAATGTCAAGGATAACACCTGAGCTGGCACCCCAAAGCTCAACAAATTTAACATACACTAGCTGCATTAAATAGCAGGTCTTCAATGGAACCAAGATTTGAACCCATGGACTCAATAAATATAACCCCAACCACAAATGAGTTTGAGATTGTGACCAGTTAGCTCTTTTGGCCTCCATTGTCTTTACTATTATTTTGGATCAGTATACTATTGTATTTATTCGAATCTAAGCCATCATCAATTTTAAGTCACACTTCAAATTCTCAAAACTTTTTTTATGAAAAATTAAATAAGTGTAAAATAGTTTGCCGACATTCAACATTTACGAAATAAAAAAATTAAAATGAGAACTAATATGTAGTGAATAACTAATTTATTTTACCAGGATTAAAAACTTTTAAACACATGTGTGAACTATAATTGCTCTAACCGTCAGTATTGTATTCAATTTCTCCCATCCAATCAATGAATTTGTTCTCCGATTCTAAGCTACTCTTAATTTTCAGTAACATTAACATTGGGGAAACAGTGTGGCCTAGATTCGAATAAATACGATATTTATTATTTTATACAAATCAATGTACTAATTATTATTTTGGATTTTGTCATAAATATTTTTAAATCATTCTCATACATAAAGGAAACCAACTTTGGGGGAAGTTGACTTTTTTAGCATTTTAGTTTCAGCATATAACATTACTAAAATTTCAGCATTAATTATGTTAAATAATATGTTTATGAGGATATCTTATTGACTCACTCAATCATTTACCCTTAAGTTCAAAATTTATCCTAGCTCAAGCCTAGTACTGCTGAAGACCTTCCATGTAGAGGGGGCCGATGCATATTAAATATTTCAAGGCTTAAACGTCCTCCTGTTGGTGTGGTGTGGAAGTTAGGAGAGGGGTGCCAGCTCAAGTGTCGCCCTTATCACTGCACCAGGATTCAAAATTATGAGGTCCGTTGCCAAAAGTCCTCATGTAGCTGAATAGTGCAACATTAATATTCACTCACTCTAGTTTATCCTTGATGTGTTTTACTTGATTCTCATGGTATTTTTTTAAACAAACTATAAAATCAATGAATGAAAGCATACCAACGTGTTTTCTCATGTTTTAAATTTTTTTAAAAAATCTAATTGTTAATTATATTTATTTAACTTGATTTTTTTCATGGATATTTCATTATAAAATCCTTGATGTATGTTATAATTAAAAAGATCATTTCTGTTTTTTCTTAATTTTATTCTAAAAAGATAAATAAGTATGCAATGTTGCTTAAAAATTTTACAATAAAGATAAATTTTTTCAAATATATATAGAAATACATATGTTATTTTTTATAATGTCATTACATTATAAAAAGTAATTATGTATATTTGTAGAGATATAAACATTCAGCGTTAACTACTGTTAGCATCCATTTGATGTTAAGATTTATTTTCTTATTATTTTTAAATAATTCTCTCTTGTGTGTGTAAAAAAACATTTATAAAAATTTGTAATTCTGTATTGCATATTGAAAATGAGGATCTATTGAAAAGAATTTTAATTGGGTTTAAATGGGTTAAGACTATTAAAACGTGATTCTTTATATAATTATTTCATTTGAAACTCTTTTAATAATGAAGTTAGTGTGTAAATAGCTGTTATGCGTATTACTGAGAAATGCATCTGGTTTTATTTAGGTGGTAAACAGGTTCTCAGTCGCACAGTTTCTGGTTCCAGTCAGACCAGTGATGTCGAAGAGTCTCAATTTATTGAGGTGGATCATCATAGAGATGGAATAGCTGATTTGGACAATTATCCCATCCCTGGTTATCTCCCAACCGATAAAAGTCAAGAATTTGAAACTTCGCATCAAAGCTCCGATGTCACCCATTCTTCAGGTAGGTAATAACTTTGAATTTCTTCAATTTTGTTAGTTACGACTTCAAACTATTCTAATATTTCCTTTTTGATTTGAAATTAAATAAATAGATACCATCTCTTAGCTTAAGTGTCTTAGAGTATTGTAATATTTTAAAGAAACTGAATATTGTTTATAATCAAGGTTTCTCATAAGAAATAAGTGTAAAATATATTTTATGCAAAAATTTTTATTTAATTTTTATGAATTGAAATGATTCATGATGATCTTAGTTAGTGATTTCAGTTCATAAAGGAAATATTAAAACCATGAAATAAGAGAATGAGCTGCATTTAAAATGGTGCTTGAGGAAATAAATTTTGATATAGAACTTATTGTGGAAAGTTCAGAAAGGGATATATTTTAAAGAGAAAGAAACTATGCTATAGGGAAACATTAAAATCTAATATAAAAGTCACAGATATTGTTTGGTAAGGGATTGTAACAATTCTATGCATTATCATTTTTGTTCATTTAAAATAAGAAAAAGCATTAAATTTTTTTCCCTCTCCTAAAAAAAATGATAAAATTGTTGTGTATATGCTGTTTTTCAAGTGTAAAATTTTTTGTTTTATGAATACTTTCTACTTTGATGCAAAATTTATTGGTATCACATTTTGCAGACGATCTTCTTTACTCCACCATCACTTCTGATGATGATTACCCTGAAATCATGCTCACAGATGATTCTGTCTTCAAAAAGTCT
Source organism: Trichonephila clavata (assembly GCA_019973975.1). NCBI lineage: Eukaryota > Metazoa > Arthropoda > Arachnida > Araneae > Nephilidae > Trichonephila > Trichonephila clavata. The sequence continues at coordinate 319,439 of BMAO01012809.1, forward strand.
CCTGTATTGCCATGCTCACTAAGCCAGTTCACAGAAACCAAATCCAATGAAGATTCCATTAAACCAGAACAGTCTTCTGTGCATATGAAAGTGCAAGATGCTCGTGCCTCGTTATCATCTTCTCCTGCTGTATCTGAGGCAAGCCATTGTAGCTCTCTCCTCCGCTCCACTGATGATGAATCTGTATCTGATCCACCTTGGAAAGATGGTCCAGTACCACCTCCAAGAAAAAATGCTCCTGCTAACCTCCAGTTGAACCAGAGTTTTTTACATGGAGCAGCAGACCGTAAACAAGGCAACTCCTCTTTATCAGAATCTTCGGGGGTGTCATCCGCTGCATCCACCAGTCCAAGTGCTGTTGATACTGCCAGTCAGAGTGATCCAGGCAACATTTACACTTCTACTGCCCAGGTCACTCTTGCTGGACAAAAGAGTCCCTCCCACAACTCGAGGGCATCTACGTCCTCAATGACAGCAGAACTGAGGCGACAATTCTTCGAACTACCACCACCTCTACCATCTGGAACACCTCCACCAACAACTCGGGCAGGACATCAGATGGAAGTTGTGAAGCATGTTGCAGAATTCAGTGAATCTGGTTCTGTGTCGTGTTCTTCTGAATCAAATATGAAAATGTGCCAGACGGAGACATGTTCTGGGAATTTCGAGGGCAGGAAAGATCTAGAAACCACTTCTGCGCTTCAAGGTATTTATTTGTGATTTATGCTTATTTATACTTAAATTATCTTTAAAGGTATTACTTGTAACAATTTTAAGAGATTATGATTTTTTAGGATTTTCATAAGTTTTGCCAGATGTTTAATATTTGACCATCATTTCTTGCTTAAATTTCAACCTTATTTTTATGATTATGACTTAGAAGTATATGGCATAGTGGTAAAATTTAATACAAAAACATAGTCTCTTTTCTGAAGAAACAATGGTAGCAGAGTGGTAATAGTCACAAATTTATGATCAGCATTATTTTTGTTGAGGGGGTTTTGTCCTGGAGTCATTATAAAAACCTACCTTATAGAGGCACTAATGCATTTATAATCTGTTTAGGTGCTAAGGGCTTCTATTGGTATTGAGTTGCTATTCAAGCAAGTCTTTCGTTTATTAAAAAAGTGGCTGTGGTAACCAAGTAGCTGCAAACTTGTGATTGGTGTTTCTATTGAGTCATGATATCACTAAAGACCTTCTGTGTAAAGTGGCAAATGCACATTATATCAAGATTCAATTTTCTCACACTGGTTGAGCAGAGAAGCTTGAGAGTGGGGGGCCAGCTCAGGTGTCATTCTCATCACTTGAACAGTGGTTCAAAATTGCAAGGTCCATCACCAATATGTGCTGTTTTGCTTTGGAGTGCAATCCCCATTCAGGTTTTATTTTGTCATAAAATATTGTAGTAAGTTTTTAGAGCAAATACAATAAGGAAAAAGAATAGAGCCAGATTTCTTTATCAATACTGTGTTTTATGTAACAGCAGAGAATACAAAATTTTGCATTTTTTGAAGTTCCAGTTACAAATAAAAATATTTGTAAGAAATATTTTTTCGAAATCTGCAATAAAAAATGTTAGATTGAAACTGTTAAAACCTTAAAATTAATTCATGTTTACTATTTTGCATCATTTATTGTTGAGCAGAGGAAAGTACATCAGTGATTCTCTTTTACGATGAATTGTAGTTTTCATCTATTCATAACCATTTGATAACCAGAAAGAATTATGTAATGAATTTATTAAAATCAGGGAAATTAATGGATATGTACATGTGTACCAGAAATATGTAATGGAATTATCATATTTATTCGAGTTGAAGCCGCACTTTTTTCCAATATTAATGCTATTGAAAATCAGGTGTAGCTTAGAAACAAAGGTGAAAAAATTTGTTAAATGGGGAAAATTGAATACAAGACAGGGAGAGCAATTACATGTTCATGTATGTATTTAAAAGTTTTTGATACTGGTAAAATAAATTAACTTATTATTAGTTCTCATTTTTTTAAATTTCATAAATATTGGATATTGATATGCCATTCCACACTCTTATTTTTTCACAAAATTTATTGAGAATTTGGGATGCAGCTTAGAATTGATGGCTTGGATTGTTATAAATGAAATGAATATTCAAATAGAAGGAAAACAGTATTTTTCCCTGGAAGACAATCAAGTTTTATCTTGTGGCTTGAAAATATTTAATAACCTTTATATTTATAACATCTTCTAATATTGATGAGCTTAAAAATTTCTTTTGAGGATTTCATTCAGAATATTGAACATTGCATTAAAATTTTGAAGATACTTGATTTTTAAATGACAAACTATTCTAAATGTGAATAAATAATTATAATGCTGTGCATCAATGAACTGAATCAGGAGTCAATTAAAGATGACAATTTCAGTTTTAGATTAACCTTGATTTTCTTTTTTGATTAGTTCTTTAAATGTGTATGAAAGTGGAGGTGTACAAAAAAAATAGGACTTTGTATAAATTAGTGTTTCTAATATATTTATAATTGCTCTGTGTCAGAGCTTATGCACACAGGACCGATTCTAGGGTGTCAGCCGCCCTTCTACAAAGACCTAATGTGCCACCTATTTGGAGAATTTTTCGTGTTTTGATTGATACTTAACGTTGACTTTATAAACACATCTACCTGTATAAGAGTAAAAAGTAAAACATTAATAAAAATGCAAATAGATGCAAAAATAACTGTCCTCTATTTTGTTTTCCAAAATTGAAAATATTCAATATTGAATTTAAACACTTCTATATCTTAGTTAATATTAACCATATAGATATTTCTGTAAAGCAAATGTTGCGAAAATCATTTTTGAGACACCTTTGTTAAGCATTGATCCACAGTGCCCCACTAGTATCGCTAATGAGCAAAAAAAAAAAAACTTTTTCTAGCAGTATTGCCAGATCTGTCACAGATTTTGCTACTAAATGAAAGATGTGTATAAAGTGTATTAATGGACAACGGATCAATACGCTGTGGACTAACATTCTATTTTTCTTAAACTAGGCTATGTTATCAGGAAATTGGGACTTGTTTTGATTTTTTAATAACTATTTAAAATTCAGCATATTTATTAAACTCATCATAAGTTTTATTTTGAGAAATTCACAAAAATTTTTGCACGATTGATAGAATTATATGTGGCCGCCCCTTGTTTTAACTGTGTGCGTGCAGTGCAGGCGCTGCAGACTTGCTAGGATCGGCCCTGTATGCACATTAAACCTTTTGAGGCTCAGATTCCTCATATTAGTGTGGTGAAAAAGTTTGAAGGCAACTCAATTGTTATCATTACTTGATTGTTATTTAAAATTTCTTGGACCATTGCCAATTGCCCTCATGTTGCTTCTGAACGCACCATTAATAAATAATCTATGTAAAATATATGTTTTATGGAGATTTATTGGTATATAAAATTTTCTTTTTACCAGAAAGAATTACACACAAATAGTGAAAGTAAAACAAACAAATTTAAAAGAATATCTTTCATTATTATTGTCATGAAACAATGCATGAGATAGCATGTTTGCCAAATCTATGCTTGACTAATTTTCAAAAGTTTGGTGGCTTTATTATTTGCAGCTTCAAAAAATTTAGCAAGAATGTTTATTTTTAATACATGCATATTTGCTTAATATGTAAAGCATTAAGCTTTGTTATTTGAAAACCATTTGTGCATGTTGCTTAGCACTATTGAAGCCAAGTTTGTACTTTGATATTCACTTTTACTCTCAGGACCTACTGGCCGACCTAGAGGATCTAGTCTTTCTCATGCATGTGCCGCTGAATCAATCTCCTCTAATACTTTTTACAGGAAAGAAGACAATTCCAGGTTAGCGTTTATTCTTTTATATTTTGTTGTGTCACTAATTTCTGACTTTTGCATGTTCAATACATATTGCTCTGATTTTTTTTAAATGATTCCTGTAAAAATCTCATGCTTATAATTTTTCAAAAAAAAAAAGAAAAAAAAGATGAATTTTTTTTTAGTTGTAATAATTTTACTTTATAATCATTCTTACATAAAACTATTTTATCCAAATGAATAAGTTAAAATAACCAATTTGAGAAAGTGAAATATCTTATGACATATTGCTTCCTGAAATAATAGTTTTAGCTAATAAATTTGGTTGCAATATTGTAAATTCTGAAAGGTGCACAGCTGATATCTTTTAATATATATATGAAGGTGGATCAGATATAAGTAAGACTTAAATAATGGTTGACAATTTATAGATATTTTACTGTAGCAACCATGATAAATTAAGTTCAAATAATCATATATTTGGTAGCATTTTAATTTTCATTTGTTCACTTATTTGATTCTTATTAATAAGATTATTATTATTAATGAATAATGATTAAGTACCTACTGCAGTTCCATGAAGAAAAAATTATTAAATTAATGAATGAAAATATTAAAATTTATCACATATCTTATTTAGACTTAATATGTAAATAGCTCAAGTTTTGAAAGATGACTATGAAAAAGTTGAAAATTTAGTTTTCAATTGTGAACTATGAATTAATCTAACTTGTTTGAAAATTCATCAAATTCTTAACCTTGCATTTGATGATAAAAAAAAAGTTACCAAAATTAGTAACAAAAAAGGTATAAATTATGAAAATGTGCAATTCTTTATTTGGGACTAATTTCAATTTTATAAAATCATGGTAAAGTGACTGCCTCAAATTTTGAAATGAATTCAAAAGGTAACGCACACACACACAAACTTTAGATACACTTTGATCACAATAAAGCAAAGAGGAAATATATTTTTGATGCAGATTTTAATTTATAATAAAGTTGGGTGAAACACATGTACCCGATATTTAACGGTACAAAAAATGAAATTGTTTCATTAATAGCATTAATGTGACTATCCACCAGAAAAATTCTCATGAATGCTTTTTAGGATTTACAAGGTATTGTGTATGCAGGGGCATAACGTACACCCCCACATTGCGTGGAGGGGGCAGGATTCTATTTAACCAACATAAAATATTGAAGGCGAAACCTGACTTCGCAGGGGGCCTTAATATTCTCCATTATGCCACTGTGTGTGTTAGTTTTGACCAAGGTCCAGGTAATGCTGTTGTAGCTTTTGGAGAAGGCTTTAAGTGGCTGTGAACTCATGGTTGATGTTTCTATTAGTTGCTTGTTCTAGTCTTCATACCACTAAAGACTTGCCTTATAGTAGGGCTGATACTCATTAAATCTTTTGAGCCTCAAAGTCCTCGCTGTGTGGTGTAAAAGTTTGGAGAGTAGGGGTGGTAACTCTCTCTCTTAGTTGTGGCCCTGGTCACTTGACTGAGGTTCAAAATTATGAGATCCATGGCCAATAGCCGTCAGGTTGCTTCTGAGTGGGACAGTAATAAACAGTCAATCAATGAAGAATGTACCAATCTAAAAGATGTTCTATTATGATCTACAATGCTGTCCTTTTCTAGAACAATACAAGGCTGCACAGCTGGAGTAACGTGAGAAAAATTAAAGAAATTTATTTGAACAACACTCTAACTACCTCTCTATAATTCAAATTTAAAAATCTTTTGAAGTGTTAAAAGAAAGATTTTTTTTTATGTAGTATTAAATAGAAACATGTGCAATTAGCTTCGAATGTGTTCTATTTTTTTTATCATGTAAGAATGGAAAAAATTCCCAATACATTGAAAAAAAAATGTATATCTCAAAAGAATTATATTGTTTAGTAACATTGGTATAGTTTTCCTAAATAATCTTTAAGAAAACTTTATCATCTCGTTTATATTTGATCCACTCATATACATATAAATAAATTTTCTCAAAGCCGAATTAATGTTTGAATTTTTACGATAGATGTAGGAATTGTAATTTCGTTTGGGCCTTAAACTTCCTGTAAAATTTTGAATTTATTCAGAACTTAAAAATTTTCTGTGAAACTTATTTTAATTAAAGCTTTTTACAGTTCAAAGAGATTTAATAAGACTTATGGTTTAATTTTGAATGTATTTTTTAAAAATTTATCCTTTGTATCTTTAAAATTGGATCATAAATGGAAGAAATAAATTAATACATCAAACTTTATTTAGAAATGAATATATCTAAATGTTAAAAAAGATTAATTTACTGTCTAAGAGATTGATTTTGTGTTGCAAAATTTGTATTACCATTAACTAAGATTTCAAAACATATTTCCCATTGAAAAGAAATTATTAAAATTAACTTTAGTAGTGATTTATATAAAATATTGAAAACTGTATAAATGATAGAATAAATTCTGCAAGGCAATTTTTATCCTATTTCTGTATGCATCACAATTCATCTTGTATTTATGTATTCTAAAAGAAATGGATTACTGTGTTTTTTTATGCTCTTGTTTTAATTTGATTAAATTACTTTATTACTGGAATTGAATGACAAGTCTGAGTGGAAATCATGCATTTGTTACCCTTATAATTATAACAAATAAATCCTTCAAATTTAATAATGTGTGTTACATAAATTTATTAGCAATGAAAATTAAATAAGTGTCATTTTAAGCCACTGATTTGAAGAAAAAGGTAATTGTTACACTTTTTAATTATTGCGACTGCATTAGATTTGAAATTATGTTTACGGTTTCCTGGTGTTTTTTCTTTATTGTAAAATGTGGGCAGTCTAAGAAATGCATCAGTTATCTTCGGTTTGTGCTTACATATTCATATATATTTTTTTGAACATGTTTTTTTCCACCATAATTATTCTTGTATAATTTAGAATTGAATATTTTAGCTCATTTAAAATACTTTGTGATGGTTCTTAAATGTGTATATTCCCATTTCAGCTCAAATTCGGAAATAATATATTCCTTGAAAATGGAAGCAACTCCTAGCCATCCTAATGAAATATTGATTAATCAACTATCCGAAGGCAGGGATACAGTCGACTTCCGAACCTACTTGTCGAGTAAGATGGAGAAATTTGATCGTATGGATCTCGAAGGTAAAAAACGAACAGAAGTGTATTCAGTCAAGCATGTACTGCAAAGTGTGGAACTGCCTTGTAGAACAGCAGGCATTATAGACTCTGAAGGTCTGAATGCCGCTATGGCAAACAGAAGGTTCCTTGAAGCCACAACAGAACATCAGACAGTTGATGCACCAGATGGGAAGAGTACAAAAGGCAATGACAAATTGTCCTTGAACAGACAACCTCGCTTTGTGTAGTAGTGTGAAAATTCAAGTGCTGCCTTATAGTAGTTGTATATAATTGTGTGTATATGCTTATGTATAAGCGCTTGGACGTGCCAGAGTTGACTCTTTGTGAATACCTCATCTGTACAGCATGAAAAGCAAGACCATACCAAAAACATTTTAATGTTTTCTCCAACCATGGCAGGATCAGCAACAGAAGCTAGTGTATAAATTTGCAAGCCTTAGTCACTAAAATCAAAAGAGATTTATATATATATATCTTATTTTGTGTTAATAATCTGCAGCAGTAGGAAACCTGTACATGGGCTTTGCAGTTTTTTCCTTGAATTATCATTACATGTCACTTCTCTTTTCTACTTACATGTAGTAATTGTGCATTTTTTTTTCCTCTTCAAAAGCTGATTTTATTTTCGAAGTTGCACTTGCATCTGTTTATTTAGAAATTCTTTAAAAAGGTTTTGGATGAAGAGGCAGAATAAGCTGAATTTCTGCCTTGTTTCTTCAAAAATTGACTGCTAAGTGGGTTTTTTTCTTAATAGGGAAAAAATGTGTCTTCATAGCGTTTTAGTTATGTGATAGTAAATAATGAATTATACATTTTTTAAGTTATCTGAGAGGTTGACTTATGGATAAATCTTTTTGAAATGTGTTGCATAAATTTTTTAAGGCAACAGCAAGAATACTCACTATCCTATCTTGCTTGTTTTTAATTAATAATTCTTTTAACCTGAACCATCCTTCTTGTTGCTGTTTATTAGAATGGAAATATTGATTTATAGGTTATTATATTCATTGTAAAGTTCAGTTTAATTTTTCAATGTAAAAAATTACGATAATTTGAAATACATTATCAGTTAAATATCCCAAAATAAAATTGGTGAATATGATGAAAATTTAGTTTTACCATTGAGTAAAACTGAACAATTTTGCTGAATTTGCATAGATCAGAGGTGCAAATTTTATTATATTAAGGTGTTTATATATATACTTCTAAATAGTCACAATTCTATTGCACCAGTTAAACATTATGAAATGCAGAAACAAAGCTGACAAACGAACATTTTAGTGAGGAAAAAAACTCAAGTTATTGTTGATCTGAAAATTTTAACTTATTTTTAATATATAAAAATTTAATTTTCAAAAATATTTTGCATCGTATTTATACATTGCGATTTTAATTCCATTTTTTTATGTTTGTTTTTAAATTTTAATTGTATCTAATCTCTCTCATTAGGTTTGTAATTAAGTAATTGCAATTTTAGTTTTATTATTCTATACATTCCCAATTTTAAGATGGGAGATGATTTACTTGAAAGCACTAAAGTTTTATTCAGTATTTGACTCTAATGATATTGAAGCTATATTGTGTTTAAATCATTATACTTTATGCATGTTGTAAGTTTGAGACATATAATTAATAAAAGTGGTTTTTTGTTTATTTTAAACCAGAAGATGAGCTTTGTGACATTATGTTAAGAACTGCAATATATATGTATCAGTATTGAAGATTTCGCTGTGCTAATCAAAAATAGAAAAATCTAGATTTATATATTATATATATATTTGTAATTTGTCACATGTTGAGAAATGCAATTAAAATGTTTCTTTGGTTGAATTGTAGTTTCTTTTTCTAGCTGAATAATATCAGTTATGCTGTACTATGTACGGAACATTCCTGATCATATTCTAGAACATATAGTAAATTGTTATGTTAAATTTGTTATTAACAATTGTTTAATGAACAAAGTTTGCAGTAATCTAAGTCATCTTTTCTTCATTTTGAGAAATCAAAAGATGAATAGAAAAGAGGCTATAGGATGTCTTATTTTTGGCTGGCATGAAACAGCTACAATTAATTCAATCAGCAGATTTGATGGCATAGATTGCATTTATGCACACAAATAAATCTTTTTTTTAAAAAAAAATTGCATGTTTGTTTAATTTTAGATGGAAGTGAATGAAATAAAACACAGTAAGAAAACGAAAAACTTTATATTATACATTTTTATTTTCAATGATTTACTTAATTTCAAAGTATTTTCTTCACATAACCACCTGTGTATTGTAACCACAGTTTAAAATGGTCGATCTAAGGCCTTATTACACTTCATTTGTTATCTGCCTCACAGACTGCTGTAATGAGATACATGTGTTCCGACACAATTAACACATCAGCAGCTCACATGTGCTTTTGATTTACCTTTTCAATTGAATTAGAATCTATGATTTTTATGTACATAATAAATAATGCAGAATTTGATTAAAATGAAATCTACTATAATTATTTCTATTGCAATTCCTTTTTTTCCCATCACGTAACACTGAAAACATTCATTACAGAAGAGTTTTTCCAGAAGAACGAAAATGCTACTAAAGCCATTCACAAATGCATTCATCATCACACTCAATTTAAATTTTAAGATTTATATCTTCACACTATAAAAATCAATCATGCTTCCCCTTGATCACATACATTTTAAAAGGCCCTCAAGAAATAATTCAAAAAACAAAAATGCAGGAAGAAAAGTACGATAAAATTTTGAGGGAGGAGGAAAACAACGAAATAGACTTAAATAAATCTCTGAATTTATTCATTTTCTCTGTATAAATGAAAGTGGCATGATGAATTTCAAGGTTGGGAAAATTACCTTGTTAATTGTTCATAAAAATTTAATAGCAATGTAAAATGTATAAATATCAAATTTTTCCCCTATGTCAATGCTTATGATAAATGGCTTGACATTTTTATATGAAATTTTTTTTATGGTATAATTTCATTATGTAATCAGTCACCAAGCAGATTGATTAGTAATATCAAATCAAATGCATTACATATTCTAAACTATATATTTTGCTTGGCCAATACAAAATAATGGAAAGGTTTGCAATTATTCAATAACATTAAAGATGTCAATTTTTACTTAAACTTAAGACTTTCTCATAATTTACAAACATAATATGATGAAATGCATTATGGAGTGGACATGTTTCATTAAAGCTAAAAAGCTTGTTAAAAATTTTGAAGATTAAATATAAACTTAAAAAACGTTCGTGTAAGAGTGATTTTATTAATGAAATACCTCCGACATTAATTTATATTTCAGAAAACTGTTTTGTACTATTTTGTTTTGGGTGATAATTAATACTAAGCAAATGAAATGGAAACTAAACTTTTGATAACATTTAAATTTTCTTTTAACCCAAGTTTTTTCGCTGCAAAGGTCTCAAGCTACATGCTAAAGAGTCCACAGTGTTGGTCTATATACGAACCTATGGTTCTAAAATCTTAGAGTAGGTTTTTTAAAAGTTTTGCTGATGTGTGTGATCATTACAAATGAGTGATCATGTTGTACAAGGATATATCTTTATAAAATATGTCACTCGTGTAGCAACATTTCCAGCAGTCTCTAGACAAGTTTCTCGGCAATAAATTTCTATTCTAATTATTCAACTGACAGTACTGAGAAACAATAATTGTATGGATCAACTCCAGTACTTTATTTTTGTATTGCATATATTTGCAATATAGAACTGTACAAATCTATAAAGTGTGTAAAGACTTCTCTCACGCCTTAACAGCAGATAAAAATGAGAGTTCTTAAATTTTTATATTTGATTGTGCTCAGCTTACATATGAAAGAATCCTTTTTTTTCTTCAAAATAAAATTCATCCATTATAAGTATTTTATTCATACAAAATGCAATTAAAAATAACTGAATTTCAAATTGAATTTATTTTTCTCCCTTTCATCAAATTTTGAAAGCTGAACTTAAAACTTCCCTGTATTATTATAAATGCTTTGTTAAAAAATATTGGAGTTCTTGTACTGAAGTTGATCCACTATTATAGAAAATAACATTAATGAAGGGATAAGAGTTGTTATTGTACAAGGAATGAAAAATCATTATAAACTCTAGCCAGCACAATATTCAAGTACACAGGCAAACAGCACAGAACTCTCGGATATATAATATATACAATGGTTTTTGGTCACATAAAACGTGAACCCTTCAGTCTTTTTATTTATAACAATGGGCTTTCAAGAGTTTCTTAATTGCGACCTATTCTCATAAGGTCTATCTCTCGTGCCAGGACCAGCATGGTTCAATAAATCGGAATGTAGACTTGTCCAATTGCTTCGTGTTCAGAGAATATAGCTCTGGTAAGATAGATATTTTATTTTCTCTTCTAAGAACTATAGATAATATAGTAGATCACTTTTGTACAGAATGATATACAGCAATAGGCTTTTATAACTTTTTAAAAGTTTTGTTTTTTCCTCCTTTTATCAATATCTACAACACATCACATGTGAAAAGCATATTGTACAAATTAAAAAGAGGCTTAAAAAGATGAAGAGAAGAAACAAAAGAGGATGTGCTAAAAGATTTCGTACAGGAATACAAAAATAATGTTCGAGGGAGTTGAAAGGAGGCATTGGTAGAAAAATTTTAAGAAAAGGATACAGGTAAAATTACAAAGGACAGGTGTAAAAAAATTTTACAATATACTCCGTTTGTTCATAGGTGACATTTTGAATTTGAGTCCTTTTTATTATTTTTTTTTTGGTCAAGAAAGATAGAGTTTCTGCCTTATCTAGAGGTGATGAGTGATATGACCAATACTGAGTGGTGATCGTTTAGTACACGTGAAAAAAGTATCACGTTATTGAATTATCTCTACACAAAAACTTGATCCCCAGGTAACAAACACTGTCTGTTTATGATAGTCTCGACGAATGTCCATGAATAACACCATACTGCCTTTGATTTGCTCAGTTGACGCTTTGGTCTATCTTCAAAAAGTATCTACGTGTGTATATATAAATGTATTATATATATATACTGTACATTTCATAGTGAATTAAATTCACCTTGAGAGCAAACACACGCAAGGTTCAAACAATGAAGTATCGCCTCATTTAGTAAACAATTTCTGATAATGATAAAAATACATATTTATGCATTTCTCAATGTAATTTTACAATGTTCATGATTATTATACAATTCTCCTTCTGACAAGAGGGAAAATAATTCTCGAATTGGAAGCGAGAAAAAAACATTTTCTGGGCTCGTTATTTGCTTTTGTAATTGCTTATATATTTTCAATGATAGTGGCAGTTTATGGTAGGAGTAGTTGGTTGGGGCTATAAAGGTGCACATGAAGACAAAGCAACAAATTCTATACAGCTGGATGTGGGGGTGGAAATTGTCTCTGTTTTCTACTACGTTGTTTCGTCTTCGCAGTGGAGCAGCACTTCAGAAGAATGCTTGTTGCATACTCATATTGGGGCCTCAGTATCAAACAGTGTTTCTTTGTGAAACGAGTCATTGTGACTTGGACTCGAGAAGATGAGTTATTGCATGAAATAGTCCGGATGCTCAGTAGGCGTGTCTTTCTCAAACCTCTTCGCCTCCTCTTGCATACTCTCTTTAATTTTCAATATTGCAGCAGATTCATTCTGATCCTAAAATGATAAAAAAAAAAATTTTAAAACAGGAACAATCTATTGAGTTAGATATAAATTTTTTCACTTATCTTTGCAATTTACTTTGTTTTCATCTTCTTTCTATCTGTTGCTTTATTACATAAATCTCTTTTCATAACTATTAACTTCAGTTTAAAAAAAAATTAACGACATATTTTAATGTCTTTCTTTAAGAAAATGTAACTAAACATTGACTTTTTTTCAATCTATTGCTGCCCCTCCCTTTTAAATTTTTGGTATCCTCCCCTTTCTGTCCAAGTTAACATGATACGAATTAAGACTATCCTCTGAAAAAACAATGAATTAATGATTAAACATGTCTTACGTCGGTTCAATGAAATCAATACTTTGCAAATAATACAAACATTTTTAAAAGGAAAATTTATAATTATGAAAAGTATTTACTTCATATTTACACACACACAAACACATATAGAGAAAAGTTTGGATAAACAAACATGCCAATCACAAAATACCACCAAAACACATCAATTAAATATTTTTCTAAATAAGGCTTTGTTTCACAAAGTTGAAAATATATAAGTCTAAAGAATCAAATTTAAAACAAAAAATCAATTTGTTTGAAAGAAAAAATGTACTTGTCAAAGAAAAGTATGATAAAAATATATATAGTTAAATTATCATAAAACAAATTTTGATTTATTGAGAAAATGTTTGTGTCCAGTGTGTTTTTAGTCTAAAAATAAAAATTTCAATTACTTAACACTAAACAAAAAATTTATGCAATACAACAGCAATATATGTAAACAATAAAACTGACAAAATTTGAATTAAAATAATGTAATCGTGCATAACATTTAATACCATATCAAACACCAATAAAATAAAGAGATTGAAATAAAGAAAGTGGAAACACCGAATTGCTTAATATCATGCACATGATGCCAAAAACAAAAGTTAATATTCCACCAAAAATAATAATTTTTCCACATGAATTTAAAAGAACCATTTCCAACAAAGAGTGCTTGGTTCAAAATAATGCATTCAGCAAGTGGAAAAAAACATTTATTAGGATCAGAAAGAAAAAAAAAAAAAAAAAAAAAACAACAACAAACACCTAAACAACATACATTTTTACCATTATACTCCAATTTAGCTGCCTGAAATGAGATACTTACAGTATTTCAAAGAGAAAATGTCCTAATTTATTGGTAATATCTATAAAAACATTAAGCACTCCTCCATTAATTAATATTTCTTTTAACTGATAAAATTATAATTTATTCTCTTAATATATAATGCCACATTTTTCAGATGCTAAACAAAATTGCTAAATTATACTAGATCAAAACAGTTAATATATATGCAGATATTTTTAAAGACAAAACTTTTAAGAGTCAATACTTTTAAAATTATTTGTACTACATTATTACCACAGTATTTGATTTTAAAACTTTAATAAAATGGAATTCCAATTTTAATTATTATGAAGAGAATGATTCAACCGAAAAACCACACAAATTACCCATCTTTAAATACATTTATTAATAAATTTTGTAAGTAAGAATAATGCACAATTCAAAGTTCCTTTCATAAAAAAATTTACAAAAGATAATTCTTTCAATAAAAAGCAAACACATTTTAGCTTCCTAGATACACTGTCATGCGTAATGAATTTTAATTAACAAATAAGAAAAAGAACTTCAATAAAAGATTCATAAACTGAAAATTTATTTTGAGGCATTTTGGATAGTTTTGATTTTGGGTTCCAAAATATTCTTGTAATATCAGTAAGGAAAAAATTTCTATATTATATAGAATGCTTTAAAAATTTAACAATTAATTTATCTTTTCCTATTTTTCAATACAGCAGAGTTAATTTCACAAAGTGTTTATTTTTAGATTTGAAAATCATTTTTGGAAATTAATTGATGAGGAGAACATCGAATTTTTTCCCTACTGAATTCTCAATTGGCCTCTACATCAAACTAACAAGAGGATTTCGAGCCTTAACATATTTAGTTACACAAGACACTATATAGTGTATATATTAGACATCAAGCCTACTATATGGTGGGTTTTAGTGGATTTAGGACTCGAAACCTCAAATTGAAAAATACAAAACCAGCCAAAAGTTCATGACAATGACCACTTGGCTGGATCTGTGGCCCTCATTGGGAAGCAGGACATTGAAGTGGAGGTTGTAATCCAAACATATTTTAAAACTTTTTTTACTTTATTTTAGATCACATAGTCTATTAATATAAAATAACGTAAAGAAATTACATCCCCCCCCCCCATTTTCACTTGCAGACTCTTTTACCAAATAAATAAAATAACTGTAAAATTTTGGAGTTATGAACAATTTAACATGATTAAAAAAGTGGCCAAAAGTTCAAGATTTTTTACTTGCAAGAAAGAACAAACTACTTTAAAAGCATTACTTATCAATTATTCAGTATATTCCCTGAATGAATCTTATTACTTATATAATTACATTAATAAAACTTATCCAATTTTCAGAATATCTATTTTTCTTTACAAACATGTTATTTGAACAGACAAGAGCTATATTTCTCGAAAATACTTACATTTTCTTGTCCGTAACCAGGAATACCGTAATCACCCATTGAAGGGCCTTCTTCTCTGGGTGTACCAGGGCCATTTGCAGGAGAGTTCTTCATGCCATCCAAAGTATCACCTGAAAATATACCAGATAATTCAATTAATTCTATTAATGAAATATTTCATTTATTAATTAAATCATTCATGGATAACATTTTAAGTAAAAAGAATACAAGATGTTTAAATAACTCAAAATGTAACAAAAAAAACTTCAATTATAAAAATTTGAGGGAAGGCAGAACATCTAAATTCCCTACGTGTAAAAACTTCAATAATAAAAACAAAAAGTTCAATGGCAGGATATAGAACAGTGTTGGTGTAAGCTAGCTGCAATTGAATAATTAATAGCACAAAACATTTAGCTAAAAAAAATATTTAATTTCTAAAACTTATAGGATTAATTATCACAAAAATTGCCAAGTAGCTGTATTTTATATGGGATTAAATTTTAATTTTTGCTAGCTAAATTAAAAAACACTGCTAAAGTTTTCTAAATTTTAACTATTATTAAGTGCTTGAACTCATATATGTATAATGTTAACTCATAGTTTCTATAATTTTTATTATCCATAAAAACAAGAATTCATATTTATTGTCATAACAAGTCAAAATAAGTTTCCTTTAAAAATAAATTTTAACTTCCAACATTTTAGAGGGGGAAAAATGAATAAACTTATATTTACCTGCAGATGACATTCCATTCATGACTGGTGGTCCCATTTCAGGCCCCATGGAGCCTATTGGTCCGTCAGGTCCAGGTCCCATAGGGAACTAAAAAATAAGTAAATAATTAGAACACTATTTCTCATAAGAAAGCACAAAACCAGAGTTAGGCATTTACTTTCTCTAAAGTTTGGAAATATATAATGCAAAACTGTATCTTTAGTTATAAGAAATCTTAACTAGATTTAATTAGAACTGAAAATTATTTGTATACCCATCACTAATAAGCACTGAACTCAGTGGCGCAACAGCCCATGAGGACCAAGGCCTACTGAGCCTATCTCAGTTTATGTGATCTTAGGCTCTGGGGTGCATGTGCAAATGTTTCAGTCAAGTGGTCAGTCTGACACGAAACTCCCAATGTTCAGTTCCCAAGCAAGCTTGGTACTCATTTATCAACCCACTGAAAGGATGAAAGACTAAGTCGACCTTATCCAGCCAGGGATTTAAACCCCATACTTGTGGTGTGGAAGTGCGATACACTACCACTCAGCCACTGGGCTTCCTCACTAATAAGCAATAATTGAATATATGCAGGAATAACTCGGATAGCATGGCTTAATTCAGCTGATCCTGCTACAGTACGGTTAGTATAATTTGAGTAATAAATTTTAATTAGGATTGATTGATACACTTTCTTACGGTTTGGAAACAAAATATTTCCCTTTAAATAAAAACTACAGGTAAAAACATTCCATTTTTGATCACATTTTAGAAAAATTTGCAATATCTGAAATGCTATTTAAAATATCAGATGGGATGGAATGAAATAAGTGAAAATATGTTTAGCTGTATTGCATAAACGATTTTCGCAGCTTCATTCTTCAAATAGTTATAATTTCAGGAGATTTTGCCGATGTCATGGAGCGTATTAAAATCGATTTTTAGCCTCTTGATGACAAATCTGTCATCAGCAAAGAAGAAAATCTCATGAAGAAAATGTGCAGAAAAAAATCACATTAAATAACTGGATTATTCCTCACACATGGAAGAGCAAGTGAATTGATTGAAAATGATTCAAGATATAAGAGCCTCGAAACAAAGAAAGTTTTATTCTGTGTTATTGCATGGAAGAAAAGAAAGGGGGAAAAAACTTTTGCTGATATTCTTGTTTTGAAAACGTTTTCCTTTTATATTTTATAAATATCAGGTAATAGAAGTATTCCATTACTTTTATTTTTTAGCCATATTGTAGGTAAATATAGAAACATTTCGGTTTCAACAAAATTTGATAGGGAGCAATCACTAATTATCTTCTAAAAATAAATTTTCACTCAGAGCGAATTCTTTTAATGCAGTGCTTTAATAGCAGTGGCACAACAGAGAATATTAGCCCCCCCCCCTGCAAAGTCAGGTTTTGAGGCCCCTAGAATGAATCCTTGCTCCCCCCCCTCCACAATGCAGGGGTGTACATTACGCCACTGCTTTATAGTAACCATAAATAACAATATTAGATAATGTATTCCTATAAATATAAAACAATACTTCAGTTACATTTTAGTTATTTAAGAATTAAGCCATGAAGGGTTTAGCTATAAAATTTAATTGTCAATAATATTAATTATTGACCTGTTTCCCTCTTCTAAGAAATCACATTTTTTTTAATGAATAGGAATTTTACATTTTCTCTTATTTTCATGAATGTTTTAGATTTTACACAAAAACGTTAGCAAATATGCTTTTAAAACATCAAAATAATTACCCCAGGTATACTTCCACCAGGAACAGGCTTCATCATTGCATACATACTTTCACCACCGGAACTTGTTGAATCTATAAAAGAGGAAAGTTAATATTTAACTTAATTACATAAAATTGTTTTCACATATCTTGAAAAACACCAGCAATTAATCAATTCAAAAATTTCCAACATTCACAATCATTTCATATATATGGATGTAGTTACAAAGTGCAAAAAATAAAAACATAATAAAGAAAAAACATTATGTATATATTAAACAATCAGGCGAGGAATTTATAATATAGCTCAAAAACAAAATCTTGCAAGTAATTGCAAAATTTAAATGCATGCTCAAAAACATCTTAAGAAACGATATCAAGATATGAACAACATGAAATGACATAAATAAGCAATGATAAATGTTAATCAATCAGCATCATGCAAAATGGTTAGACAGTTATCACCTTTCAAACCAACACCTTCACAAAACCTGTTCATTAAAGCCAAACAAGACAAATATAAAAATGGATTAGGCTTGCCTTCAGGCAGTACCGATTTCTGAAAGGCAATAACTTCGATAATTAGTTGAACCTTTGAAAATTACAAGCAAAGCTGCAAAAATATTACAACAGGAAAGCACATTTAAATGCATATTGCCATTTAACAAAGCTATCTTGATACAATGTGATTCATATATTGACACAAAATAGTCTTTAAAAGTTACAATTTTTGCTAGCAATTGATAATTTATAATTTAATTAAGAAAATATTTTCAATACATTAAAATGTATATTGTTAAAATAACAAAAGTCCAAATAATTTTAAGAAAAAAATTCAGAATGTCATGTTTGATATTTTGAATACATATACTTACTTTTATCTTTCTATCTTTATGCTTCATTTTTTAAAGACACATTTTAATCATTAGAATGTTAATTCATTAAAACAATTTTTTAGTTAAGAAATGAAACGGGAAAAATGCAGGTAAGTATTCCCTCAATAATCCTAAATAATTAATAAAACTAAATCTTTCTTTTCTAGTAGATGCTGTAATTCTTTGCAATTAATAAAATTATTTTAATTCTTGTAAATTTTTCTAATTTTATTTTTTTAAAAATTGAATTCCAAAAAGAAAAAAAAATTATTCATTACAAAAAGCTAAATCAATGGAGAAATTATCTTGTTTGTTTCAAGAGAGCTTATTAAATGGCAAATGATGCAAGAGTGTAAGGGGAAAGGGGCTAAAGATAAATAAAACACAGAGCAGACACCAATAAGTAGAGAAATAGAAAAATAGAGGGAAGGGAGATTATGCAGTCACACATGGAAATAAATAACAAATGGTTAGTTTTAAATCTGCATCGGATGTTCACCTCTTCTCGGCGTAGAAGTGTTCATTCTGTGGCTGGCTGGGGAGTAAGGACCTGATGAACCTAAAAACAATACATGAAGCCTGAAATCAGTGCAGGAAAAAGCAGGGAAGTAGCTCTCAACAACAGGGTGTGGATGTGCAGTAAAGAGCCACTTCAAAGGAAGGATCTGCAGGATGATTTTTCTTTCTTTTTATAATTAAAAAAAATTAAAGCAATCATATTTTACCAAACAAGAAATTAATAAGATACAATTTTGAAGTTTACGACATGTAATTTATTAATATCCTTCCTCCAATAATATCAGCACACTATTTATAAATAATATAACAGGCTATCTAATTTTATCAATTATTCTGTTTATGATATTCTATGTTTTGCTACAGTTAGAACTTTAAAACTATCTTTGCTTGGTGTTAAAAAAAATTGAACATAAACTCTGTTTTTTTTAGCCTGAAAAATATTGCAACATTAATATTACATTCCGAGAACTTTATCTGATACATAGATAGCTTATTATATTACTACTTTATGTTCTAATCAATTCATTTTGGGGTTAAAATGTAATGAAATTGATATATGTGTTGTAGCAAAGAAGCTTATTTAAATATTAGGACTTTAAAAATATATCTCAAAAATATGTTCTCTCTTTGAGCCCCACAGTGATATTTGGCAAAGGTTGCCTAAAAACCTGACTAATTTTCAAAGGAAAGGAAATACAATATGTATTAAAAAGTTAAAGTAAGAGCAAGTTATGATTTCTATTTCATGATAGAAATATAAAAGTAATAAAAATTACTAATTATATATAATTATTTAATTACTATGTATTTAAGAAATTATTTATACTATATAAAATCATTTTTATAATGAGTCAATAAAGGTATATTAATTAACTATAGAAAATAAATGATGCAAGAAAATAATATATCATAGGTTTGGTATGATTTAACACAAAAATGTAATTATTGATAACTAAATATTTTAAGGAATATAGATATGATTTTGAATCATTTGCATATTATGCATAATAATAGATAAATTACCATTAATAGCTTTTAATTGTTTAAATTTTAATACTTAATAATTATACATCATCAGTCCATTAATGTATAACTAGAATCTAAGTAATACAGTAATGTATTAATAAAGTAATTTCATTCTAATTTAACACTTTAATACAAAGAAATAAAATGACTAAAAATAATTTCACTTTTACCATAATTAATAAAATATGAAGATTAAGAAATACTTTACAATATCTTAAAATTTTTGTTAAATTCAATTAAAAAAAAATAACTGAATAAAATTGATTGCTTATAACAATTCGACCTGCAGAAACTTCCTAAGTAAAACAGTATCAAACAGAAAAGTAGAAAAATAAAGTGTTCAGGCACAAAAAAGCACACACATGGGGAAGAAAGGTTGTGCAAAGACTGAACAAAATACAAAAAAACATAGCAAAACAAAAATAGTAAATAAAATAAAAATTAAAAAAAAGACTAAGGGCAAAGGATAATTTCTAAGGAAAATGACATGAAAATTTAAAACACAATGTACATGTAAAGCACAGTAAAAATATTGAATAAACATTTCAGAAAATTTTAATTAGAATACCCAGTACAAACTATAAGAATATAATATTTAAAAAAAAGTGTCTGCTAAGAGTTGAAATTTTTTTAAATAATAATTTTGACTTGTTTCAAGCAAACTCTTGTAAATAAAATTATTACCTTTAACCTGGTCTTTTTGACTACTTAAAATTTAAATTAGTTTCTTTTTGTGGTCCTTTAGGAAAATATTATATCAGCTTTGCAGACAAAATACATTCCTTATCATTTATTTATTTTCATTTTACATTTTATATAAATTTTTTTTTTTTTTAATGTGAGGGCTTATGTATATTGTTCTAAAAGCTATCAATTTTTTTCATGAACTCAAAATATTTAAGATATTGTTTGAAAATAGTTTACTAAGTGTTTGAAAACAGAAAAATGTAATAGGAACATCTTGAATGCATTAATTTCCAATTTGATTATGAAAAGAGAAGCAGGATAGAAATATCCCATATAATAAAGTTATTGCTAAAATTTCAGTTTCCGATTAATTTTAAAAAATATTTTGCAGTCAATGACAGTGCATTAAAAATTATTTGCAATGTCATTATATCACAAATACAATATTTATCATATTTATAAGTTATATGAAAATATATGTAATAAAATGATTTATAATGCTTAATTACAAAAGTTTCCAATTTCCATCAACAACAATCTGCAACTAGTTCTTATTTTACAAACACAGAGAAAGAAAAGAACAAGTTATTTTTTTTCAAGGCAATTGGATAGTAAAATTCTGAAATAAATAGAAGGTTAAAAAACATAGGAAACATGGATGCATTAAAAAGGGGACATTTTAGCACAGCCTGGCATTCTGAAAATGAAAGAAACTTAGTTGATAAAAATATGCCTCATGCAGGGTCAGATATTTGGGGCAGTTGATTTCAAGGAAATGAGAAACTTACCTTGAGGACTGGGCATTATTGGGGTGCCGGGACCAGGAGGCCCTGTGCTCGAAACAGGTGGACCCTTAAAAAAAAGCAATAAATTAAAAAATATTCCAGGAAAAGGAACACAAAAAAGTCAATGTAACTAGTAATGACAATCATATACCATAATGCACACCACTGTATAACATGCACCTATACTTTCGAGCTATCGTTTAATTTTTAGGTATTTTTGCTGTATAACATGCACCCCCTTTTTTAGGCAAAAAAAGGAAATGCATCAAACATATGAACATAATGCTCTTATGTTTTGGTCATTTATTGGATGCATTATTCCAAGCTTTAGAAAAAAGAATACTTCTAGAACAACAACCCTTTTAAGTTCATAAGAAATGCCATTTCTTTTAAATAAAATTTAGTATTTTGATATATGCAAAAGGCTCTTTTTTATACCCAGTGTATAAAGCATACCCGCAAGTTTCAATCTCTTTTTTTATGCATTATCCGGCAGATTTTATGGTAAGTACAGAATAATCATAAATACATCAATTATACAGCATTCCATTTATATATATATATTAGTAATAATTAGATCTATATAATATAGATTAGAGAGAGAGTTCATATGACTTACTCCATAATGGCTGCCAGGAGAAGCAGAAGAATAATTCATCTAAAATAAGGGAGGAAACAATTGTAATTATAACATTTCTATAAGACAGTAAAAACCTTATTTTTTTCAATACAATAAATTTCTAATTTAAGGCAAATAAAAGTTTAACATGTAAAAATGCCTGAAAATATTATTCAGATTTCTTAACAGTACATGTATTTATACATACCGTTGACGTATTAGGTTGCCAAGGCCGTCCACCAGGACCTCCAGGCCTGAAATAAAAATTAACAGTTTATGTTAATGTGCAAAAAAAATATTCAATGTAAACTAGAATATTAATTAATAGATAAGATTAATTAGAATATTATATCTGTATTATTTCTAATTAATAATCAGAAACAATATTTGATGAGTCCCCAGAATAAGGAGTAAACTCCAACATGAATAAAATAGAAATATGTAACTTTTTAAAGTTAATAATAAAAAATAAAAATAAATTACTACCTTTGATACATATCCTGCGGCTCATGAGATTTTTTTTAAAGGGGAGCTTGATAAAATCAATTTGGTATGGTAAAAAATGAATATGTGAAAAAATATGAAACACCATCCCTTATAATAGGTAATTTTTTTGAAAAAAATTATGTTCAGCATTTTTGTTTTTGGTATACTTATTTTAAAGACAAAGTATTGATATTTGCTGAATAAAAAGGAACCGAGAGTAGTAATTATTTTTCAAGGCGCAATTTGAGAAACGAGTGGCCTGCTGAAGGCATTTTTGTGTCCTTACATTTGAATTTGAGGAAATTTCAAGAAAAATTGCCCTATCAGCTTTTTGTTATAAAAACTTTTTCTCTCTTATTCTTGACATTTAAAACAGTCCATTTACATGTCTGATATCCATTTGAGAAAAATATTCTGAAAACGAATGTTTTAAAAATTTTACTGTATTGTATAAATAATTTAAAAACTTTCATTTAATTTTTTGGAAACTCTCTCTTCACTTGAAATCAAATATAAAAACAAACCTCCTCGTTTTTTATATAAATTTTCTGATTATACTATCTTTTGACAGATGTGTGGCTTGCAGATCTTAATGAATTTATTGATGTGGACCATGGATCTTTGTGAATTTTTTGATGTGGCCCTCAGGTGTAAAATGTTGAATACCCCTATATTAAATAATTCTTGTTTTCTTATTATGTATTCAAAAATTACTCATTGAACAGAATAGTGTAAGTAAAAATTCTCGGTTTTATAAAAATGAAAGTTTTTTGTTGTGTTAATAATAAAAATAATAAAATAAATTCATTAAAATCATTTATAAATTCAATTGAAATGCACTACGCTCAGCAGAATGAGAGCAATTTTAAACATACTCACATGGACATGGGTGGCATAGAGGGCCCACCTGGGCCCATAGTACTGTTGGGAGGTGGCCTCATACCACCGTAATTCTGGAAAAAAATTAATAATTTTTTATAAATGATTAAAAACACATGTTATTACAAAGACGATAATGTTATTTTAAAACTAGTGATAATACAGACTACTTTTATGTGTGTAGGGGGGGGGGGAGAGGGAGTATATTTAAACAAATATGTAGATGAAAGCACCAAAGCATAATCTTTATTCTGGGAAAGGGGTTGAAACCTACCCTTATCTGCCCTATTACTGAATGTTCCAATATCCATATTAGTTTCTTTTGTAATTGTGTTATATTATATATATACACACACACATAAAGAATGTTATTAAATTAAGTTTAGACATTTCTCTCCCCTAGGTAGGCTAAATTATACAAACAGAAAAAATCAATTTAATCAATTCAAGAAAACCTGCTGGGAAAAAAATCAGTGTCTAGTAATTTCCGGAAATTCTTCAAAAACCCATTGCATTTATTCATTGCTTCCAAAGTGTTGTTTTGATACTGCTTCTTATGCAAGAACAGTTCGAAGTTAATGGAGCAAGATCGGGGCTGTAGGTCGGGTTGACTCAATCTCTCCTACTCCAGACGATGAATGTGCTCAGCAGTCTCTCTTGCCGAGTAGAATCTAAAATTGCACAACGAAATTCCTAGACTCAAGGATCCAGGTCCGTATCAATAATACGGGGCCCCAAAAATGAGTAAGTAAAATGTTAGCAATAGTCCCATTAACAAGCTCCCATTTCCAAAAAAGGACCCCCCCCCCAAAAAAAAGGAATTTTGATACAGGACCCACTAGGGAGTAACTACGCGAAGGCAAGGATCCCAATTTTTTTGAGCGAAATGAACAGCTTTAGTTTATACTCCACATGTAATACCTGTTTGTACTCGACCAAGCTCGGATACGAAACTTTGCTTCTTATATTTATTTCTTTGCCATTCCACGTATATGCCACTGCATATCTGCTCGTGCTCTTTACCAAACTCGGGAAAAACAAATATTAGCGTACTCGAAATTTAGATAGTTTTGGACAGAAATGAAAATAACAAATTATGTTGCTTTCGATTGGTACTATAATATTAATTATATATAAAAGGCTGTTTTTTTTTATTTTTTTGAAAAAAAATCTTGGGTGGGAAAAAGGAGGAATCCCAACTTTATGTTCCATCTTTTTTTCAGCGAAAAAAAGTCTGAAAGATTGCAAACAAAATCCATGAAAATTTAAAACTATGATACTTTAAAAACAAATTAAATTTAAATAATTTATGAATTCGACGAACGCCTTATGTGCCACAAAATTTTTACTATGAACATAAAAATATCACAGTTCAACAACAATAAACACAGATCTTGTGATTTTTCTCAAACAATCAGAATAATAATAATATTTTGTTTTTGTACTGATAAAATATTTTAAATTTGTGATAATATCTATTCATATGACATAAAAAATATGTAGGGTGGGGATTAGGGGAAAAATTACTATATACAGGGTGTCAGAAAACGACCGCATAAACTCTGAACAACTAGATTCCTCGTTGGGAGTACATAAAAACTGCCCAAAGAAGCGTTCTTGTACGATCCATAGTTTACGAGAAAAATACGAAAAACAAAGTAGGACGTCGCTTCCGGTGCAAGAAAAGAACACTTTATTGGACATATCAACAACAGTATTTGCATATCTTTCCAGACGATAATGTTTAAAACGTTCGTCGCGCATGTCTCGTCATGCATGCGCGCGCCGTGGAATGCGTTAAGCCGCCGTTGAACTGGTATTGAAAAGGCTGCATCTTGCTGCTACCGGTAGTCTTCGTATGGTGGCCATGTATTCCGTTCGTGACTACTGCGACATGCCATCTCAAGCAACTGGTGTATCGAGACGTAGTGACAACACAAATGGGCTTAGTTGCTCGTCTGCATGCTGCTTGTACTTCGGTGGACCCCACGATGCTGCGATGTGTGATCACAGCCATTCCACACGGCGTGCTCAAGCCTGCCTCGACATGCACGGTGAACAATTTGAACATCTGCTTTAAATTGTGCATATACTGCTGTTGATATGTTCAATAAAGTGTTTTTTTCTTGTACCGGAAGTGACGTCATACTTTGTTTTTCGTATTTTTCTCGTAAACTATGGATCGTAAAGGAACGCTTCTTTGGGCAATTTTTATGTACTCCCAACGAGGAATTTAGCTGTGCAGAGTTTATGCGGTCGTTTTGGGACACCCTGTAGTTGCTTGACAAAATAAAGAAACATTTTGAGTACATTCTACAGAAGATGAAAATTGCAATTCCCTCTGGGAAATAAAAATACACCTCTGGAAAAAAATTTGTAGAATTTGTTTTTAAAAAAAATTACAAATATAAATACAGTTGGGGAAATTTCATCCCTGATTAATTGAACATAAAAATAGGAAGGAACTTTAATTCTCCAAGAAACACTGACTCTATTTGGGCAAAAGTTTCTATGGCTGTTATCAAAGATGTCTCTAAAACGAAACTGAAAAGAAACTAATAAATGGATGGTGGAACATAAAAGCTCTTAGCAGTTGGCTGTTGCCAACAATAAATAAGAAATAAAAGGCAATTAAATTAAATCCCCATTCACCATTGACGTCCAATATCGATTTACTTTAGTACCATAGAAAAATTGGCTTACTTTTTTTCTCACTGTCTTTGTTGTGTAACAAATCTGAGTACCCCAAAGAAACAGTACTAAAAAGATTTCCATTCAATAAATTCAAGACATTTCAGAAAGAGTTTGTTTTTTTATTGGTGAATCGAATAAGAACAGAAAATGGAAGTAAGTACTAAAGTTTTCTTTGTTAGCAACTATCGCAAACTGCTATTTCCTTTAAGGGGAAAAAAAGACAAATCTGAAATATACGTATTTTTGTGTTAAAAATTGGCTGGGTCTTAAATGGCTTTCAATGTCCACATTCATACAAGATTTGGGATCATAATATTTATTTACTTGTTTTGAAAAAATAATACTAAAAAAAACATTTAAAGTTAGTTTAAAATATCGAAAATAATTCTAGAGAAATCTGTCAACTTTTTCTCGCCACGAATAGTACACATTTTGTATCGTAATTGTACAGATAATCTGATTTTTATATTAACTACTGATTTAAATATATTAAAATAAAAAAATGTACTAATAAGACACTTTTTTTTTTGTAATTCTAAGAGTAAACCCAAAACAAAAATCAGTTAGGCCTAAAAAGAGAATTAAGGATATTTCCCGTAAAAATGTTAACATATTGAGAAAATTTTTACAACTGAAAAATTTGAAATTGGTTTCATTAACAATAAAAGGTTATTGTTTGAAAAAATGCAATACTTAAATTTTTTAAAGCGAATAAAAAGGTATTAAAACAGGAATGAAACAAAGAAATATTCGCTGCCAGTAAAAACATTTCGAATATAATAAGATAGTTAAGCCTAACGTGAAAATTAACAATACTAATCCTTAAAAATAAAGCTTACATAATTAGGAATTTTCCTAAAAAGAAAATTCTAAATTGAATAACAAGAATATGTAACAAGAATAAATAATTATTGTCCGTTCTATAAACTCCACATTTAACCTCCCTGAAAAAAAAGTTTTAAACATGATCTTTTATGGAAGAAGTATTCGTAATCGGTAAAACGAACACTATTTAATTCTTTCAACAACGATTCTCATTTTGCAGC
Source organism: Trichonephila clavata (assembly GCA_019973975.1). Classification (NCBI taxonomy): domain Eukaryota; kingdom Metazoa; phylum Arthropoda; class Arachnida; order Araneae; family Nephilidae; genus Trichonephila; species Trichonephila clavata. The sequence goes on from BMAO01012809.1 coordinate 346,733, forward strand.
CATTCCAACAAACATTGGAAAATACTTTCAAAGTACGTTTTAATAAACAAAATTTAAAAAAATAGCCACAAAAGTATGTATTATAACTTATCGATACTTACCCCTGGATTCATAGGTAATGGTTGACCTCGGGGGGCATTCATTCTAGGGTTCATCGGATTCATACCGGGAGGACCTAAAAAAAAAAAAAAAATCAAAATTGTAAGGAATATAGACGTAACAGTTTTTAAACTCATACGTATAAATAGGAATTCGACAATTCAGTAATAACAAAAAATTAACCTGTCGTTTTTTTCACCGTGTATTAAATGTATTTAAAAAAGTATTAAAATATATTTATTTAGCCTCAATTCCTGATATCTAACTTGAAAAACGTATGAAGGTGAAAAAACGTAACTGTACCCACACATAGCAGCGTACACAGACTATTGCACTAGGTGGGGTTAGAATTTAAAAAATACGAAGGCGAAAGCACCGAGAAGTAACCTTTCGGGTAAAAATTAAAAATCTGTTTGCCTGGAAAAGTTTTGAACTTCTAAGCCTCACCATTCTGTACGCCACTAACCATATATAAAAAATTACACATATTTTAAAAACATAAGAAGTACGAAATTTATAGTTTCAGCCATTTTATATTCCTAAATAAACAAAAAAACAAAAACAAAACAAAAAAAAAAACACACAAAATCCATGTAATAATTCTGAATTTATCGAGAGTATATTCCATGGTGATACAGAAAACAATTTGAGGTGGCATTAAACGAGAAGAACAAGTGCAAAATACACTTACAAGAAACTGTATCGAAGAACGTAGGTTCATAAATTTTCCAAGCGTGTTTATAAAAATGAATAAAACATGAAATGCGCTGTAATATCTTAAGCAGAAGAGTTATATTGTAAGTTAAAAAACAATTCCTGTCATAATAATAAGACATACATTAAAAGTATTAAGCATACCTTTCGGTAAATTTCTCAATAAATATGTAGTATATTCTTTCCCCCTTCTGTATGAAAAATAAACATATGCCATACTCGTAATAACTTTTAACGCAATAAAAAAAAAAATTTCAAATCCATCGAAGTATTTAAATATGAATAGATAATTTAATATTTCCCCGTAAGTCGGCTCGGTGGCATAAAGGTAAAGTGCCCGCCTTGAAAGCCTTAACTTGCGGGTTCGATCCCAGTTGGAGTCGCTAGGCTTTCAGTATCAATTTGGCTCTGGTACTCGCGGTAAATTAAATCATGGTGATATTTAGCATCAAACGTGAGTTTAAAATGAATAAATTCAAACGTCAAAAACTTGGTAGCGGGAGCTGCCACTAGATGGCGTTATCAATTGAAATGGTTCCCGCTCTTGGGGACTTGCGTGTTTGCAAATGGCTTAGCTGCCAAAATGCAGTCTGCGTTTGAAACAAACAAATATTTCTACGTAATTACCTTTCAAATATTCGCATCAAACTTAAAAGAGTCCACCGGTTAAATTAAAAATTGAGAGTAAAAGCAAACAGAAGCTAATTTCATAGAAATCGATAACTTTTACTAGTTATTTTTCAGAGAAAATGTATATCCACAAATTTATATGACATTATTAGTATACGATTTTAAGAACATGCTCAAGCATACGGCTTGACAACAATTTTTTCCCTTTGTTTTCGTGTATTATCAAAAATTAGAACCTAATTTTGATTAATATAGACTGTGTATATAGGTTGCTAATTGACAATTTTATATACAGACTCTACAAATTTAACCTAAAATTGTGTTTATGTGTTATCAAGGTGAAAAATAAACTTAGCTCATCATATAGGGAGTGCACTCTTATGCTTTATTTAATCTTAATTTTAATGCAAAGATGGAAATTGCATGCTAACAAGATACACATTTCTTACACCCATTTTTTAAAATCAATATCTAGGCCTCCCCCTGTCCCCGATAAACTAGTCCCGACAATGGGGTTCGCCATTAACAACCCAGGGCACAAATCCTCACGCACAAAATAGTAAGGGTTGATCACTTTACTAAAACAAAAGCCAAACGTCAAAACGATCTTGACAGCAGTAGCAAACGTCCCAGAACACCCAGCCAGCCGTTCTTTTAAAGTGCCAATAACTTCACTGAGTCAAAAAGAATCGCACACGGCCGTTCATTGTACCGCTAATGCTGACGCCACCCTTAAATGGGCTGGTGTATATTTACTTAGCCCCAAGTCAAGCACGGAATTTAAACACGAAATTAACCTCGCCAGCCGACATCAAATACGGCTGGCTACCAAGCAAAAAGCAATTGGGCCTCGTAGGCGTACACTGAAGCGGTTTTATGTACTTACAGGCCACTTTATGTAATAACCAACCTCCAGCCACTTCGAATTCTTTTCTTTGGAGAAAAAAGACTGCTTATTTTAATGATATCCATTCTTTTTCTTCTTGCAATACAAAAAAACAAAACAAAAAAAACCCCTTTTTTTTTCTAATCCCCCTACCTTTTTTCCCGAAGTGAAGTCATAAGAAGTAGATATTTGAAGCAGTCAATTTTAATTTCATATCAAAAAAAGAAATGAAAAGGGGATTTATTTAATCTCACAAAAGGGCTGTCTGTTCTACACCGGATTACCATTCTTCTGCTTGATGCAATTAGAGGTAAGTGATGTGCTGATGTGCGTAGGGGCAGTTTCGCATCCTGCTTATTTCGATCGAGAGGAGGAAAAAAACTTGCCAGGAAGAAATTTTGAACATAAAAAGGTAATTTGTTCGGTAGTTTATAAAAACTGTTAAAAAAATTAGCGGGTAGAGTCATCATTGTAGATATTACTGAGGATAAAGACGTGCTGAGGCACTTTGAAAAATAAAATGTAACAGGATTTTTTTTAAAAAGAAAAATAAATTGCCAACCATTTACAAATTGTTCTTTAAAAAAAGATCAAATGAAATGTGAGTAAAAACCAAACCCAAGAAAAAGATTAAAAATGAAAAACACAGAGAGTGAAAGAATAGCTAATTATTTTTTCGATAAACTATTGTGCAAATAAACAATGTGAAAGACACAAAACTTAATTCAAGCAATCTCATAAAAATAATATTTTTAGTGTACATTCTATTAATTCGATTTATGTAATTTTATGCTTTTTTAGTACTTGTATTTGAATACGATTCAACTTTTCCATCAAAGAGCGTTAAAAAGTTTATTGCATGAGAATAAAACGGAATACAATTTATCAGATTTTTTAAAGTCATATATATGGTGAAAAATTTTCAAAACTTAATAAATTTTACAAACGAAAATCTCAACATCAGTTTTATCCAACGCATAATTTATTTTGCAAAAACAACTGGAACACACAAAATGCATGTAACATCATTTTACAAACTGCTAAAACGAAAATTGGATCTATAGAATTATTCTTTTTCACAAATTCTACTTTTAAACAGTTATGGAAACAGTTAGCAGTTAAATTTTAAAGCCAAACGATTTATATACTCAAATAAAATCTAATGTTAATTTTTTTTCCTTCAAATTAATTATATTTACCAAACGATTTCCAAGAAAATAATTTTAAAAAAAAACCCGATTTGATCATGAAAATTTAAAGAACAGTCATTTCTGCCAGAACTCGAATTCAGAAATTTATTAATTATAAAGGCACGGAAATGCTCTCATAAAAACGAACACAAAAAACTCTAAAGTTATTAAAAATAAAATGCTATTAAACGAGTCACGAACTAGGAAAATATAAATACTGGGGAAAATAACTGAAATCTAAAAAACATCTATTTTTTAAAAAGCAATAGGCAAATAATAGATATTACACGAGCAATACATGATTTATATACTTTTCCGATGCTGAATTCAAGGTCCAGGTATATTCTGTCAAAACAAACGTAATTTATTTTGAACGCTAAATTTTATTGTTGTTGTGATTTTTTTAAAAATTCTGTATTCGAAGTTTAATAACGACCAGAAACAAAAACTGAATTCTAGACAATGATTGGGAGAAAGAGGGGGAAGTAAAGTAATAATCAAGTTTTTGCACATAAAACTTGAAGGCAGTGTTTCAACTGGGTGTCAGAAATCGTATTAAAAAATCTATCAAAACATAATGACTTACACAATACTTTTTAAAAGAAAGAAAATCAACTATCCACTCCCCCTTCCTCATTCAGACAGGAACTGAAAATCATTCAGGTATATAACAAGAAAATCGCTGAACGATTTTGTATCTTATACCAAAAAGAAAAAACAAAGGAAAAGAAATAAAATGAGGAAGAAAAAGAAAAAAAACGGTATATCAGGTATTTGTATGTCAGGGTCACTTATGAAAATAAATCAAAAGGCAAGAATAAGACATTACTACAACATTATTCCTGGAGTTGTTCTTAAAAATTTTTACTGCTCCTTTTGGCAAAATAATCTTAATAAAAACAGATAAAAATTAAGGCATGAGACACTTTTCTGTATTGATTTATTCTATCTTAAAAATGGTATAAATACAGCAATATTTAATAAAAACAAAATGAAAATTTCATCAATATTGTGTGTGTGTGTGTGAATCTGTTTATTATATGTGTATAATTACATATACCGGGGGAGCCGAAAGTTCGTTCCAATATTAAAAATTCATAAAAAAGGAAGGCATGAGGATAAAAAAAAAAAGGGAAAAAAAAGAGGTCTGTAAAAAGGGCTCACAAGAAAGTTGGATTTTTTTAGTGGTAAAAACTTTTTCAGTTATAGTACAATCCGAAAACAAGATATCAATCATTGGCATGGCCAAGTAATTTTAGCGCGTTTTTCACATGCTGTATTTTACAATAATGCAACTAATAAACTTTTTACTAACAGAAAGTAGTACTATACTTAAAAAAAAAATTAAAATTTTTTAAAAATTATTAAATTTAAATATGATTTGGCTCATCTAGGGCACAAATGCGACCAAATGCCAAAAACCCGAGATCAATCGGTTAATTATTGGCTGAGAAAAAGGTACGACAAAATATGGAACGAAGACGAAATTTGCGTCCTAATAGCGCTTTTTTTTACACTACGTGAAAAACGCGCTAAAAATGTACAGGACCAGTGGCGTAATTTACAACCACGTTTTGCAGGGGGGGGGGGGACGATTGAACAGGGCATGATAGCACAACCTTGAATGATGTTTATAGGAAGTAGTGCAACAGCTTGAACCATCAGACTGATGTATAAGTTTGCAGTCGGGGTGTGTGTGAATTAACCTCCAGAGTGCTCCTGTAGTCAAAGAAAATTGCTCGTGCCAGATAATAACTCTAGGGTGCAGGACCAATGTGTCTTAGGCCGCAGAAAGGTTGCTTCCACGCCCTGAACTAGCACTTCTTCTAATCAATATATAATCATCACTGCAGTTGCATAATGTACAGCTCCGCATCATAAGAGGGATCATGGATTCCAAATTCTGACTGACACTAAATACGGCTTGGGACCCAAAAGCTGATTTTGCAGGGGGCCTCCAATATCCTTCATTACGCCACTGTACAGGACTACTGTACGCCCCAATCATTTATTTCCACAATAACAATTGTTCAGCAAGACCTCCAGAACCTTGTCCGACACAACAAAGGCGGCTGGCAAAGCTCGGTACAGCGAATGCAACATATCGGAATGAATTGCAAAAACCTCACAACAGATAGAATCTTCGAATTCGGCAAATGTTGACGGGGACAAATGGTACACAAGTGATTTCAAATAGCCCTACAACCAGATGTCGACCGAAATGAGGTCAGCTGAACATGTGGTCAGGGTGACCATGCGATCTTGCAACCTCAACTCATCACTCTGTCCTCACCAAAGGTAGTCAATAGGAATTGTTTTACTGAATTGACATAGCATGGAAGTGTGCCATTCTGCTTGAAGCTTATTAAGACTTTGAGCCTCGACAGATATAACATGCATCAGCCCCTCTGCAGGGCGAGTCTTCAGTGGCACAAGGACATTTCGAGCTTATGACCCGCCATTCACGACATCATGATAATAATTACTAGGCAACCCTAGAGACACTTCCCAAGAGAAGTCTGATGTCATGAAATGTCACATCTACCATAAGTGTAAAGGTGGATTCGTTCTCGGTACCTTTCGTTCCATAAGCACATGACATACCCCTCAACCAAAATGACCACTTCAGTCCGGAGGCAGTTACTGGTTTATATGGATACCACCGTCACACACACTCCTACCAGCGGGTTGGTAAGGCGAATGAACGATATCGTTGTTATGGCGAGCGTGTGAGCTGTTGCGTCACTAGGTTGTGACGGTTTGTTGATTGCGTCATGCGTCTGACGGTTTTGGTTGTATTTGCGGTGGATAGATGGCACCACGACTGCAGTGGGTTTGTTCGAGAAGTTCCCAGGGTCACCAATGAAGGCGGATTCGTTCTCGGTACCTTCGGTTCCGTAAGCACATGACTTACCCCTAGACCAAAATGATCACTTCAGTCCGGAGGCAGTACCTGGCTTATATGGATGCCCCCGCCACAAGTGCATCTCGATGTTACGTCATCGTTACGAGAGAGTGAGAGTTATATTAACGTCGCACAAAAAAGGTGCATGAGGGCTATTGGCGACGGACCTCGTAATTTTGAACCATGGTCAAGTGACGAGGAGTAGTTCAGCGGTACTGGGCTAGGACTCATGACAGAACATCCACGAGTCTGTGACCTAGACCACTACGCTACCGTGGTCACGTCATCTTTACAAGGAAGTATCTTAAATGAAGACTAATGCTCGTCTTTGAATATTATTTATTAAAATGACGATGTAGGGAGATACTTATTTGCAATGATTTCCCTTGGAGATGGACATAGTGCTGTCCTATCTAAACCCTCTGTCCTCCTGTCTTTTCAAAAACAAAATAATTCATACACTCAACCCCTATCAGCCTATAGCGGCACAATAAACACATTCCAAGGTCTTGCTCAGAATCTATACATGCACAACACGCAAATGCTCTTTTTCTTAGGACTCTTAAGTTAAGCTTCTTAATGCAAAATTATATCCCACACCACTCACTTTCTGTAAGTTAGGATCATGTAATAATGTTATATAAATCACCCCCTCCCCCACATTATTGCAAGATTTGTAATAGCTCCTGCTAACTTTTGGCCGCCAAAATGTTAAGCATAAAGCTAAAGAACGTATAGTGGTGCCAAAATTTTAAACACTAAAGTCTTATATAATAATTTTTCCGTGTGGCAGAACCCTTGACATCTAATTACCCACTAATGCATAAATTTTATACAAATGGGTGTGGTGTTTATTCTGAGAAGATAACGCCATTCTTTTGAGAACGTGCTTTAGCAAGCTGATTGGACATCGATTTTTGGGCAATGGCTGCCAAACATAGCACAACAACTTTACCGCAGAAAAAACGCCATAAATTCAATTTAAATTTCGCCTCGGTTTAGAATAGCAAGACGTAATATGTAATCAATATTTGATTTGTAGCATAATTTAATTTCTTGTTGCTGTTGACCGTCTGGGTAACGTCTGCAACCTAGTGATTATCATTAGTTAATTTGGAATTTGAAGGTATGTGTGGCAACAGAGATCCTGAATCTAAAGCTTAACTATACCCGTTTTTGATACTAAATTACTTATGAAGTGTTTTAATTACCGAATCTATATAAATCATTTTTACAATCTATTGCTAAAATATACAATTATAGCATCCGTACATGTTGCCAGTACGTTTTTTATGCTAAAGATGCAGGGTGTTATTTAAAATGCAAAAAAGCAGATTACTGTTTCCTATATGTAAAATGTTTTTTAAATCATTTTGTCTCAAATTTAGACCAAATTGATGCCGACAAGAATAAAAAAAAAAAATACACTTCAAATCTTTTGAAACTCAAAGTTTTGAAAAACTGCTGCCAGACAGAAAATATACTTAAGAAAAGAACTTGTAAACTTAAAAACTGAAATAGAACTTTAAAAAATGGACCAATTTAAAGCTTACACGTTAACAATAAAGGGGGGGGGCATTATAAAAGGAAACTTTTAATTGCATAAAATACATCGCCTATGACAAAACTATTTTGCATATTATTTAACAAATATGATAAGAGAGAGTTATATTAACGCCGCGCTATATGAAGCTGCACGAAGACAAATGGTGACGGACCTCCTAATTTTGAACCATGGTCAAGTGAAGAGGACGACACTTAATCTGGCACCCCCTCCCACTACACCAACGGGAGGACGTTTGAGCCTGGGCATATTTAACGTGCAGAAGCCCCCTCTACACGGCGGGTTTTAGCAGTACTAGGCTCGAACTCGTAACACGCCAGCACGAGTCCGTTACCTTGACCACTAAGCTACAACGGCCACGAACAAAATTAAAATTAAAATATTTTAATGTGAGAAAAAATATGCAACTAACTTATTACTCACTGTATAGCAATAACCGTTAATGCATTACGAAATACTAAAATCGAAAAGAAACCCTTTAAACTTCTAATTGCTATGTTTGTATTCATAAAATGCACACGAATGCACAAATACGTTAAATATTTAAATAAAATTTGCTAATCTGTTTGCTTTTTTTCATATGCAAATTACTTAATGTCTGAGCACTAAAAGAGCACCTCCGGTTAAAATACTTAACTATTTATCTCCACTTACGCATTTCCATTTAAAATTCTACCCCACATTAAATTATGAAAGTTCAGCTACCGTCTAGACTTTGCACTAGATCGAAACGATTTTTCAAATTCCAACCAGACACTAACATAGACGTTTCTAGCACAGCTGAATCGTGAAAAATTTGATACGGATGTAAACTTCACCAGACTCTGATATGTTTACTTATACCCAAGTATTATCAAAACTCGTACGATACATATTTTTTCTGCAGTAGTCATCAAATTTTGTTACTAAGAGTGGTTATACAATTCCAATTTTAAGCAAGTCCGGAATCGAACTTATCTTCAGGCAGAGCCAATTCGATAGCTGTGGTCAATACATTTCGAAATTTAAAACAAAGAAAAGTTCTACGCTATTTTCCTTATGATCAAATTAAAAATAAATAAAATACAGCTGAAGTGGTCCCAGTTGATGAGAGCATTACATTTTATTAGAAAAATCATTTTAAGTATGAACGTAAAATGGTCACTTAAAATTATTTACTTAGTTTTCGAAGTAAATGAGAAAATGCAATAACAAGGCTCAATGCGACATACAAGCAGCGTTTTTCCTAAGTATATCAAATGAACACAACAAAGTTGAGAATCTAATACTTTATACTGAATTTTAAAATCAACAAAATAGACTGCGTGGATGCTAGAGATTATTATCTATCAGAGCATACAAAAGGTTTCAATATTGCAAAAAAAAAAAAGGGTTGAATTTTCGTAAAAATGGAAAAAGACTTAATTTTGGTTAGATGTTTTTAGACTCCAGAGAGAGAAAGATACAAGTATTTTTCTACAATATATATAACCAAAAGCGATGATTTCTGATTGGCAAGTACAGTAAAACTTTTTTTTGTGCGGTCCTTTTTCATGCGGTATATGAATTTTAACGATTTTGGCGCCACTGTAATGTTTCTATCACTGCACATAAAAACATTTCAAGACGCTCTGTTCATTTGTTATAAACAGTCTCCCGACAATGCACGTTCAATTGCTTTCTCTCAACGCACCAGCGCTGGATTGAAGACGAAACTTTCAATAACCGTGACATTATCAATGATTTGATAGATTATGAAGACGGACAAGAAGAATTCGATTCTTTGAGAGCGGCTAAAATATATAAAGGAATCCAGCTTTCCAACAAATCGGAAAAACATTTTCTTAAAATGGATACCCATTCCGAAAGTTTGAAATTCCAAAAAGAGTTTCGATTATGCATATCTGGTTATCGTGACATTCACAAGCAGCTGACCAACCGAACTTCGCCGCAAAAACTGATTACTTACTTTATGGTGCCCCCCCCCCCAAAAAAAAATCAATTGAAATTGTATCTTCAAGTGACAAAGGCGGTCTTGAACTAATTCATCACAGGAAGATGCTCACTTTGGAATACAATGAATAGAAGTGAACTGTGTACGTTCATTTTGAAAACTTCTCCATGTATACAATGAGAATCTAAATGTTTCCTTGTGGAATGAAATTATTTATTTTGTTATGGAAGCACTTTTTTTTAAATTTTGTAATTGACGTATTTTCTAAGTGAGACTTTTTTATGTGGTCCCTCTCCGTCGCATAAAAAAATTTCCGTAGTATGTCGACCAAGTTGTTTGTCATTTGTAAGTATTAATGAAATTTTCGAATATTCTTTTATGCGATTTCTTTTTATGCGGTCCGTATCTACCGCACAAAAACAGGTTTTACTTTACTGGGTAGAACAATGTACATTGTAACATTTCATAACACCAGCTCTCATAATCCAAGCTTTTTTCCGTCTTTGCTAAAGAAATTGTTAAATGTACATGATGTGTCCCCCCCCCCCTTGTAACTAGTAGGTGTCTTCACATTGCAACAAATGTTAACAGTACAAAAATACCTGTTTTTCTTTAGTAAAAATTACCTTATCTTCACACAATACATCCTTTCCATAAAAATGAATTTTTCATTTTATCTACCCCTACATCTATATACCATAGATCATCTTTTCCGCATAGGTAGATTTTGAAATTCTGGAAAACAGACGTACTCGTTCTTCAACCGCCTGCCAAACTTTGCAAACATAAAAGCTATCGGAATTCCAGCTACAATTTCACCAGTATTGCAACCAGGTGAAATTAATCACTTCGACAACTTCACATTCTAAAATAAACTACAGTTTAAAAAACACCCTTTTATAGTTAATGGGACTAAGTTGTTACTTAATCTTTTAGTCGCCAAATCTGGAAATGCGATCTGAAACGAGTCACCAGATGCGAGATTAGATCTGAAAATGGAAAATCGTAAATCCTGATCAGGACATTGGAACAAAATTGTTAAATTATGGTATTGTCATCGGTCCTGAACAAGTGAGCAAAATTTCGAGTTAACCTGACCTTTTAAAGTGGTTAAAAATCGAGTTCAAAGATCCCGTTACATACAAGTGAAGCTTATAAAAAGGTGTTAAAAATACTAACGAAATTTACACAATCTGTAACTTGATTAGTCTATATACGAATTTAGAAGCAATACCTACAAACGATAAATATAGTCAGGGAATGGAAGTGGTGTAAAATATGGACCATAGTTATAATTAACATACAGTGCGGTTGTAGCTACTCTAAATTACCAGTATGATTACCGAAGGAGGAAAGGGAGTATATTTTTCTAGTGTATAGTAAATTACATCAGACCCATGATTGGCTGCTGTTCCACAACAATGTATCCAGAATGTTCATATTTACTCGTTATTCGTCTCCAAACCCGCGATTCGCTTGCGGCCTTTTCCCGGAGAAATCTAAATTGAATTTCACATATTTCGTGCAATGATCATGATAAATGACATACACGGATACTCGTTTATCTTAGAGTAGAACTGATTGCTTGCAAGCTACAACACATCAATTCTCGAAACTTGTTCACCCGGAAGGTTTGTTCCAGATACTTCAGACACGATTTTATCAATTTCTGTGTATAACGTAATTCATTCTTGCATAAGTACACTTTTCCGCCATTTATTTCGGCTCTTCCAATTTAACAAAGATATTGGAGAAGCAACCATTTACATATCTGGAAACTGAAGTATTGTGTACATAAATCAAAAGGGCCATAAATTAGTTTCTTGTATAAACAAGACAACCGTGGAGAACGAATGCGTGAGCATGAAAAGGGAAGGTCAATTAACGGCACCCAATCAGCAATTCTAGTTGGTTTTGCTTTGCCAAAACGGTCAAAAAGTTAATTGTTCTACATATAATAAAAATGGACAGTTATATAAACATGACACGATAATTTAATTAAAACTTTCATATATACTTTCATTCTTTTATTAAACTATAAAACTAATAAAAAATAATCATTTCAAAAGCATGAAAGGGGAGGGGGATTTATGCAAGAATAAAAACTTGAATCTGGGTTAAAATTTCTGGAAGATATCGGCGATTTACCAAACGCAACAGAATTAGTCTCCAACTCAAGACCCAGAAGAAATGAAAGAGCAAGATTCGTCATCATTTCATTTGAGATCATTTAAAAGGTTAATCAAATAATCCTGCAGACCTAAATTTTTTCATTTTGGCATCATGTTACAGTGGAATATGGCAAGAAATGGTAAAAAATTTATTATGTATCATTCCGTACGTTTTACGTTATTTTTCTACGTAGTTACCTAGTTTTTGCTTAAGCACTTAATATATAGCATTCTACAAGTTTTCCTACTGCGTCTAGTACAAATTTTCGTTTGTGATGGCCTGATTTTGTGTACAGCTCATCGTGGAGCGTGTGTGACGAAGGGGAAGGGTGTAACCAAGCGATACTTGTCAAGAGCAGGTCTCCATAAATTATTTTTTCAACAGCATCAAATAGGTCAGTTCGCGTTTCATTACGGCCTTTGTTCCACAGGCCTATGAACGACTGCATTCAATTGAGCACTTTACTGTCAACCAATGCATCGGGATCATCAGTGGCGTAACGGAGAACATTTGGGCCCCCCTGCAAAGTCAGATATTTGCTGGATTTTATATACGGTAGATACTTGGCAGCAGCTAGGCTTTTGGCTCCCTAGAACCCTGCCCCCCTGCAATGCGGAGGTGTATGTTACGCCACTGGGGACCATATGCTTCTGATACCTGACGATGAACGTTGGCGCTTGAAACTTCTTCTAGATTACAAATTTCGTTCAACTTTGCGTAAGATAGGCCGCGGGCTTTTGCTTAATTGCTGCCAAATGAACCTTACTTTAGAGGTATTCTCGGCAACGCTTGGGGCGAATTTGGATTTTCTATGGGAAATACAACATAAGTTATGCAAAAGTCCAAATACCATAATATAAAGCATAGATTCCCAACCTTTTTTGAAATGGCACCCCTTTTTCTAGTGAATATTTTGATACCGCCCTCCTCCCGCTCCAGAGAAATAAGAGCGTACGCAATACATGGTGTGTGTAAACAGGAATTTTTTAAAAATATATTCTATTATTAATAGAATATAGTTTTTAAAGCCCCCAGTTTTTTTTTACTTGCAAATATGAAATAGCTATTGCCACGAATATACAACTTTAAATACAATACAATCAACATAAAGTAACCAGTATTAAAGTTTACTTTTGTTAGTACATAATCAGCGTGTTTTTTTTTAGTCTTTTATAGAATATACTTGGTTAATTTGCCCATGCCCCTCCATACCATCTCAAAACCCCCTAACTTACTCTGGGTCTTTTACTGCCCCCCCCCCGAAAACTTCAAACGCCCACAAGGGGGCGTTATCGCCCACGTTGAGAACCTATGACATAAAGACACACTGACATTCATTATACACGAATTACAATTTTCACATGATCTCGAAAATTAATAAACTCAATTCAAGGAAAAAGACATTTCTGAAGACGGTAACGTATCCCCTGAAGCAACTACCTACAAAAATGAAACGACCCCCCCTTCACCAACACTAAAACGAAACGCCCCGAAAAAGAAAACAAGTATCATTTTAATGACACACCAAGGCTGCACTTAATTTTTATTCATTCCCAAACAATGCCAAACCCCTTAAAGTATAGAGCGACGCTACATACGCCTTCAAAAATGTGAACGAGCCAATATCTATCAAGATATTAAGAGATTTTATTGCCACACATCAAGAGTAGGAAGGGCACTAAATTTTGGTGAAAGCCACCGTTTCACGGGCTCCGAGTATGACAATTTAATTCCTTTTTTTGGCTGGAAGCATGTAAAGAATGTTTTATAGAGCCAATCTCTTTAACAGTTTGCGGGCAAGGACAGGAAATTGTGCTATATTTTTGATGAAGACGATGCCCTTCCGGTATAAAGGGGGGTGGGGGAGAGAAAATTGATTTTGAAGTGCTCGTAAATGTCTTTATTTGAGGAAGGATGATAATAATAAATGACAAAAAGAAAGAAACACGGGATCGATCTCGCTTTATAAAGAATACGCTCGTATGTGGTCACCAGAGCGGTTAATTTCATCAATAAAAGCTTAACTGCCGAAAAGGTAATACTCTAAAAGTATAAAGACGACAATATATATATATATACATACACACATATTTCAATTATATGTCCACCAATAATAGGTAAAAATACGATGTCTTTAAGAAATGAAGTACAAAATGTTTTTTTTATCATACAGATTCAGAGGAAAACGACTGATACATAGAATAAAAAAATCGTTCCAAATGTAATAAGTATCAACCAAGACTCTTCCTGCCCTTAACACTCTTTTATAAGCTTCACTTGTATGCAACGGAATCTTTGAACTCAATTTTTACCCATTTTAAAAGGTTAGAATAATTCGAAATTTTGCTCACTTGTCAAGGACCGATGACAATACAATCATTTAGGATTTTTACTCAATTGTCCTGACCAGGATCATCAGGACTAACGATTTCCCATTATCAGATCCCATACCGCATCTGGCGACTCATTTCAGATCTTATTTCCAGATATGGCGACTTGTTCCAGATTTGGCGACTAAAAGATTTACAACTTAGTTCGATTAACTATAAAAGGGTGCTTTTTAGTTTTTTTTAAACTATAATTTTTTATAAAGAGGGGTATTCATGCCTTCTTCCTCTTAATTCCAATCTAAAGGACTCGAAAACATTTTCAGTGGGGAAAAGTAAATAAGTAAGAATTGATCGAATAATATTAGAAAATTATTGATCACTTTGTTTTTTTCTAATTTTTTTATCTCATTAATGCCTATTACTGACCTATAATCACTATATGTTTTAACAAAACAATTCGTTGTTATAGACCACAGTAACATTTTCTTTTATCATGTGTTGGAACTTTGCATCATCAAGTTTTAAGAAACGCGAACGCAGCAATTTAATAGTTATTTTTTACTCACATTGTAACACCATGTCTGGGTCAAAACTTAAAAAAACTTTTTTTTTCTGATATTTTAAAGCGCTCAACAAGCTGAAATTTTTCATACAGGATTCTTTTGGATGACAATATAATAATTTAATTATTATTAATAAAAATTATTTGATTAAGAAACTAATTATTTAAAAAAATTAATTTTACCCCTAATTCCAATTAATTGCTTACAACGTGAAACAGTTGTGAATATGGAAACTAGCAAATTAAACTATCTCCTTGTATAATTAAATCATTTAAACTAATTATTGAATAAATTCAATCTGACTCAACTTTCCCTTCCACTCTGAAAAATTAAGTTATAAAGAATTATGCGACGCAAAGTGTTAAGTTAGAAAGAAAACCCATGTACAAAAAACTCATTTTTTCACCCGTGTTATTTGAGATAAAGTTGTGGTAAGCATTAAACTTCCCGTTAGGCGGGTAAATTATAAATTAATTATCACACAAAGTCATGGAGGTCTCAAGACCATTATGAATTAAAAATAAAATCACTAAGGAGAAAATTTAAAATGGTGAATTATTACATATATATATACAAGCAGCATTGTGAGGTAATGGTTATTTTTTTGGGCGGGGAGAGTCCATGCTTTTACTACTAAATAATACATTTTTTCCTCCTTCAAATACGGCTCCACCGACTAATATTTTTACCATTGTAGGCCTAGTACATTCCTCAGGAGCTGGTATCACTTTTTAGTGCGGCATCATTTGGATGGATACCAATTGTCGCAATGTAATTTTGCCAATATCACTCATGCCAAACAGGCATTCTAGGGATCTTTAACATGCAGCATAATCATACGACATTGACACTGTTGATCTTCTGCATCATGAGAATCCACCGACTTGGGCATTCAAGGCCAGCGCCTAAACAACTACGCCACCCTGCCGGTACTAAATAATACAAAAGAGCCTTAACTAACAAAAGTAAATTACTTCTTAAAGGTTGGTATTAATACATTTCATGACATACATAAATTATTTCCCACAACGTATATCCATAAAAGATTAAAAGAACACAATAATTTGACAATATTTCCATTTTCTACGAAGCTGTTTCATACCTATTAAATATTTCCGGAACACACGACACATCCTTTCAAAGCTATATATATATTCCATCGGAAATATCAAAATAACCACTCGAAAGAAGAACTATTTATAAGAAAAGTTCGATACACAAATACGAATCAATGAAACTGAAAAATACATATATAAAAGAAAGTGCAATCTCGACACCGCCCTCTACAAGAAAGCGGATATCTCACGAAGACGTCCAATTTCACCGAGAGGAAAAAGCAGCTCCAATAAAATGGGAACATAGAATTCAATTTGTATTCACGAATAAGATGATCCCACTCCTTTTTACCTTTCGACGCGGGTGAGAATTGCGAGGGGTTTGTATTCTGCAAAAAATGTGGGAGGCACTACAAAAAAAAAAGTTCCAGCAAAGTTTCCAACCACACGCTATTTCACGAACACGATTCGAAGACACAGGCGTTGAAGTCTTCTCCCATCGACATTTTCCAGATTGAAAAACTTTTCCCCCTCATCTTTTTTTTTTGTGTGTCACTTTTTTCTCCTCCTTTTTTCCGTTATTCTCCGATTTGATGCACTGACAAGCAACGTCAAAAGTGGTCTAAGCAATTTCGTACTTGTCGATTTATGATACCTACTCGAGAAGAATTCTTCATTTTACAGGAGAACCGATCTGAAATCGAAGGAATTAAAGACAGAAAAAAGGTAATATATATCTCTCTCGAAACAGAACTCAAGATATTCGAGATTGGTCTAACAAATGCTGTTTGCAATAAGTTGAGGAGGGGGAGGGAAAATACCTACAAGGTTATATTCTTTTCTGCTTTTTTCTATCTCAACATTTCATTTCAATTTTTGTACTACACGTCGTTTCTGGTTCTGAAATATTACCATAGGTTTCAAATCCAAATCTATAAAGATGATTTTTTAAAATAGCCAAGAAATTCTATCCTTGCTGAAACACATTGTATCGTTTCTTTCTTTAATATGGGGGGGGGGGGATTCATAATGGTCTTATTTGAGTCCAGTCAGATTTAACGTACATCACAACTATTATCAGTGACGTAATGAAGATGATTAGGGCCCCCTTGCAAAGTCAGGATTTGGGCCCTAAGCCGGATCTTACAAAGGGTATATACTTAAAAATCCCCGGAACGCTGCCCCCCTCCCGCAATGCGGGGGTGTACGTTACGCTACTTACTTTTATGACATCAAGTTTCAAACAACTCGCTACTCGACTTTAACATCGCCAATTACGTGGCTGCGATAGCCTAGTGATTGTAATTACGGATTCGCGACCGGCGTTTCATGCGTTCGAGCCCCAGTGTCACTGAGGCCCTTCCGTGTAGAGGCGTAAATCTGGAGAGGAGGGTGCCAACTCAGGAGTCGTTTCGGTCACTTGACCAAGGTTCAAAATTACGAGGTCCGTAGCCAATAGCTCTCGTGTTGTTGTATACTGTGACGTTAATAAACACGAACTGCTCACGATTCTGACCACTGGGCTACCGAGGCTACTTTAATACATGGACATTTTTTTCACAAACGCCAATAATTTTATAATTTCCCATCAATAATACGTTGAGTACAAGGTAACTACATGTGTAAAATGCAAACAAAACCCTCTGTCAAACAAAACATGTATAAAAAATGCAAAGTGAAAATGAAATGAATACCCCCACGCAATCCATACTGCAATATTGAAACATTTTTTAAAAAAAACTATATGAAATCTGCATAAAATTTAACATGATATTGTAGCATTTGAAGCTTATCAATATTAATAATCTCCAGATACGCCTATTAGAGCACTTTTTAAACTTAATTTTTGTTAATTTATTTATATCTACTTCTTCAGTTACTTCCTGAAACCTTCGCGCCAACTCAGCAACGATATTAGCGAAATATCGATGAATATCAATTTTGCTTAGATTCACAATTATTAAAATTGTAAACTTATCAGTGGAATAATATCTCGCAAAAGTTTTAATATTCAAATGTACTAATCCCTATTGTAATTCCAACTATTTTAAATTACACAATATACTTCGTTCACTCTCTTTATATTACATAGGTTGCACATTTCAACACATTAGTCATCTTTTATTTATTGGTCGTTTCAAATGCAAAGAACACTCAAAAGTTTTACTTAAATAAACAAATATATAAAACCGGCCACCATTAAGCTTTACATCAACGCTTTCCTTGCAAAATTTGCATAACAGAGTTTAATTCGAGCATGTATGGGAAGTGTCAAAGTGTTAATTACTGCAACCCCGGGCGCGAAACGAGAGAAACTCCCGAGATTTGCAGACATGCATCAGAGGCGTGAATAGAAAATTATTCATGGGTAGAAACATGTCTAGCTCACATTACTACAGTTAATGAATGCCCTGTTTATCAAATATTTAAGTGTATTTACGTACATAATTTTAGAAAATGTCTACATATCCAGTTGGTTCTACGGATGGTAATAGTTAGTAACAATTGAGAATCTGTCCTTTTACTAGAATAAACTCAAATGAGATGGGGTGAATTATTTTTCTTAAAACCCGTTATTACAATCCAGTTTTTCATACATTTATTTTCAGTCGAACGCGTATTCATTAACTTTTGAACAACTTTAGGTATTGATTGTTTAGTAACGTTGCACTTCGAAGCAACGCGAGGGGGGGGGGGACGCCTAAGGTGACCGGGTTGCCCCCGAAGAGTTTAGAGCTGAAAACCGATTTCCAAGGGTGGCGTGGCAGGAGCGGACACATAACATTTCGTGGGCTGAGCGGACACATTCCCCCCCCCCCTATCTTAGAACAGATTCGATTACCAAATTACAAGGATAAATACATTTTTGCCAAACAAATTTAATTACTCGTATTAAATTGTTAAGATGTTATACCGAGATCCCGGGACTGCAAACCCTATACAGCAGTGCTTCTCAAACTTTCAATATTTTCGATCCAATATTCAACCATAATTTTCATCGCCCCTTCCCTCCACACATTAACGATTGTATAGAATTCAATTATACTATACTTTGATGCTATAGCTAGAATAGTACGATCTTTTCTGTGCACTGCTATCCATAACATTATTCCGAAGGCTATGGATTGCAAAAAAGGACCTTGACAATGTGTCCTGTGGCATTGGGAGTGAATTGCGTAACTTTTAATCGGCAGTTAAGAGATTAATCATAAGCCGAACAAAATATCAAGATATGTGTTAATTTTTGTATATAATTTTATATATGGCAAGACAATGGGGTTACTGGTAATTATTAAACTTGTTTTTAACTTAGTAGTATTAAGTTAATTATCAAATACATTGTGTACAGTACATTTATAAGTATATTATATCAGTGTAAATATGTACTTTATTTTTTATTATGTCAGAATGTATTTTATTTACTTTAAGTAAATTAGTAATTCCTTTAAATAATCTTTTGTTTTAGACTTTTCTATTTGCTCGCGCCCCCTAAGGGGGCGCGACCCACAGTTTGAGAAACGCTGATCTACAGGAAGAAAAGGAACCACAGAAAAGAATCAACTACTAGAAGAGAACAATTTCCTATCTATCGTTCTTCAAAAAATAGCGATGAAAATAAAAGTTTAGAAACGGGAGTGGAATGAAGTGCCAGAATCCAACCCTGAAAGCAAATCTGGAGAAAATCCCCCCCCCCTCCTAAAAATTCAATAACAGACCACGGGGAAACAATTATCAGAAGTGTGTTTGTGTTACAATTGTGAATCCAAAACCCTTTGTGATTTATGATGCCGAAAATAAAGCTCTTATTATTGATTACCATTGTTAAAACTAAACTCTCCAGGGCATAAGAAGATTCATGAAAATTTCCAGAGGAGAAATATATAAAGCAGCTCGATTCTTGAGAAAATTGTTTAAAAGAAGTAAATTTCTGACAAAGAAATCTGTTTGAATGAAAACTATGTATATTAAATACACCCATTTATAAATTTTCTTCATACAATCTCAGTTTTTCCATCCTTTCATTAATAAATAGTGCCACAAAATGCTGGTAAAAAAATTTAAAAAATGTACTGCCAAACAAATAATCCGTTTCCGTTGATTAGTGTATTATCCATAATGTTTCCCGAGGAAAAAGAAATTCAACATTCACAAGTTTTGGATAAACTGTACACAAACATACAGAAAAAATTAATGGATTAAAAAAAAATCACAGAATGCTTTTGTTACATCTTACCAGAAGGCGCCACAATCGAAACAGAAGCAGAATTAAAAAAACAGGCAATGACATTTCTTTTTTAGAAAACGTGCCAAACACAATATTTTGCGAGAAGGAAAAAAAGTAACACGCCAGAATTTCAAACGAATCATCCTGACATTTCACTTTAATGGAAAATAACTCCATCTTGAATCATAATTACATCCTTCTCCGAAAAAAAAAAAAGGGGGGGGGGGTTCTTCAGTGTTCCTTTCAAATCCAACCTGCTCCAGGAAAACACAGAATTCTATTCATCCGACGGAAGAAAGTTCCTAGACGCAAACGGCGCATTCATTAAGTAAAAAGAACACCGACACCTTTTTTCTCCTCACTTCACTTCCCCAAACCCCATTCACTCAAAAAAAAAAAAAATTCGAAAGGAAGTGTCAGTGATACCTACGCAAAGAAATAAAGTACGAAATTAAAACAAACCGAAACGAACAACTGCAGCAGGGGTTCTGGAAGAGAGAGTGAAGGAGGGTGAGGGGGGATGTCTTTCTTTTTTAATGAGATGCTGATATTTAAAAACCCATGAATCAGTGCTTGGCGGAAGAACACTTTTTAAGGATGCGATTACATAATGGATGTGAAGTCACACACATCGCAGGGGGAGGGGGCAACATTTAATCCTCTGTCTTGTCTCGTGGTGTATCAAAAAGTTGTTTGGAGAAAGATACAAATGGAGAATTGTAATTATAAACTCCCCCCCCCCTTTTTATAGTGCATGTGTTAAATTTTGATGCTCATGTACAGATGCTGGAATGAGTCATTTAGTTGCGAATGAGTCCATCATTCATTCAGTGATTGCATGAATGATTCCATTGTGGTAAAAATAGATAATGCATAAACAGAGTAGTGAATTAATTTATACGACAGCATGAACAACAATCTGGGTGTACCGAAATAAATTTTGGGGACAGAGAATTTGCGATTGTCCTGTACATTTATAGAAACTTATCTCAGCCGAAATAAACTTGAATAGTACCAGGAATCAGTGGCGTAACGGAACCCCTTGCAAAGTCAGATTTGGGGCTCCAAGCCGAATCTTACAAAGTGTATGTAATTGGCATCAGTAATCAGGCTTTGGGCTTCCTAGTACCCTGCCCCCCCCCCAGAATGCGGGGGTGTACGTTACGCCACTGCTAGGAATATTTCATAAAGTGATACACGATATCAAATACGATATACGATAAATACAGAATTGAAATATCAATTTTCAAAAAAGTAACGTATAAGATTATGCTAGTATTTTTTAAAAATTCTTAAATACAACCAACAAGCAATATAATCAATATTTTAATTAGTTTACAGGTATTCATTCAATTCTACACTGACAAGTTATTTGAGTGCATAATATAATTTCTAGTTTAAAGATTATTTAAACTACCGAATATATATATATTTCGGTTACTAAGACAAGTTTAGGGGGCTTTTGTTAAAGTTAAGTAAGAAGGGGTCTCCAAGAAGAAAAACATAGTGTAGAGAAAACGTTACCTACTTATTTTATCACTATTATTATTATTAACATTTTCCGTTAGTCGTACGCAAGCAATTTTAATCCTGGAGTACTTTGAATAAAACGTTAATTCTGAAAGGGGTCCTAAATCCTTCAAAGTTAGTGTCAGAATCTGAGTTTTCGAATAGTTCACCACTCATTGGGATGTCTGAATTCTTATGTTCATCATGAGTCAAGTTTTACCTCAAGGGCATGAAACGTAGGACGACGATCACTTGCCGTATACGAATTTCTCTTCCCACTCATTAATCGGACAAAAAAAAACGACGTAGACTGCTAGGCGGGGACAGTGTACAAGTTCGTTTTAGATAGGATTATCAGAAATAAAACTATCATGATTGACGTATTAGTTTATAAAAATCTAAAAATGA